>VXAX01001947.1:127697-194142 GCA_013399835.1 Leptocoma aspasia
AGTTAATTCTCTTCACAGTAGCTGGTATGGGGCTGTGTTTTGGATTTGTGCTAGAAACGGTGTTGATCACACAAGGGTGTTTTAGTTACTGCTCAGCAGTGCTCACACGGTGCCCAGGCCCTTTCCTCTCCTCACCCCACACCACAACCAAGAAGGCTGGAACTGCTTGGGAAGTTGGGACAGGACACAGCCGGGACAACTGACCCCAAGAGCTGTCAGGGATGTTTCATCTCATATGGCATCACAGTCAGTATAAAAANCACTCTCTCCTTCACCCCACTGGTGAGCAAGTGACTAAGTGCCTGCGTGGTGCTTAGTTACCAGATGATAACATGATAAATTCTTAGAACTCAAAAATGGTCTGCACTTGGTCTGAGCAACACTCTGATAGATCTGTCTTCTTCAGCAAATCCCATGGAGCAGCAGTTCAGTCTTCTATGCCAGAGACAAGCTGAGCCTTCTGCAGTAGTGGGCTCTCTCCAGGGGTGCAGAAGGGCCTACACTCCATGTCCATCCCATGCCTTGCTTGCAGGATGGTGCTGGTGTCCCATTTCAGCTCTCTTGAGGACCGATAGGTGCCAGGTGTACTCTTCTACAGGAACAAATGCCTAATCTGTCCTTTTTTTTTGCATGCATTGGGCTGCCTACACACTCAGGCATTGGCTGCTGCTGCTTCATATCTTCTGAATACTTTTTACCAGCTTTGCTTTGCAACTGTTGTCGCTCAGCTTTCTTGTAGGCAGAGATTATGGCAGGATCAAATGATTCAAGGAACTGGGGAGCTCAGCAGAATGCCTTTCCCTTAATCTAGTCGTGCCATCTCTTAACCCTGGCCATTCTGCACAGATCTCTAAGTCAGCTAATGCTCAGCTGTTGTGTCAGGAGTGCTGCCACCTGCCCAAGCCTGGCATCCTGAGCTGATGAGTGTCACCAATTGCCTCTGGCATAAATGAATGGGCCATCTCTCAAATTATTAGCCTGGAAAACAGCTTACGTGTCTTAACAGAATACTAAAGATGGGCATTTTAAATTAGATCTCCAAGGCCAGCCTGGTCAAGAATAATATTTGCAAATAGTTAAGTGAAGACGCAGCATACTCCTGAATATAAGAAAAGGCAAAATAATCATTAATGTCATTGCCCAGCATTTAGAAGAGTAGCATTTCTACTGCTCAGTCAACAGGAAAGCTTATTTCAGGCAAGTTGTGATCACCACTCAGCAAACTTCCTCTCAAAATGCGTGAAGGTATTGTCAGTCCCCCAGAATACTTCCAGCAAGTGTTAAGAGCAGCTACTCACTATAGAGAGGCAGCTGGAAAAGGCTAACATAAAACAGTATCAGTGCATGAACTGTGAGAAGGAAGTCTCTAATTTATAAAGGTTAGTTGCAGTTATCTTTCCAGGAGTGTAAAGGTTGCAGAAAGTCTAGCAGCTCAAAACTCAAAATGTTTTATTCATTTACTTACTTGTTCATATGTACAGCTGAATTTGGCTAGAGCCTGATTTGCAGCTAGAGGGAAAGGCCATGAGAGAAATAGATGTCCTTTTTTATTGGAAATAATGAAAACTGTTAGGAAACTGTGGAAATAATGCTACAGACATAGCACTGAGATCTGCTTTTATAGTTAACTAAATCATTAATTTTATTCATACAGATTGCTTCATTTCCAGACACAATTTAAAACTGTACAGCAGTATGGCTTACAAGCATTTGTGAATTAGTGCTCCCATTTTTAATTTACATGTACAATATGAAAAAATATACCAGGCATGTCTTTTCCTTGCTTCTTCTGTTCACCCTTTCACTAACCTAAACAGAACTGTTCCTCCACATGTGAGGAAATAAATTTTCAGTCAGTTTTGATGTCATGTCAGTTCTTAAGCATATGACATCTTTTGTTTGGGTGAGAGAAATGTTTTTGAAGCTACATTCTTTAGTGAAAACTAAACCAACACTCTTTTTATTTTTTTTCCCTGGGAAATACAGTAATAGATTTATTATTTCCTGTGCTTATTGATTTAATTAATGTTGTTATCAGGTTTTTTTAATTTTGGTAAGTAGCAGAATATTTATTTGTGATATAGAAATATTTGAATTAATTTGCACTATTATATTCACACTGAAAGCAACCCTGATATTCTTGGAACTTCTCTTACCATTATATTTTCTCCCGATAAAACTCACTCTGAATAAAATACATACCTTGGTAGGTCTATGCTATTTCCAAAAAGCTGATTTTCATCTTGGGTTACATTTTTATGTTTTTAAATAGAGGAAAAGCAAACAGATAAATACAGAAAAAAATAGCTTTTAATGATGATAATACATTAATGGAAACAGTTGATCCTATTATGCATACAGCTGATCAGTCACATCATCTAAAAGTCTATATGTGATATCGAATTTTTTCTTTGAAATTTCTGCTGCAAGCAAGACTTTTGAGGAACTTAGCATTTGACCTGAATTATTGCAACTGGAACTGTTTTTTTTCTAACTGGAAACAATCAAAATTTGATATCTGAATTTTATTTTTAAAAATATTTGGAATACTATAATTATGGGGATGGTGTATAAGGTTCTGGGTTATATGCACAATCTTTACACTGATATTATAGAACTTTTCAAAAATAATACAGATGGGGATGTGGCCCAGCATTTTTGTGCTGTTGGCACAAGTGAACAGATGCTTGTTTAGACTCTGTGGCAATGGAAAAGCCATGCCTTGGACTCCCTTTTTTCCTTGTTCTGGAAAGATTAATGTCCTAGGAGAGCTGGGGCAGGAGGGACAGGATAGCCTCAACTCATCCTTCCTACTTCAAGCTAAAGGCCCAGCTGCCCCAGGAGCTCTCTGACACACCTCTGTCTTTGTCTGGCAGCACCTCAGTTGAAAAGCTGAAACCCCAGGTTTACCAGCTGGGGAGATGAATTTTGTTTTTTCTTATAGCTCTTTCAGACACCCCTGGAAATGTTATTGACAGTGGCAAGAGCTTGAACCACTGTTTGTTTGGTTTTTCTGCTAAGTACCTGAATTTAAACATTCTTATCTCCTAAATAACAGGCTTTAAGACAAATACTTGAAACAAATGTTTGGGCGTTTCATCTTTCTGTCTCTTGCCAGTGGAAAGAAACAGTTTTTTCTGTGTCACTGGGGTTACACTATTATATTTAAAAATAGTTATGTTACAAACTGAGTGAGGCACTTTTACTCTGAAATGTCTGGGGAGTATAAAAAAGCAAAATTAGTCTTAAGTTTTAGACACATTTATAATTGTACATGCACTTAATTGCTCTTGCAAGTGCTCCATTTTTCCCACTTGCACATACTGATGGGCCCACAGCTCTGGCTTGGGCTGCTCAGTGGAGAGAAGAAGGACTAAAAAGCTTCTGCCCTATGTTTTAGAATTCATTCAAAGATGTTTCTTACCAGTGATGTCAGAAGAAGTTGGAACTTAAGAAGGAAGCAGCTTTTGTCTTTCTACACATCTTGCCCATGGGATGCTGAAAAGCTCATGATATATTCTAAATGAATGAGAGGTACAGTAATCCTAAAATGCTGTCTGATTTCCCTGGCCTAATAAAGTAAGCTCTCCTATACATTCTAGCATAATGATTGTTGCACAGATCGTAACAAGCCTTTGTGTTATTGCTTGATCTTTCTATGTTCCAGTAGTTTGTTAACATGTCAAAGATTACTTTAGGTTATCTTTTAAGGACTAATGTCTTTTGCCATCAAGACAGAGTTATATCATATTGTATCTTGTTGGATCTGATATGACAGACTTCATTTTAACCAATTCACAAAGAAAAGAAAATCTGCTTGAAGTGTAGATGTAATGCATTTAGTTCAAGTGACAACATACCATCCTGTTTGATTCTGAAGTCTCCAGTTCAAACCTAGTGCAAACCTAGGCAGCCACTGGCCCACACTGGAGGGATGCCTCTTCCCTCCCAGGACTGGCGATTCTGTGATCAATCTCTAGACCATTTGTGATTTGGGTGTGGTGAGGAAAACACAAATACATTTTCACCATCAGCATTTATTTACAGATGTGGAATAACCACCTCCAAAAGGGAAATGCAGTTGCAGCATGTTCACTGGAGTTCAGCAGCCTGCCAGCCTTTTGAATGGTGCTTTACATATTGAGTCAGTTTGTCTTTGACAGGCTTATGTCATCATAGAATCATAAAATGGTTCGGGTTGATAACTTACATATCAAAATTAACACTTTGAAATTCCTGATAGAAGCACGGGCACATGCATGTTCTTTTCTTGACTTATGTGGAAGTAAAGGCAGTCAGAAGTGTTTCAGATGAAGTTTTAATACATTTATTTTCTGTGTCTCAATAGAACAGCCAATTCTGTTTAACTAATTTCCTATTTTGTTACGAACAAAACTGTGCTACTCAGCAGGGGATTTTAATTTTTAATTGCCAAAAATTAACATCTAAATTAGCATAAAATTTCCCAACAGGACTACTGTCAGACCATCCTGAAGAAGTTTTTGAAGAAAACTAACTTCTCAGGGAGGGTGTAGAGTGAAACTTGCTTATATGTTGTACCTTCATAGTTAAACTAATCTGAGTTGACAGGCTTCTGAATTTAAATTTGTGTATTTTGATCAGTACATGCCTTTTTGTGAATGGACTATTCTAATACAAATATATAGGGCTTTTTCTCTTTAACCAATATCACTTTCAAAAATATTTAACCTAAATAAAGAAATACAAAATTGTTCCCTCAAATTTGGACTATGGGTGTTCATTTGAAAAGCTATAAATACACCAATATTACTGAGAAAATTCTTCAGAAATACCCAGATGTGTTTCATGACTTAGAGACATAGATTGAAATATTAATGGACGATGTTCAAAAGTGTATGTTCTCACGCTCTACAAATCCATTTGAAATCTTTTTAGGTTGTACTTTTATTGGAAATCCACAAACAATTTGACATAATTTTTCTTAGAAAGAATAGTGGAAATATTTCAAGATGCACTCAATAGCAAGAAAACATCTCATGCTGAGTTCTCCACATATCTTTCAAGGCAGTTTTATTTCATTGCTGGCATCATCTAATAATAGAGCAAGGAGCAACTGAGACACAAGACATGAAATTAAGTCTAAGCTTGTGACAGCCCCTGAATCGAAGGGTTAATTTTTGCATTAGTGGCCACCACTGAGTGATCCTGGAAACTCACAGCTGGGAAACTTTTCATTCTTTCTTGAAAAACAAGTTCAAGAATTTGGATTGTTAGAAGGAATGTTTTTTAGAGCATATTGCTGCCTACAATCTTCACTAATAAGTTACCAAACATTTGTTTTTTTAATTGAATATCATCTTAAATAGGTCCCATATAAAAGATGGTGTTAATTTCATATTCCAAATACTCCTGTCAGACTAGACTGAATCAAAGAATTTCATGACTTTCAAGTATCAGAAAATAGGTCACAGTAGCACTGGAAAACTTTATGACTGAGTCTTTTTATTAAAAATTCTGCCCCAAAAGAACAAGTTAAAAAGAAAACTGCAAAATTCATGAAGTGTGTGTTTGCAAGTATTTTGTTTCTCATTTTCTTTCTTGCTTTTCTTGTTTCAAAATAATGGTCTAAACCAGATGATATTCTTTTTTTCCATAGGTTGCGCTTCCTCTCTCCTCTGGTAACGAGGGAATAAAAATGCCTAGCTCTAGAATTAATAATACCTAAAACTAAATAAATTACTGTGAATTTATCAACTTCAATGTTTTTATCATCATTGAAAAATCTCTAAATTAAATAAAGATAAGTTGACAGGACTCAATTTTCACATTTGTGGAAATAGGAGAAGTTACTGACATTTTTTGTCACTTATGTATTAATGAACAGCTCCTTTTTCTCTTATTTTGCTGGATGAATGTGGCGAAAAACAATGGAGGCAGGATATAACAGACTGAAATATTTCAAGGAGTTAAGATTTTATAAGTCATCATGGTAAAGATTAATTGGTAGGCAAAGGGCACATGAGATGGTCAAAGGTGGATATAAATAAATGGGATGGTTCCACTATTTATCATGCAGCTATCATCCATACATACACGATATCTGTCCATCCATCTTGTCCCAGGATCTGGCTACACTGCTTGTATATCCAGAAAGATGGGATGAATCACAGGAAAAGACACAAGCTTGTAAATATGTGTCTACTCTTTGTTACACTAATCTTCTCGTGGGTCTCAAATGCCTATCTGCTCTAAGTAACAGGATAACTGCATAGTAACTTCAAGCTACTATCATGTTTAGAAATCACTAAAGCTGGTCAGGTCATTATTCTGAAATCTTTGAAGGCAACAGTTCAGTTAGAAAGACTAGAACTGAAAAATGTCTAATTGAATGAGCACAATTATACACTAGGAGCTAGTACTGAGATGATTTGGGAAGTGTAGTCCTTTCTAAGAGGATTTAGAAGCATTCCTACAGAAAAAATTTAAATTTTTATGATCTCTGTCTCATAGTTTGAATTTAAAATGCTATTTATTAACTATCTATGGACAACGGGACTATCATTATCATTCAAGCACTAGAGGTTATCAAAATCTCAAAAAATTTCCCAAGTATCTGAAAAATATTTTGCTCTATTCAATTAAAGCACTTATTTTAAATTAGTTTTAAACGTTAATTACTGGAAGCAACACAATTTCAAATTAAAATCCTAAATTAAGTTATCTAAAATGAAAATAATTTATTTTTTCACTTTCAAAGTAACAGAATGTTTCACCACTACTATTTTTCTTCAATTTCAAAATCAAGGAAACAGCCCACTTTCAGAGAAATTTATATGCAACCTTAGGCAAAACGGAAAAAAAAAATTGTTAAAAAAATAATCCAAACTCATATAGTTGTGATCTACAATGAAAATATGCTTATTGACTTACACAAATTTTTAGTAAACTACAGTTGAATCCTAAATCTAAACATTTAATTTTGGCTATTTCTTTCCCATTGGGGAGCATGTAGACTTGTCATGGGTAAATGGAAACAGAATTAAGTAGATGGACATCTAAAGGAGTTAGAAGTCTGACCTCTAAAGGGTATGGCACAGAGAAATAGGAAAGATGATGAAACGATGCTGCCAGGAGACTGTACTTCATTCATTTACTTTAATAACTCCCAGCTCAAGGACTCTTTTATCAGTAACTTTTGCGGGGATTTGCACTACCTCCTGATCTGGAGAAAAGTTTAAATATTTTTCTTAGAGAATTATAGCTTCATATTCCCCTGTCTATCTGATACCAGGAAATAAAGCTGTTCATAACAGGCTTTTGGTTAGTACTAAAATGTTATAACAGTGTTTCTAAGGAAAGCCTCCTTGTAAAATGTATTCTGCTTTTAAAATATTGGGCTAGAAATTTCAAAGATCAGAGGTCACTGGGAGCTGAACACTAATTCTCACATGTTAATATTACACAGTTCTCCAAAATCTGACCTGGGAATACCAGCCTGTCTGTATAACCCATCTGATCCCAGGTCATGTAGGGAGGTCACTGAAAATCTTTATAAAGAGCCCAGGCACCTATTCTGAGCACATTACTCCCAGCCTCCTTGTTCAGTGGTGGTAGGCAAAACTGCTTCTTCTCTGGAGAATGCCTAATGCCACATGAGGACCTGTAAGTCTGTTTAAATGTTTAGGCAGGCATTGGTACTGAGAACACTGGAACTAAGCACAGCCACAGGTACCCCTTGTAGGTCCTGATGTACACCTTCCTTAGAACAATCTGTGCACAGCTGTAGATAAATTTTTAGATTTAAGTTTATTTGGGAAACTGGTATGCCCCCACTTACTGGGGTACAAAAGAGGACCCCTTTTCATTATATCTGGGGAATTATTTCAGTTCAGAAATTGATAAGAGAACATAAAAATTATGACAGAGTACATGTGAACTTACATTACAGGAATGTTTTCCTCATTTCATTTTTCATAACAGAAGACTGAAACCCAAGGATCAATTCATTTATAAGGACCAGCTTCAAACTTAATGGTTGACATGCCCTGACACTGACTGCTAGTTACTCTGAGTTTAACTATGCCCTTAAAGTGGATTCACTTTAGATTGCTTAGCTAATCCCTTTTATTATTGTGAGTATCATGAGAGGAGGGAGGAGAAGGAAGGAGGGAGATGGTAATTTACAAAGTGATTTGAACTTGCAAAAGTCTTTCTGGTCCAAAACATCCTAAGGTTTGCTTAATATGACTTTGTGCACATTTAAATACTTAAATTGTCATGTTAAGGTTTTGTGGTTTTTAAACATAGCTGTTTAGTTTCTTATCCTTTTCTTTGGTATGGCTTTAATGAATGGATTATGATGGTCAGTTTGTAATGCCATGAATGAAAGATTTAGGACCACTAATCTTAAGAACACTGCTTGGCGCCAGTAGACAAACAATGCACTCCCCAACTTGTTATCTCAGCCATACTAAGCTTTCACTTCTTACCTGCTTTCAAAGACTGCCAGTTCACTCATGTAGTCCAGAAAGTATTAGGCACAATCTCCTCAAGAAGGTGTTTTGTGCTTCCTGATTTTTTGGGAGCGAGTTTATAATTTTATAATATTTTTGTCTAGGCTATATCAAAGTGGAACTGCAATACTTGAATTTACAAAGATTGAGCTGGTTTGAAGAATAAACTCCCAAGGTTTTAAAATAAAATACAGCATTTCTCTGGTATGAATTTTAAGAATTTCAGTTAAATTATTGTATTATGCCTTAGTATTGTAATATTAATTCTTTAGAACCTTCATGGTTTATTTGGAATAAACTCTACCAAGATGCACAGAAATGACAAAAGGGAGTGATACCAAGGTGAATGTGTGTGCTCAGTTATAAATTCCTCAATCTCTTATGTACAGGGAACAGAACATACACCTTGAAACAAATGCATGACACAAATGAACTGTGTGCTTTCATCTCTTACGCCACTAGACACCTACATGAAACCAAGAGATTGAAGGTACAGCAGTGTTTCTCAGACCCTTAAATCTTTGTCCATTAAATAATGTCTTTAATTGTTTTGTGATAATTCATTGAATAATCATAATTTTAATGACTTTTCTTGCAGAAGTGTACATAGATGGGGGAACAATAACATTGTGCTTCTACATATTTTACCTTGTTCAATTGTAGTTGAACACATACGGAAGGAAGAGGACAGGGTATTTAGAAGTGAGAAAAAGCAAAATGAAAAATAGATTTCTTTGATGGGAACAAACTGCAACGGAATTTGACTAAATATAAAACACTGCAATTTTTTTTCTTGCATTAATGTTTTTGTGAAAGGTGTTAACTAAGTAATAAATATCCTACAAATCAATTCAATACTTTGACTTACAAAAATTGAAGGCTTCCTTGACCAGGACCTTATAATGGTTTTTCTGTTGATAATTGAAATCCTGAAAATTACAGGATTCTCAAAAATCGGGTGATAAAACTACCATATGATATTTCTAAAAATTCAGAGGGAAAAAGAAGAGCAGTTTTACTTTATTGTTTCTGTGAAAAAATGGCTACAATTAAAATTCTTAAAATCTTTACAACCCTACTTTCAAAAATGACACAAATGTTACTATCTAGAAAAGGAGAGATTCAGAAACTCATTTAGAACATTTATGAAGGTCACATTTTTTATCTTATTCTGAAAATCACAGGAAAACTGCAAAGAAGCTGTTCAGATTAATTTATTTAAATACATAGATCATAATTTTGTTGGTCAGACCCAATTTAAGTCCCCAGAATTGACAGAAAGAAGGAGATAAGGGTTTGGCAGGATCAATAGTTTATGGTATGTATAGATATATCTTAATGAAACTGGTAAGTTGCTGTGCTCTTCCCATTCTCCATCATTGCAGACCACGTGATCATTTTCTGCATCCACTTTGCTTCTCACAGTGAGAAGCTGTTATGACTCAAAGCCATCCTGTGGACTGCTCCTGACACCTTTTTAGATTTTAAAGTAAAAGCTGAGGTATTTATTTCATTGTGATATCTCTGCCACTATAATGCTTGATGCATGTACAGAAGCAGTCTCAAAGTAAACAATATTGCCATAGATATTTATTAAATTGAAGTAGAAAACATAAAATCTTTCTAGACAAATGAAAAAACCAACAAAAACCCAAATCCCAATATAGATAAAAAATTAATGCACAGTCCTAAGATAACATGTAATAAATTATATCTGGTATGTCAAAATTATATTTGGGTTACTGTAAAATTTAATTCTCAATGTTTTTGCTCAAATCATGTAATAAACACATAGATACCAAATCCTAAAATGTGCATAAACAGAGGGTAAATTTTTAAATGTTTTCTAATATTGATTTTTTAATAATTGGTTCAAGACAACCCTGCCTGAGAAGGGAGGGATCAGACTAGAAGACCTCCAGAAGTCCCGTCTGACCTTAGCTGTTCTGTGAATCTTCAAGTCTGTGAAAACCTTTGAGATGTTTTTCTAATAAAGTCAGTTTGATTTTAGAGGCCTGAACTAATATCATTTCTATTAACAACAAACATGATCTGTTTATGACTACCCTCCTACCAGGTATAACTGGATCACTTTTGCTTAGATCCCTCCTTAAACTGAACAGTTTAGGTTTGCAGATCTTCCTATGGAAGTAAATGACAGAAAGACAAACAAAATATTTCTTACACACCTATTCACCTTGGCAGGTATTCCTCTGGCATGCTTAGTTTGTCAAAGTTTAGAGAGTCCTTAGAGAAGCTCTTAGATTCAGCACAGCCTTAGGGAGTATGTACATCTGAGCCCAAAGTTAAAAAAGATGACTTTTCAATGAAAAAATGAACAATTATTGAAAAAAAACTAAACAACATCCCACCAAACAAACAAACAATCAAACCTTTAATAAGTATCTAAAAATATATTTCAAGACAATCCAGTGAAAATTGCCATTTACTGTTTTATTCATTACTATGGCTTGTCCTCCTTTTTCTTGTATTCTTGTTTTAATGTTTCTTCCTCTCTGTTTTTTATTTTCATAGTTTTAAATGCTGCAGGTTTATTGCCCTGTTTTGACTTGAGATCTGGTTTTCTGCAATAAACTTTCTATAGCCTCTTCTTAATAGTTATATCATGACTAGTCCTAATCATAATATTACTATTAACTCCTAGTCCCTTAACTAAAAACTTGATCTCTGTTATTCACCATGAGCCAAAGAGAAAGGAAAAGTTTCATAGTAGGAAATGGAACACGAAGGTAAAAAACAAACAAAAAAAAACCCCAATCAAACAAAAATACCACAAAAAACACAAAACCAACCAACCAAACAAAAAAACACAAAAAATCCAAACAAACCAAAACAACAAATGCAAACAAACAAACAAAACCCAAAAAACAAACTGCAACCCTTTTTCTTAAACAAAAAAATACTCTGCTTTTGCACCCTTTGTGTAATTTCTTTTATGCTTATTGATAGTTTCTGAGCTGAATAATGAAAGTGGAGAGATATGCCATTAACTAGGCTTCATAAGTGGAATGGTGGCAATTTTCGAAGTACAGGAATTTTCAGCCCACCTATTGAAATGAACGCTTTCAAATGGAAAGGAGGGTAAAGCCCTATGGAGAGCCTGAATCAGGAATTGCTGTGGCAGATAATTTAAAATGAGAGGCAGGAAAGGTGAAAGAAACAGATGTCAAGTGTTTATATTAAGCCTTATTAAAGGCTACACACCCAAATCACCTTCCCTAGAATTTGACCATTAAAAGTTAATGAACCAATATAGGTGTTATTATTAATCTTCTGCAGAAATTATCTGGCTATAATAACAAATTATTAATATTGCAACTCTTGCTGAGTAGTATTTAGACATACAAATCCTTAAAAGGATTTCACGAGGAATTAATATAATTTTATTCTATCTGAACAGCTGCAAAAAAAAAAAACCCTCCAGTAGTTACATCAGTATCTATAATGGTGATGCTACCTCAGTAAACCCTGTGCTGTGGTCTCAGTCAGACAGAAATGTTGTGTCTGTGTGGGCTGATGGAGGAAACAGTTTAGGGACAGAGGGCTGGCTGTTCCAAGGCCGTGGTGACATGCACACCAGCACGGCTGTAAGACAGACAGCAAGGCAGGCTGTAAGACAGGCAGTTTCTCAGGGCTAGGGCAGATTTCTTGAAATACATATGTCACATTTTTCACCCTTGTAGACTGCAGGTAGCAGTTTCTTCTCTCAGGCAACTAATGAGGAACTCCTGTTAAAACTGCACTGTATGGCACAAAAAGAGAACCAGCACCTGGGAATATGTGCTAAGTTGGCTGTAATTTATAAATTATCAGGGACCTATTCAACAGTAGTATTTCCTGTGTAGATAAAGTCACATCTATTGTGCTTTCCTGAATAATATCAAGAAAATTAGTTGAGGGAGAGCAACATTTCTGAAACTGACTATTCTGTTTGTCTAATTTCAAGATGTTTTGCAATATAAAATGTTCAATTTTTAAGTATTCACCAGTGTGAAGCCTACTGCCCAGTTATGGAAGGCTGCCATAGCATAGGAATTGCCATACAGGTTTGGACCTAATGTAGATACATCTTCAGAGCTGTCTTCAGCTGTCAACTTCTTCATAGTCAGCATCTGTTACAGAAGTGTGAGAATGATCGCATCATTCCAGCCTTGGAAGCCAGAAATTACATCCTTGTACCTAATGTCTTTACTAGACTTTTTAAGTTGCTTTGTGTATTTTTTTTTGGCTTGTTTGTAGCTCCTATTAGCACCCTATAGTGTTCTTGGGTAGGAAATTATCAGCCAAGACCCCAGTTCCTTCAGTCAATTAAAGGAATAAGAGATGTGGAGACCATGAAAATCTTCTCACTGTTTCACTGGCCCCTCAGCCCAACATTCCAGCTCCTTAGCAGATAGCCCACATCTTGGCATCCAGTTCCAGTTCTGATGTCTTTACAGGTAACCCATTCTCATAGCAAAAAGGTTGACTTCCAGCCCTGACTTCAAGATGGGCTGATTAGAGAATGGACAATCTACTTTGCATTGCAAGAAGAGATGCTGAAAGTTCCTTTGCTTAATCTAGGAAAACAGGGGCCTAGCAGAGAACGTGTCCAGATGCTACAAATATATCAGAAATATAAGTGTCAGGGTGGGGCATACCACTGCCTCAGATACATGAAGGTGCGATTGAAGGATTAAAATAACATAGAGATTAAGCATAATTTCTCTCTAATATGACTGCTAAAGAGAGAAAACTCATCATTCAGAAAGGAAATAGTTTTTAAAGCCCTTTGGAATATCTACAAAATTTGCTAGGGGGATTTCAATTCCACAGCCAGTTAGATCACAACTAGTTCTTAAACTGGTTTGTAAAACCTTTGCAGTAAATTCTCAGTTCCCTGCACCCTCATCTGAAAATCAAATCGCCATGTCACTTCATCAAGTAGCTCTTCCTTTTCTTTCCCTCACATGTGGTTTGGGCTGGAAGTCCACCCTGTTCTTGGCCAGAGCCCCATTGCTGTGCTTGTGACATGTGTAGCCATGTGCTATTCAACTGATAAAACATGCCTGTGTATGTAGAAATTGAGCTTGATGACAGTTAGTCACGAAAACATTTCGTCTTTCTTGAAGTTCAGAGAGGTCTGAAATCCCAAACGAACTAAGGAAATTCTTAGTCCAAAAAGTGACTCCGTCTGTGATGGCAAGTTGGAATGAAACAACACATGACATAGGTTTAGAAATGCAAATAAACAGATTTTTCACACAGCGCTTGGCAAGCAACATCAGTGTTTTATTGCATAATCCAAATTTATGGGTTTTCCATTTAGGGTAAAGAATTACAGCCAAGTCCGTCTTCATATGCCATAGATAGCTCCCTTCCTGAAGAAAATTCACACGCAATTTCTGTAAAGAACCTTGTCCAATTTTAAATTCATTATCATACTTTTAAACTCATAGTCGAACTTCTGCTCAGACTCACACCCCACAAAACTTATTAAATTTGTGGAAATCTTGGCTCTGTCTCAGAAAGGCATTTCAGAAGGCACGTATGACAACCAAAATAATATTTTCTAACATATGCAATGATTCTCTCATAAAAATTATTTTATTTTACCAGCTTTTGCTGATGTTATATGATTACAATCACTGGTATTAAAAGCAGGATTTGATGAACAGACAAAAAATCCCAACAAATTGCAGTCATATATTTCTGCTTTGTTCATAATCTTGTTCATAATCTGCCTTTTCCCTAGAAGTGTACAGGCTTTTAGCTAGTAGAACAAAAGCAAATTTTACAAGTAGTGCTGAAAGGCATTTAATACTACCCAAATTCTTGAAAAGTTATATTCTTCTATCATACAATAGGGATTTATAATCCAGAAGTCACTGAATGCAGCATCTAGCTCCACTCCTAACTGAAATAAAATTATATACCTGTCAATCTGAGACAGGAGCCATTTAAAACTTACACTGGTTGTCGTGTCCCCCTTTTGCTGAATAAGTAAAGGAAGTAAAAGGATTCAGTCAGTACAGGAAAACTAAACTATGGTGGATGAAAAAAAATTATTCATATACCCCTGAATTTCTCCTTTCAGATTGAGTTCATAGTTCTGCCAACTGTATATAGTATAGGATATAAACTGTATAGCTAAGGGTGGGGAGGGAGGCGAGAGAGAGAAATACTTTTTTGGTCTTAAAGTAGTACAGACATATGTCGAGGGAGTATGTATACTATATTCTAAAATACAAANGGTAGTTATGGTTTGTTCCAGACGAAATACTTTTAAAAATGAAATTATAGTTGTGACTAGTGACTGTATCCTATTCAAGGGCATTTTAAATTTCATTGTATGAGTATTTTTAAAGCTATAATTTACAGCTTTATTAGTTTCATTGCAGCATAATTCTGATTCATCACTGATTGAATGATAGTAACATTGACTTGTCAGGACACAGTCTATCAAATATTATGTAAGTAAATTTTTTCTATATAGCAAAGGGGTTTCTAATTCAACACAAGTAAGTACAATTTTGCCAATATAATAGATAATACTATAACAGCTGGAATGAACTTTTTGAATATGTGCCATTTAATAAAACCAACAAAACATTAAATACTTTTTTAAAAGCCTCATCTGTGTGGACATATTTTTAATATAAGAACACTATGGCCAGAGCTACTTATAGGAGGCATACAGCTTCTGTCACTAGACTAATGAAATTATTAATTACCTATTTGTTGTTCTTGACATGAAACCTTCTGGCAGAATAACTTTACCTTCAAGAGATACCTACCTTTATCTCCTTTATCCTGCTTCTTTTCTGCTAATATATTTCTAATGTGGTGTATGATTGAAAAACCTACCAGAATGAAGATTTGGCAAGAAATATCCAAAACCTGGCATAACTGTTTCCCACAAGTGCAGTAAACATCTACTGTTTGTGGGTGTGTGTGTGTCTGTGTGTGTGTGTAATTCACATAAACTTTACAACAGTTTTCTTTTTCCCCTTTTCTTTTTTTTCCCACCGGTAAAAACATATATTTAACAGCTGATCAGTGGCAGAAAATGCTTCTTTTCCAGTATAATGATTCTTTTCCATCTGTTCTGTTTTTGTTTTCATAGGAAATTGTTAGATAATATGTGATTTACATTCCCTTACACAGATCCTTTTTCCTACCTGTTTTCTTCTTGAACTGAGTCATGTATATATTAACTTTATTCCATTTTCTTTATCTTCAGGGACTTAGCAAAACTAAAATTATAGGTTTCAGAGTGCACTCCTACCACAAAACTCTTCTGATTTCCTTTGTAACACTCCCACAACAGTTTGGTAAAATGGATTTTATGCCATGTAATGACTTCTTTGACTGCTCTCAGAGAGTTCACTTTCTGAGTAACATTACAGTAAAATCTTATAAAATAAATTCCCTTATATTTCCTCTCTTAATGAATATTTATGGTAATGAAGAAATCTTACCTGTCATGCCATCAAACTATGCCTATATTCTGACATTATGTCTGAGATCACTGCTTTGCAACTTGGCTCAGAGCATGACTTGTGCTGAGGGTAAAAGGACAGATAGTCACTCTGTTGTCAATAAGGTCTTTTCTGTCCCGTTAAACTCCATCTGAAGTAACCCAACTGTCTTCTGAGTATTTACTATATAACTCAGGAACTGTCATTTTTACAATCACTTCATGGTTTATGACCTAATTACCTTATATTTTTGATGGGAAGGCAGGTTTTCAGGAGCTTCATTTTAGAATTGCCTCTGCTTACTCAGCAAATATAGGTTATGAACAGATGGCCTAGTACCTGAAATTTTAAAGGATGTTAGGATCTTGTAATCTCTTCCTTGTTTTCCTTCCTGGTTTTTTCTCATCCAACAGGGGAGAAAATAAAAACACTTTTTCTCTCAGCAGTTTAAATTTCTTGTATGCTTTCTTTTTTCAGTTCACACAGCAAATGTTTGAATGAGCTTTGAAAGAGCTCTCTCATTAGGTCTTCTGAATATAATTACATTGTTTTAGAAGCTCTGCTCATTCTGAGATCCAGATTGGCTTGCGAAATTTTCTGATAGCTTGGTAGGTAAACAGTACGGGGTTTTAATGTAACCGTTCATGAGAAAGTGCTTTTTTACTCGTGCCTTTTAAAGCTTACTAAAGATGCAGAGCTCTCCTAAACTGTTCACTGCAGGTCCAGTTACAGTTCTAGAGTTATAAAGCTCTAGTCATTATGGTATTTTTGCTTTCTAAACCATCCTTGAAGTTTTATTAACATAGTGTAAATACTTTTACAGTCTTTAAAGCTACCTCTGCTCTATTTTCAGTGTGTTTATTTCTCCTAGATGTAAGGCTAGTTAAAAATGGAATTGTGACTTGGAAAGATAATTCAGTCTTTACTTCTAAATCCCAGACTTAAATTACTATATTCTTGAATAACAGCATTTGAAAGGCAAAAGAAGAAAAACCATAGTCTACATGTGGTACTGATGTTGAAAATATTTTTGCAAAAAAAAGGAGGGGGAAGGGAGAAAGGGAGGGAAACAGGACTTTAGACCAGGTGTTTTACTTGAGACTGACAACTGTTTTTAAAACACTGCTGACCCTTTAAGCCTGTATCCTAGCATAATATATGTTTATGTGATACATTGCAAATAGAAAAAGAGAAGATTCTCTAAATATTAGACTAAAATGGGAACTAACTTAGACAGAAATATTATAGCGAGATTTACCAAACAATGTCTGAAAAAATTACCGTAACTACTACAATGTCATGACAGAAGTGGAATAGTTTTATTTAGAGGGACATTTTTTCCATATGGATTTGAACTGAAGCTTACTGAACTCAATGGAAAGACTCAAATTTTAAATAAAGGCCCACACGAGGTGCCTCTAGCATCTTAAAGCATTCTAAATTAAATAGCTTTGGGTTTTATTTTCAGTCTGAGCCACAGCTTGTCTTGACTTTCTGTATTTGCTAATATATTACCAAAGTAGCATGATATGTGGAGATTTGAAAAATTTTTAGATGTTATCTCTGTACTCAATGAGGAAAAATAACATCTAATTGCTTATAATTCGAAAAAGAAGTTTTGAGTAAAAAGTTAAATGTCTATGGAGTGAAAATTATGGTTCTCATTCTGCATGAAACAAATTGATTTACAAGAATTTGTTCATGTAGAAAGGCAACCTCAGGGTTAATTCTGACTTCAGTGAACTTAAATTTCAGTGCAGTTATGATGAAGAATGACCACTATTTGAAGAGGGCATTTACATGAAAGTCTACTTCGGTATGGAGATTCTGTGTCATGGAAATGGCTTCCCTAACCCTCATGGGCTCAGTCCTGGAGTGAAGGATGTTGGTTGTGGTTGTGATGATGGTTTTGAAAGAAGCAGAATTTCATGCCCTCTCTGAACGAGAGGACTGCTAATAGAAACAAGCCTAAAAAGAGTACTATCCATTGCAAATAGTCCATTAATGCAACTTAATGGAAACATAAGAAATTGTTATGATTTTCTTCCTTCAAAACAGTATATATTCAGTCAGTAAAAATTTTACAATACTCAGCGAAATTGACTCCAGTGTTTTTTTCTCCAGAACTTTGCTCCTAAATTATGCAATAGACATCCTGGGTTTCTGCCGAGGGAAAAAAAATCCAAGCATGTGATCAAGGCCAAGAAATAGTCATACAACTGAGAGAAATGGAATGAACAAAGAATTAGCCTGTGGTTTTTGCATGTTCCATGGAACAAGAGTTTGCCCACTGTACTGTGCACAACCAACTGATCAAATTACTGATAATTAATAATAACTAGTGCTTCAGTAATTCATTGCAGATAAAGCAAAAGAAAAATTCTATTAATTTACCCATGTTTCTAACTTTGTGATATTGCACATGTATAGATACACACACACATATAAAGTATTTTAAATGTGCCATGTATGTTTTTCACAGGTCAATAAAGAATTCTTTGTGTACATATATGCACAAATAGAAAAGCTAGCACAATTCTTGTGGCCAAACTTACATGTTGTTGAAATTTTAGCTGTTAAAATTCTTAATTTTTGAAGTTTTCTGATCTGTAAATTTGATGGCATATAAACACGTATTTTGCATTTTTGTTCCTATGTTTAAGACTATAGATTAAAAGAGGGGCAAGACAGAGGTTGCATTATTTCACTCACAGTCAGTACAGTTTGTGTAGGCGGTCCAAAGGATGAAATGCTGTGTTCATTCTGAGCTGATACATCAGGCCAACATACATCTGGTATGAGCATTTTTGTCACCAGCAGCGTAGAAGAGAGTGATCTGGCTAGTGCTTATATCCCAAGCCCTGGAAAACAGAGGACTGTTTGCATCTGGATTAACAGGCAGTACCTCTAGAACAAGTGCCACAGCTGCTCAGCTGCACACTTTGTAGCCAGGTAAATTTATGCATGAAAAGCCAAGGTCAAATGAAAATGTACACTTGGATACAGCATAGATACTGAAATGGATTTTTGGACCACAGTATTTATGCATGAATATATTTAAGATGCCAGCCCCTGGGATGAGCATGTCAGTCGCTTCATTACCTTCAGAAGCACCCTCACAGGTGTTGAATATACCTCACTGGGTCCCTGCAATGCAGCCCCTTAAATGCAAAAACAACATGCTGAAATAAGTTTGCCTTGCAGGGCAAACTGACAGAGAAAGGAAGCAGGTGGTCACTCATTCTGTAACACACCCATGTTATGCAGGTACAGCAAGTCACACAACACCTTCAATCATGCAACAGAAAGCTTGCAGATGCCCAGACCTGGTGTGCTGATCCAGTGATTGGATTGCGTGCAGGAGGTCTCTCTGCCTGAAACACAGAGCCAAGCCCAGACTACTTGCTTGAAATACATGTTAAAGCAGCCCTCAATGAGTAAGAAAAACAAGGAAAGGCTTCGTTTTGCTCAAGTCAGCATTAAATTAGAGGAAATAAGTGACTAAAAGATACTTCCCAGAAATAAAGCAAGTGTTGAAAAGAAAAACATCTGCACAAAAAAAAAAAAATCTCAGGCATCACAACTGACTTCCTCTTTGATTTTTCATTCCACCCCTTTTGGTAGTACTTCTGGTGAAGCTTAAGGGCTTTCTTTCAACATATTCTAGAGCTCATTTGCTCTGATGAGGCACTACACATTTTCTAGGGTGCATTCTGTCTTTTATAAAATAAATAAATAAAAATATGTAACTGGAAGTCAGCCTGAAACCTGAGATGTGAATTTCACTCTGAATTGGAGGGCTTGCTCAAGGTTTAGCCTCCCCCCCTCTGGAAGAGTCATATCATGGCCATGGGATCACCTCTGTGAGAGTGATCTTCGTTTTCTAGCAGTGGGACCACGTGCTTACCCCAAAGGGCCAAAGGACGCGCATTTGTACAGATTCAGGCTGTAAGTGAAGCAGAAAGGGGCAAGTATTTCTCTCATTGGCATGTTCTGTAATGGGAAAATGGTGAGGGGAAAAAGAGACATGAGCCCAGTTCCCCTCCTGCTATTGTTGCTATTTTTTCCCCTGTGGAACTCATCTGTCCCAGTGTTTTATATATTTAAATTACTCAAGTTTTATGTGGGAGAACTGGATTTAATTAAAATTCTTTGACAATCTACTGAGGCACCTGACAGCAAAAAGATATTTTAAGATAACTATAGCATATGTGACTGGATAGTTATGGATTTTAGATAATTTATTATTTGAGAGGGGGGTAAGCTATGGAAAATT
This sequence comes from Leptocoma aspasia, assembly GCA_013399835.1. Lineage (NCBI taxonomy): Eukaryota > Metazoa > Chordata > Aves > Passeriformes > Nectariniidae > Leptocoma > Leptocoma aspasia. Next base: position 147,950 of record VXAX01001947.1, read on the forward strand.
TTAATGACCTCTGTGAATTTTGGGGTAGAATCATACAAAGAATAAAAAACTTTTTTTCTCCTCTTCACACAGCTAACTCCTTTACAATCAATAGTTAACTAAAGACCTATTCTTTTTCCTTGAAAGACCAGCTTTTCAATGTAATTTGCTTTTTAAATATAGAAGGCTGTTAAGTCCTTAATTGATTATTGTATACAATTACTGTTAAAACGTAAGCAAATGCAACATACAATCAATTTTTTTAACAAAAGTTTTTGCAATATTTTCAGATGCACTGTTCTGGGTCGCTCCAAAATTACTAGAAATTCTCACTTTTGTTGTGCTTTGTCAAAACCAGAAGTATCAGATTTCAGTGTCTTATCAGACATGTTCACTTCCAGATTTTCATTACACTTACCTATCTAAATATTAAAGTAGGCTTTTTCTCTTTCCTCTCTTAGATACCTAGTTACCACACCTCTGTCATCATCATGGAGACCTTAACAAAAACGACTTAGAGAAATTTAATAGAATTTTCTTTCTTGTGAAGTAATCCTTCCATTTGTATAGCCAGATGTGATATTCTGTCAGACACACAAAGCAATTCTAATAGACAATTGACAGCTCAAGATGTACCCTTTTACCATCACATTTCCGCAATTTAAAAACAGAGTTAAGCTTTTCTTTGAGGAATAAAAATTTATTCCACCTGATAAGTCACCAAAGAGTCCCTGTGGGTATTTCAGGGATGAGAACTCTGGGAAATATTAAGAAAAAATTCTATTTTTCTTCAGATCATCTGACCCAATCCATTGCAGTTCCAATTTTGGTTGTTTGGAATTTTAATTAGAAACCAATAATTTCATAGGAATAGAAATAAATTCCATGCAAAATAATTTACTCTGATCTCCTGAGAGTCTAAGTTCAGTTGTTTTGTAAAATTTCATCATAATTTCCATGTTATGTATTGAAACAGTCCTGCTTCTCTGTAGTGTTTTCTTGGACGGACTTTAAAAATGGACTCATGTTCCCATGCTACGTTGATTCAATGTGCATAAGTACCATAAGTACTTTATTTCTGCAGCAAAAGCTTTTATCAATGGAGATTTATCTTTCTCATAGGGAATTGGAAGTTTGTCACTGAATTTAGTGGATATCCTGATACATTTTATGGGAACTGCAAGGTGCTGAATGCCATTTTCTCAAAGCAGCTGAAGAGAGCAGAGAGATCATAATACCTTCAGAGATCAGAGCTCAATAGAAAATGTAAAATGTGTGCAAAAGAGAAAATTTGTGCTATAAGGATTCAGTCCTGAAAGTCTTGTCTGTATCATTCTTCCTGTTCCTTTAGAGATTTGTGGTGATTAATACTGCATGCAGAAACAAGTCAGCTGGACTAAGGAATAAAATAACTTTATATGGTCCATTTATTTCTTCAATAACAGATTTTAAAATATTGTAATATATACTGTAAAACTTTTATATGCACTACTGAAGAATGTATGTTTTCTTTCTACTGCATAATTTGTCAAACTTTCTTATTTGTAGTCTGTACCACATATTCTTTGCTACTTTGGTGTGGAGAGTACTAAAAACTGAAGGGGGATTTAAACAAACACATTTTATATTACTTTCAAAATCTAGCATGTTTGTAGGGCCCAGTTTTTGTTATAGCAAGTATGTCATATCAACTTTTATTGATCAGCTAACCTTAAAGTGGGCTTCATTAATAAAACTTCTCTGCACTTATCCAAGTACATATCCAGATGTATTTTAGCCTCTCAGTCCCTCTAGATTTTACGATAATGGGCAAAGTAGAAAGCATTAGGCATATCTTGCCCAAACAATCAATAATCTACTGCATATGTATAGACTGAGGAAAAAGAAGTACATGGAGGCATCATACATAAAATATAATACTGAGGATGGGAGAAAAAAAAAGGCTCTTTCAGTTTTTATCATGAAACAAGTAACACCCTTCAAAATATCCACTGGTCTTTTATTTCTTATATAATGCACTGTTTGCTTCAAATATACTTTATTCTTGATTGTATGAATGATATGGAAAGGATAATCTTTTGTAGATTTCCACTTTGGCTGTTCTAGTTCCTATTCAGGCCTGAGCTTCCACTGGAGGAAAAAAAAAAAGCTTTCTTAGGATGACAATGATAAAAAAAATAAATCCAGGAAAGCAACAGATTTGAAATAAAAATGTAGCACCTGCCAGGCAGCTTACTCACAGTATAAACAAGGATTAACACCAGCAGTGCTGCAGCAAATACTGGTCTTAGCACACATACGTTTAAATATCATGGCCTGAATACAAGAAAAATTACTTCACATACTGGCTATTTCAAATTGCTTTAGGATTCAAGAACTGCTCCTAGAAAACAATAGTGCTCAATACAGAGGCAGTGAACAGATTCAGTCCAAAAGGCAAATAAGCCAGGAAGGAGTTTTTCTAGTTTCTCTTTTGTTTTAGCGTAGAATATAGTTCTAGATAAGGAGAAATACAAAACCTAAGCCGTTATTTAGAATAAACTGTATAATCATTTGTCTCCATGTAAGCAGTCCCACAGATTTTCCTGAAACAATTACTGTCTTTGTCAAGGGTATTTATTTTTCCTTAGGAGGAACAGATTACCAATAAACATTTTAAAAATCAACTGAAACTCAGTACCTTGTGATCAAGAATCCATTGTGACTTGAGGAGTAGATGGTTTCATTGTTGAGTGAGAGCTCAGGCTTCAGGCACATGGCAACAGATGATCACCATTAGGGGCGTTAATATAAGGTTAATTGTTTGGGTCAGGCCTCTGCTGGCAGGCACTGGCTACATACAGCTGTGTATACGATTATCAGCTGAACAGGAGCTGACTGAAACAATCTGTATTCTCTGCTCTGACTACCTGTCCTCGCCAGCACAGAAGGAAAACAAACTGATGAATGATTATTGAATTTGAAAGCACTAAAACAGAAACCTTTTGGTATTTTTATCCTCAACTGGCAAGTGAAAGAAACATTTTTTTTTGCCTTTTGACAACACAGTTTTTAATCCATGATAAGGGCTCTCAAGGCATCATTGCCAGAAGTTCTGTCTCTTTCTGGACTGAGAGCAATAAGTAGTATCACGTGGGTTATCTTTTCCTCCTTCTCCCGCTGGTGACTGAGTCGGATGGAAAAGCATCTTCTGAACAGATGGATCTGCTGTTGACCAAATGATCCCTTTGCACTGAGAAGTGATAATACAGCTTTAGCGCTCCCTTATGCAGAGAAAACTGGCTTGTGGAAGAGGATTTAAAGAGTAGTATTCAAGTACTAAGTGAATGAATAGCCCTATTAAAGCTCTCATACAGGTGAAGGCAGCCATTCAGCTGATGGTAATATTTAGGAAAAGAGCCCAGACAAGTACCATTCACATCAGGGTTTATATCATTGTTATTATTGATTATTATTATTAGTCATTATCATTATTCACAGCTTTCGAGAGTGTTGATAGAGTTGTTGGCTGTTCCTAACACATTCACAAATTGCTTTTCTTCCCATATCTCTGGAACACTCATGAGAGCATAAATGAACAAATGAGCAGAATAACCACCAAAAATAGCACAAGACCCCCAACATGACTGGTCCAAAGAAATTCCTATTCTGAACACTGTTTCTAAAGAAGCATGGAGAGAGAAGACTGCAGCACTCTGGACAAAATTTGTTTGACATCATCAGTCTATATAAGAAAGATAAGTTAAATGCACAGAAATCACAGTAATGTTTTTCAAAATGGTGGAAAATTAGGAATGTTCTTCGCTACATAGGTAAAAATACTCAGCCCCAAGGGTAGGCAGAATATTTTACTCCAGCTCAAACAAGATGCAAATTGAAAAAGAGTCACATTTGAACAAAAAAAAACCAAGATAATATTAACAATGCTTCATTTTTCTGAAAAAAATCTTGAGGTTAAGTTAATTTTGTTATAAATTTATCAAAGTCAATTGAGTTTTGTCAAAATGAATTCTGGCTTGTTTGAACCATGTACACAGAGTGAATGCTACCATTCTGGCAGAAATAAGGATGCTTTGAAGGCTACTCACACAGCTTCTTCATTCAAAGTCTATCTTTGTAACATGACCAGAGTTCTTCGGTTCAGGTTATATGTTATTGCTTTAAGATTTTAGAATTTCAGCTAGATAGATTTGTATTTGCTCAGTATGGCATGGCAGCTACACTTCAGTTGTGGACTCAATTTTATGTGTATCTAGTCAGTCCATTCCAGCAAAGAAATAAGTTTAAGGCAAAAAAACCTGTGATACTTTATTTTTCTTTTCTTTATTTTCAAATATTTTTGACCCAAAAATCATCCTCCTTTTGTCCACCTCTTTATAAAAATCTTTGATCTCTCCATGGTGTAGAGAGAGTATTGACTTTTTTTGCTTCATGTGAATCTGAGTAGTACTAAACATTTTAGTCATGCTTACATAAAATCTCCCAGAAAGCCTAAACTGAGCCCCTTGAGTTCAGATGATGCCTCTTCCCCCTGACCTTTTTTGCCAAACAAAGAAGAGGGAGGGATCCCTTAAAGGAGTAATAGTCACTGGCTTTTTAGCCTAAAAGGGAAACATACCTGTGTTTCCAAAAACATGTTTTATGCAGTGAAATATGCACTGGCAACTAAGTCTAAGGACAGGGAAGAGTAGGGTGTACTTTTTAAAAAGGCCTCGCACATGGACATACAAACACTGTCTGCAATAATGGAAATTGAACATCACCTGGTGAGGACACATTTATTATTACATTACTGGATGTAAATAAAACATGGGAATGAAAATGGGAAAAAAACCAAACAGAGATAGAAGAAGAAGAGAGGGACAGTGATAACAATATGAATGTCCAGTTGCACATCTTGGGCAAGAACTCATTTGTTGTTAGGTGAAAGATTAAAGTGATTTCAGTAAACCCTTGAAGACACTATTACTGCCTGACAATTTGCTACAGGTACCATGGAAGTCCAAGTAGTTAAAGAGCTCCAAAACGAGCAAAATCCATCAAATTCTCCAAGGAGCATAATATTGTTCTTCTGTGTAACAGTCCTCTTATTCCTTAGGTTATGGGCCAGGTTATAACTCTCATTAAGTCAATCATCATCAGCTGGGCTTGACCAGCAAGTAAAAAGGAGAAGCCAATCTGCCATTATGTAGGCATTAGTCTAGAGTGAACTATTATCTTCAACACCCTGTAGCTCAAAACATAACTACTTAGATTGCTCAGATAATAACTGTGGCCAGCCAGCCATTTGCAGTTACTATAGCTGCTGGCTTCAGAAGGCAGATAAATATATTAAATCTCTATTAGAGCATTCCATCATAAAGTGCACTCAGCTGCAATACCCTGTCTTTTCTCTTAACACCTCTAAAGAGATACATGAATGCCAGACAGTGCTGTGGCATGGATGGTATTGTCATTTCATTATTTGCAGTTGGACCATAATGGTATGTAATTTATATCCACTACCGAAAAAAGAATAATACAAATAAAGATAATCAGTAAATGCATAGGAATCACACAGCTTGTAGAACTGCTGTTGAGGGTAATTGTATATTTCATTGCTTTCTAACACCCTGGGATGCTTAATACCATGTCTTCTGCATGGTGACCTCACTTTATTTGGTACAACTAATTTCAACTGGACAGAAGTACAAGGCTACCTAGAAATGGAACATATGACATTCAGGTCTGTAGGACTTCAGGGCAGTTCTGTGTTATCAGAAAAGGATGTGTTTTGTTATCCAAGTGTCTACAAAAGAGTTAATAACTGCTTTTTTTAAGGCAAACTGTTTTTCTTAAGACAAGCAGAAGCGAACAGTTATTTTGCATAAAATTGCAGAGATTTATACTTTCAAAAATCAGTTTTGTTTCTGATACCAATGCATAGAAAACCTCCCCTTCTTTGTTCACTCAGATATTCTTTTGTTAGATAAAATACATATATAATCTCATTAAATTCCCCAAAACCCAACTCAGATACAAATATTTATTTGGCTTCACCCTCACGCAGATAACTCATTCTAAGTGAAAGTTGTATTTGAAAACATCTTTTACAGAGGATTTCTCCTTGCTTAAGAAAATATTTATACTGCAAAATGTGAACAGCTTTTGTTCATGTCTTTTTTTTCCTCCTGTATGATTTTTGATCTCCCACAAGGAAATAAAATAACCAGATAGATTTTTTTCCATAACTTCCTTCCCAGATGAAAGGAGATAATAGGAAATGTAGAAATAGCAAAACTCCAATTCATTCTGTCTGAAGGAATTGTTTCTCATTGTAAAATTTCACACTGCTTACTATTCTATTATACACATTATCTTATTTTCCTGAAAGAAATGAAACTAGAGAGGGAGGAATTAATCTGGTTTTAAAGAATGGATATCAAGACTCAAATTATTGGGTGGCTCTGCAATTTACAATACCATGACATTAAAGTGATGGGTACTCGAGATATGTAGGTAGACAACTAGAGAGATAGGATTAGAGAGAAGCAGTTTAAACCATTCTTGCTAGATTTATTTCTTCTGGCAAAACCATGCTCCTGGTGCTGAGTCCTTATAAGCAGGCAGCAGGTGGGCACAGCTTGACCTTCTAGATCAGTTAGATTAAGAACATAATATTTTCTACGCAGTTAATGTTGAGATTATATTAATTACTTAGCAGATCCTAAATCCCACAACTGATTTTTTATCATTCTGACAGAACAAGGGAATGATATGCCCAGTATAGAAGCGCTGGCAGGAAGCTGTCTGGCAAATTCTCAAGACAGTATGCAATTAGGGGAAGGAAAAAAAAAATCAAAATATTCTTTGGGCTTGTTTCCCAACCAGACCACTTTTGAACTGTGAACCAACAGAGAAACTGAGTATTAATAAAATAAAGTGTATATTGCTAGTTAGTAAATGTTTTTGAAGGCTTGAAAAACCCCGCAGTGCTCCTAATGGATTCAGTGAAAGCAAGGAAATTTGGATCAAGATATTCAGACCTGGAGTTCAAAAGTAAGACCCCTCAGTGGTCTGACATTCAAAAATACTGAGTGGCTCTCCTAGTTGCACATGTGTTGATATGGACATGAATTTGTTTTAGAAACCAGAGCCCTAATATTTGAGCTCAGAAGAAAGCAGTTTTTAAATACTTAACATCAATAATGGAATAACCGTCTCCTATGTGTAGAAACGGTCTACAAAAAGCAGTTCATTTGGTTAAATGATGCTGGTAGAAACTAAATTGGCACCTTCCCTTGCATTACTTCCTGCTGTCTTCCAAGCCTAATGTTACCTTAATATATGTTTCTGAATCTAATTCTTCCTGATCATCCGGCACTCAAAGACAGACAGTGATATGCAGTCACTCCTTTACCATGTACCAAGGTATTAACTTATCACTAGGGTCAAAAATCTGCTGCTTTGATTTTACTGCAGTTGAGCACCAAACTCTAAAAAATTATATCCCAAGTAAAGCAATGACAGGCGAGAAAAAAATGGGAGAAAAAATATTGCATTGATTACCAAAAAAAGGGGCATGTGTGTGGTTGGCCCATGTGAAAGCTCTAACCGCAATGCCTGATACAAGTAGATATTACAAGACTTTCTGAATCGTGCTCTCCCATTTAAATGTAAGTGGCCCACTGTTTGTAATAAACAACATGCCTGTTCATGCCCAGCGCAGCAGCTTTTCAGACAGGTTAATGGACATGATAAAAAAAAGCTCAGGCTGAGACTTTAAGCTCTTTTGGAAGTAGTGTTAGGCTGTCATTCTGTGCTGAGAACCTGTCTAGCCTCTGTTTCAGGAATTAAAGCAAATGAGAAAAAATATGCCCCAAAAATGTTAGGGTGGATATATTCAGGGAATAAGTGGGCTTACACCTGAGCATACCACAATACTGTATGAGCATTACTTGCAAAACACTATGAATGGAAGGCAATATAATGTCTATTCATGATCCAGAACAAATCAGCTTTAAGTCTTCAGTACTGAGCCTTTGTAAGAGAGGGTTAACCTGCAGAAATTATTTTATTGTAACCCTTGCAAATTTTAGATTTGAGATTTCTGTCCTGTTTTCTGGGCTTACATGAATACATTAGTGTCTTAGTGTTTATTGCTTTTTATAAGCATGAATTCCTACACTTGTAGGGTGGTTATAGAAAAGCTTGAAAATGCAACCTGAGTGCATTTTACTAATTTAGAAAGTTTAAAGAATGAACTAAACTAAAAAAATAAGATTTTTTGAACATCTCATGGTTTTGAGAGCCTTACTGAGTTTTAGATCCTTGAGGATAGCAACATTAACATAGTAATTTTTTGCAATGTACCACATGTCAAATACTTCCAGACAAGGAAAGTGATTTTAAACACTTTAAATTAATTTTTTTAATCATACCCATATAATTTAGGCATCATACAGAACAGGAACTCAAACAACATTTTATGGCAATATATTTCTTGAGCACCTAAGCAGTTTTTCTATTTTACCTATTAAAAAAATATGATGCCTAACAGAAAATGTAATACAAATACTTTAATGAACATCCATAACAGGAAGCCAAGACATTAATCCTTAAACTCTGATGATTAGAAGTGGTGGAAATTATTTTCCCACCCCAGAAAATATTCCTTGAAATTAGTTATATTTTATATACTCATAAACTTGAGACTGGAAGGTAAGGAAGACAGAAATATCTGTGGTAACAAAACTGTAGAGAGGTTATCCCACAGGGTCCAAGAGCAGTTAAATAAGAACAGACCTGAACGGAGCAAAAGGTCTTCAATCCAAGTTTCACTCATTACAGCTAGATGCTCTGATCACCAGCTGTGTCTACCTGTGGTAAAAAAGGTCATGGATTCTTTAAATAATTGAACAGAGACATTGGGCCAGAAAATTAGAGGAGGTGATTCATTGGTCCAATGATTAGGACGTTCAGCTTGGGTACAGACGACCTAGTTTGTATTATGACTCAGGCAGTCAATGAAGCCACTGAACCTCCAGCTTCTAATGAAGCACATGAGGCAGAGGATAGCAAAGGCTTCTGCATGCCTCAGGAGGCAAGCAGCATTCACCACAACAGCTTGGAGAAGCCAAGACTCAGAAGTCAGCAGTGGAATGACTCAGGCTTTGTGCTTGGACATGCGAGATCAAGGTTTAAATTTAAACATCCATTTTGAATCCAAAACAGAAAGGAAAGAGTTACAAACACTTGGGAAAGAAGATATGACCTGAAATAAAGAAAGAAATAAAATGCAATTCAAACAAAAATGAAAATTTGAAAATGGAATGACTACAATCAAATGGATCAGGATGAAATGAGGTGCAGTGAAAAGGATCAAAACTTGCCAAAACTAACCTCACTGAAGTTGCAAAATCAGGGAAAAAAAATCCAAGAAGAAGACAGAGAAGACAGGAGAATAATTGAATGAAAAAACCCAACTAATATATAAACAAAACAAAACAAAACAAACCTTTACCGAAGTGAAAACAATCAAAAGGCATGGGATGCCATAAAGTGCAGGGATATGGACCAAAGCTTGCCAAATTGATTCTCATTGAAATCTTGAAAACAGAAAAGACAGTGTTACAAACACGCTGGACAGGAGATATGATCAAATAAAATGCAATTTAAAAAACCCAAAAATTTGGAAATGGAGTGACTACAATCAAATGGATCAGGATGAAATGACATGCAGTGAAAAGGACCATTTTCTTAGAAGCTGTCATTTTCACCCAGCTTACTATGGGGTGTTTTTAGTTGTACTAATTCTGTCATAAGGTATGTCTGAATCTGTACCACAAAAAGCTTAGATTTTAATGATTTCATATTTTCATGCTTTAAGAGAACACTCTTTTCAGGGTTTAATGCAAGAAGCTCCATTAAAATCAGAATTCTGGAAATTACAGGGAAGACATCAAATTTAAATGAAGCATTTAATTGTTTTTTTCCTCATTATTGAAGTAACAATGATTTCTAAAAATCATGAACTTTTATAAAAGAGATTAAAAAACCCTGTTCATCACCTGAATGGAGGGGGCTTTGGTATGTAAGTTTAAGGCTAAATACAAGCTTCCTAGAAAGAATGAAGGACAAGGAAAAAAAAAAAAAGAAAACACCATAGCACTTAATTGAAAAAAGTGCCTATGCAAGCACATCCAGACTATAATGATAGTCTGCACTTTGAGGCTGGCCATGGAAATGTCCAGATCACATTACTGTCAAAGTCAATAGTACAGCTGTGGATAGATCTAAACATAATACAACACAACAATCCAATAGACTTTAAAAATGAATAAAGGCATAGCTATAAGATGCTCATATCTTGTTACTCCAGATCTCTTAAAACTATATTATGGCACAAAAATTGGATAAACTAAGAAATGTTCCTATAGTTAGTCCATTTTCCCAGTTCTAAGCCTCTTCCTAAGTGCTAATGTAAAATTTCAGAAGGATAAGTGGCATCTCGCAGATAAATGAAGGAAAAGAGCAAGAAGGAGGACCTTCTGCTGAAAGCATGTTCCCTTTCTGTTGGTTTCAGCAGAAAAAGAAAGGGAATAAAACACATATTTATAGACAAACATAAAGTGTAATATATGCATATCCATATGTGTGTACATATACATACCTATGTTGAATTTTTTTGTGACAGAGACCAGAGCCAGACACTGAGAAGCTCAAAACATTGGAGAAGCTTTGGAGAGTTTGGAGCTCAGAGCAGCTGGGTTCATCTGGTGAGGCCTGAGCAAACCAGCAGTAGCAAGAGCAAGTGCTCACAGAAATAAAACCTCAGCCCTTAGCAGTACTAGGCATAAGCAAATGTCAGGGACCGTGGGGAAGGCTTCTTCTTTCCTTGCCTGGACAGGGCTTTATTAATATTAACTTGGAAGAGAGCACTAATCTGTTTATTTAGGCTTGGGAACCAGTGAGTAGAACAATGAATTGGGTCAGAGAGCGTGGATCTGTTGGTCTAATTGTAAACATCTACTACTACTGGAGGATATGTATGGTATTATTACTGATGAAACAAAGTGAAGGTTTATGCATTCAAATAATATGATTACAAGTACAGTGGCAACTCCTGTGCTACCTCCTGCTGCTCAAAAAAATACTTAGCGTAGACTTGTCTTGGGATCTTTATCCAACTGTATGGTTCTCTCACTTCACAGTATGTTTTCTGCCTCTAGTTATGAGGCTTCTCTCAATTTTTTTCATGCAAATGGAAAAGAAAGATAATTGCAGTGTTAATTACAGCTTAAAGATTAATGGCAAAGTAACAAAGCATGGAGCAATAGCAATAAAATCTGGGTAAGAGAGTTGAAAGTAAGCCAGAATGCTTTAAAAGGGGATGCTTCATTTCTCCTGGTCTAGAGGTTATTTCATTCTCCTTAGAAAAAAGGAAGCCAAAATCAATTCTAAGGACAACTTTTGTATTTAATTCAGAGGTTCTTTGATGGAAAATACATAGATGGCTGCTGGAGTATAGGCTAAGGTCAGGTTTTCCTTAGCTATTACAGGGGAATTGTGTTCACATACAGGTTTTCACAGCTCAGACAAATGTTTTGCTCATGTATTTTTTTTTTCTTTGTCTAAAATTAAAGAACATTTTCAATGGAAGAGGCAGAGAATTCCTTTATGCTTTATCATCATAACCTGCAGTTATAGTGGTGATTTTTTCTGGAGATTGAAGACATAAGCTTGAATTTCCTGAGACAGAGGAAATAATACAGTTCTCCTCCGTCAATGCTTTATCCATCAAACTATTGTAACAATGAGTAGGAATGATTTCCACTTCCAGTGCAACTTAGAGGGAACATGACAGACAACCTTGTATTTTGTACAGACCCAAGTGATGGAGAAGGTTGCAGCACAGACTGAGACCCTCTGAGCCCCCAAGGTTCTCAAGGAAACCACTAAGCTGTTCATCAGTTGTGATGAAACAGCACAAAATAAGAAGTAAACTTCTCAGTGTTATTGCTTTAACTGGTGTATCTAACGCAGTATGGTATAGAAACTATCAAGAGCTATATACATTGCTAGTTGTAAATGTTGGCAGACTGTGCAGCCATTTTCTACTTAAGTCCTGCATTAGAAATTTAAATACACCAGAAAACTACCATAAATAATACTAAACTGTGGAAAACTCTGTCACAGTGCTACAGAGCACTGTTTGAAGAGGGGGATGCCAAAAGGCAGAAATTAGAAACTGGGTGGTGTGGTGAACTTCTATAAGACCTTTCTGAGCAGCTCTTTGGTGGCTGCTAGGCTAGTTTGATCACAAGTACAAAGCTCGTTCTTTGTTGGAATCCCAGAAAGGAGTTGTATTTTGTCTTTGCTATCCTTAGTTGGAAATGAAACTCAGTGTAGTTCTTCCGATCAATGGTAAATGGCTTTGATTAATATTGCTCCATTGTTGAAGAGGTTAACCGCGTTCCTACTTGAAAACTTCAAGCAGTTATAAAGAAGCTATTTTAACTGCATATTATAAATTTATACTTTATAAGGCCTTAGAGATTCACACTGTGACATTGTGAAGGCAGAGCTAGAACTGAGATTTTTTTTTTTTTGAGATCAAGATGCTCAGGAATCTTGCTGCAGGTTGTCTGCAGATGTAAATAGGTAACAGGTCATTCTGGTTGGGAAATCAAAGATGTACCAAAATGAATATCAGTCACACAATTTGTTTGTGTGTCAGTGGTTACATAACTTCTCATGCTGCAACCAAGCTGGTTAAATAAGCCTTCCATTTTAAGGCTGAGTGGACCTGAATTTTCTACCTCAGTAATGCACAGGTACCCCAGTGGTGCCCTTAGAGCCAGTTATACAAGTTTATAACAAAAAGAATGGTTCATGCACCAGAGAATTAATAACTCGGTACAAAATATGAGGCATCAGTTAGATACAGGTGTATGAGAATAAAAATATAAAAGAGAAAAAGTTTGGGAGAATCATAAAGTGCTTTACACACACTTTTTACCCATTTCTTGCCAAGAGTTAGAAATTGCATCCCAGTTACACAACAATAGCAAAATCTACTTCATGTTTCCCCAGGCAAGTAAATTACCAAGTAGTGAATTTTTGAAAGAATGATCTTTATTTCAGGATTACAGAGGAGAATAAAATTATCCTCAGATTGTTTCTAAACTAACTGCCAGAAATCATCTTGTTAAAAAAAAATTGTTGCTCAAGGATGCACACAGATTTATTGAAGTGCTTTTCAGAAGATATTATTATCAATTCTCTTGTTCTTGCAGAAATTGAACTAACAGAAATGTAATGAAGCATCAAATTGTTCCTTGGTGATTACTTTTTCATTTGTTTTATATTATTGGCAGTCTTTTAAAAAATTGTTTATTGTTACTTATCAGTGAAGCCTTGATAGTCTGAATAGCTCTAAAGACCAAGTAAATACATGCTCTCTGGGTTGAAAAGCAAATTATAGAATAATTTCTTTTAATATTATTAATGGACATTACTCTCAAAAGTATAGCATATAGTATAGATGTTGTTGATGATGTTGATGAATGTTTCATATGCTTATCAAAAGACCATGGTTTTAGATTAAAAAAATTATTCAGTGAGTATATTTTATGCAGACAAAAATAATATAATTCCTCAGAATAATCTTTGAACAGAAAAATATATAATTTCATGGGAAGCAAAAAGAAAGCTACATATCATTAAGTAAGAGAGGTACTGCATGGGCATTCCCACAGCCTAGAAGATCAGGCTTGTCCCTGAACAGATGCACTCAGCATGTCTGTATATACATGCCATTAAAAAGTTATCTAAGTACTCTGTATTAGTGCAAAAGACAGTTGCAGGGGAGACAGTAATTCTGTTTCTCTAACACCTCTCTTTTGAAATCATCAGATCCTATGAATTCATTAAGGATTTAAGAAGACCTCAGTAGACTAGAAAGGAAATATTATCTAGTTGTATAATATTTTTATTTGAACTCAGTTACTCAGCTGTCACTGAGGTCATGACCTGTTTTAAAAAAACCTAGAATCCGAGTGTTTATGTTTTCTCTACTGACTTCTCAGACCTTCAGAAACATCTCTAGAGAAAAAAGCATTATAATGCTCACATGATTTCTACTAAACTTTCAATTTCCTGAAATTTTATCAGTAGCAGTCGAAACCTTTAAACTCCTTGACTTCAAAAATATATTCCTGTTGTTGCTTTGCCTCACATTTTTAAAAATTAAACTGTGAAGCAACAAAAGAGGTCAAGGTAGCATCAATTAAAGTAATATTGCATTGACATATGTTTGCAAGTAGATGTTTAAAGGTATTTTATGAAGGTTGCAGAGTTTGTAACAAATGGCGTGCTGAGTGGTCCCCTGTTGCTTATGAAGTTAGAAAGGCATTCCCTATGGCTGCATAATTTCTTTCAAACCTCTTATAGAATAGTACACATCTCCAGTTTAATATAAACACAACCCTTCAACAGCGACATATAAAATACCTAGCTCTCTGTTTGTTGAAATAATGGATAAGGTGAATCCAAACGTTTTGGCAAGGTTTCTAGGTTCAAAGACAGAAATGTATTTCCCCATGAAATAAGTAATCTGTGGCTATTAACCCCCCCAAAATATAAAAGAAATAGACTAGCCCTTCAAAAGACAGATTTTATTGCTGAGTACTCAACAGATTTAAGATATAATAATAGTATTTAAGAATTTTGAATTTAGTTTTTTCATCTGAATTTGCTTCTAAGCAAATATACTGACTTCAGCTTTACCACCCTGATTTCTCACATAGGTGCCTTGATGACTGGTATATGTAAAAGAGATGAGAAATTGAAACTCTTTGTCAAAGTCACAGGTAAGTTTCTGTCACAACCCTGGATTTGGCCTCCATATTCTTTGAAGCTCATTCTGCACCTGTCCCTCCACCCCCTGCCCACTCCGCCACTCCCTGTGAAAAAAGTTTTTAAAAGCTCAGCCAAAGCAAAATCCAAGAACAACCCTGAGATCCTCAGACATTCATATCATAGTGCATAGTCACTAAAATTAAACATTGCTAATATGTTTCAGAATAAAAGATGTTCCCTGACTAAACAAAAATAATTCTGAATTCTATATTGAATTGTATCATGGGGATATAACTGACTCACCAATTTAAAAACATCTATTTATACATTTGACTTGTTGATAAGGCTTTTTATAGTTAAAAACTGCAAAAGACCAAACCAAGTCATGTCAAAAGGCAATATTCAAACCTTGACAATTTCTATTTAAATTGTTTGCCTCTCTATATATTCACAAACTCCTGGGATTTAAGCTTGGATACAAAGACTTATGCAAACTTTAAGAAGAAATCTTAGGTTTGAGTATTTTGAAAATATGTTGTTCTTTATCAATTATTTCTCAGGCTTTGTTTCCAAAAGTCTCAGTATCCTATAAAGTATTACATTTCTGTTTCTGAAAAATGGTTATGACAGTTCTAAAGTAACGCTTTTAAGAGGGTCTCAATGAAGTTTCATAGAAATAGCATAGATGTGGCTGTTAGTCTTAATCAGAAAAAGAGAGTCAGAAATCAGAAATCAGAAAAAGTCCCACAAGTGATTAGCTATATCCCAAACATTGTATACAGGCAGCTAAAAAATATTCTGAGATAAGACACTAAAAGAAGTATTCACAGTGCGCAGAGACCACAAATAATGAAGAACTGATGCAAGAAGTGCCATTGTCAATGCTAAACAGAAAGAGCAAAGGAAAAGTTATCTAGAATTTACTTAAGTGAAGCTCTAACAGAGGAAATGTTTGAGGTCATCAGGATTTCATTTTCAATGGAGGCTCTTCCCTTCAAAATCTCTCTTTACTTTATGCAATAGAAGCCCTCAGGGGTCAGGGCCCGATACTGTTCCACACCTTTGTCAGTGACATGGACAGTGGGATCGAGGGCAGCCTCAGCAAGTTTGCTGATGACACTGAGCTGGGTGGGGCAGTGGACACAGGGGAGGGAAGGGATGGCATCCACAGGGACCTGGACAGGCTTGAGAGGTGGGACCATGCAAACCTCAGGGAGATCAGCAAGGCCAAGTGCAAGGTCCTACACCTGCATTGGGGCAGTCCCAGACACACCCACAGGTTGGGCAGAGAAGTGATTGAGAGCAGCCCTGTGGGGAAGGACTTGGGGGTGATGGCTGGTGAAAAACTCACCATGAGCCCAGAAAACCAAGGGATTCCTGGGCTGCATCCAAAGGAGTGTGCCCAGCAGGTCAAGGGAGTGGATTCTGCTCCTCTGCTCTGCTCTTTTGAGACCCTCACCAGAAGCACTGTGTCAAGCTCTGGGGTCCCCAGCACAAGACATGGAAATGCTGGACTTTCAGAGGAAGCCACAAAGTTGATAGGAGGACTGGAGCGTGTCTCCTAAAAAGACAGGCTGAGCACATTTGAGCTGTTCTGGAGATAAAAAGGTTGTGGAGACCTCCTAGCAACCTGCCAGTATCTGAAGGGGGTCAACAGCAAAGCTGGAGAGGGACCCTTTGTCAGAAAATGTAGTGATAGGGCAAGGAATAAAGGGTTCAAAATAAAGGAGAAACATTTAGGTTAGATATATGGAAGAAATTTTTTACTGCAAGGGTGGTGAGGCACTGGAAGAGGTCGCCCATAAAAATTGTGGGTATCCCAGACCTGGAAGGGTTAAAGGCCAGGTTGGATGGGGAATTGAGCAACCTGCTCTACTGGGAGGTGTCCCTGCATCTGGCAGGGGGGTGGGGGGTGTGGTTTGAGATGAGGTGATCTTATCTTTCACCACTGAAATTGTGGTGAAAACCAAACTCCAACTGATGAAGCATTGCTTTGTGAAAATCTTATCTAGCAGTACTTATTCCTTTGTCCTTTTGTTCTCCTTCATTATATTCTATAAAAAAAGAAAAATTGTTTCACAAGAAACTAAGTATCTATGACATGGTAACACCTGAAAGTGGTTGTAGATCTAATCTATCTTCATTAAACTTCATTCTTTGAGTTGGCATCTTACTGTAAAATTGAAATTAAATACTTAATTTCACTTCTTGTGTCAACACAGTGATAACTCAACAACATGATTTCTGGACCCAAATACATTGTTTTACAGAGCTAAGCAGCTTCCCTACCTGTTGCAGATGAAGTGGGGTAATCCTGTTTTTAGACCCACCTCAGTAGGGTGCAGTGTTCATTCAGACTGCAGCAATGACAACAGGGACTGCTGTGGCAGCTGTGTCAGACATAAAAACAACACGTGATAGTTAGATCAGTGCCCTGTTTCCAACAGTGCCAAACAATAGGCATTTGGTGAACATTATAGGGAAACCACACTCACATCACTACGTCACATGTAGTGATTCTTCTCCAAGATTCCTTTGCTACCTTTGGCAGTTACTGGCTTAGAAAACTTCTGTCAAAAAGATGATGATGTCCTGACACCTGGAAGGTAATCTGGGTTTTTGCAGAAAAGAAAGGAAATATTATCTAGTTGTGTAATATTTTTACAAGAACTATAAACCAACTTTGTTGGACACATGCATCTGTTCTTGACCTTCACCTCATAAGAAGACAAGGGTGTTCAGATCAAATCCACAGAGATTATCTTTGTGGGTTCAATGACAATAATCACAGAATATGAAAAGACCCCATGCCACAAGCATCCTGCCGGTTTCTGGGCACTTTTTTCTTTGGGTTCCCACTGAATGAAATATGAATCTGAACTCATTCTGAGGAATTCATTTCCCTAAAGATTTTTGCTATGCCTTAGAAGGCTATGAGTAATTATGCAACACTTTATTTCTGTCATCGTCTGCTTTGGTGAAAGACTTTCTTTTTATACAGATGAAACAGAGAAAAAAAATAGAAAAACCCTTCAACAAACTCCAAACCATAGCAAGAACAAACACAACAAATGAATATAAAATGCACAAGTGATGGATGGTTGTTATACCTCTGTACATTGGAGTAAAAGTGATGGAAATTGGACTTCTATACTCTGCAGTGATATTCCATAGATGTAGTTGCTGTTCTTCAGATTCTTTTTATATCAGTAGACACTAGGATCCTGTCTGTGATGTCTGCTTTGGAGATGCTAGTGCACATATATATGCTAAATGACCATTGAAAGGCTTTATATGCACTTTTTCACTGGAACTATTCATATTCATGTACAAGGTGTATCTCAATGCCAGGCTACAGTTTTGTGAAATCTGGTCCAAAGGCATACAAATGTCTCTGCACTTGCATTTAAATCCATTAGGTGATACAAGTGAGTTATGGTCATAGATGACTAAGAGATTAGGAGATAACCTGACCTTGGTAGCAAAAAAAAGAGAGTGAACTGCTGGTGTAGTACTAGTGTAGTGTAGTGTACTACAGCTGTTTCAGGATGCAGCATCCACAGCAATTACATTAGAATGAGCACAGATCATGTGAGGATACTTTCAAAGAAGGACTAATAACCTATGATAAAATGACACGTTATTTACACCAGAAGGAAAGTAAAGAACAGAACTGAGGCAGTTTGACACAACATAATTCCAGTTAACCCACAGCAAATATTGCATACAAGGACCTCTGACTTTCCCTAAATATGAGATTTCATATTCCTTGCCCTATTATAATTCAAACTAAATAAACTCAAATTATTCAGAATAAAATATCCAAATCCAGCATGAATAACCCACAGTTGATTAAATCAGTCTACATTTCAGACTCTTAAATTTAATTCTGTACTAGACTTAATTGGGTTTTGGAATTATGTACTGGATTTGTCTTTGAAGGAGCAAAGAGTATGTCACAGTGCTCAAGGGAGGAGAGATGAGTAGTGCTTGAGAGAGGCTAACTAAATTTCTCCTTAAACCATAAAGGCTGTGCCTTTTCAGAAGCGTCCCCTTTCCCAGATGTGCCTCTTTCCACTCTCATTTTGTTTGCTGAGTATTTCTGCAAAAGAAAAAGACACACAGGTTACTTAAGGCAACCCAAAGGGACAGGTTGCACCTGAGCCCCTGCCTGCACTTGTGACACAGTAGTACAACCTCCTGTTTTTCTCTGGCCACAGGCAGGCATTCTCAGGCTCCCCTCAGAAAAATAGCCATCTTGTGTCATGAGATAGAAAATAGTCTGCATTTTTATAGTTGAAGGATTGATTTCCAGAGGAGCTCATTATAAGCTTGGGATTCACGTGTTACTTAAGGGTTCTACTAAATTTTCACTGTTAATGAGTTACTGAAAACAGTATTTGCTTCTGGGAATTAGGTGGAAGAGTTCCTTTCTGTGCAAATAAACCTAAATTTTATTCCCAGTTCTTTCTTTCTCCAATTCCTTCCTATACCTGGGTTCTGATGAAATTTTATAATAATCAAGAACAATTTTAATTCTGCTCCTAGCTGTCTCTTTCTTGTTCTTCAACTGAGAGGTTTTCCAAGGCCTCAACAGTGTGAAAATAGGAAAAAAATTAAGTGGACAAAATTAAAAAGAAAGGTGACAAAAATTATCAACCAATTAGAGTTTCAGTCTCTGAACTCAAAAGGACCTGATTCATACTTTTGTCTCAGAAGGAGCTTCTATTATTCTCCATTGTTTCAGCAGAATAAAATAGGAATACAGCCTTAAGAATATAATACACTGAGTTCAACCCTGGACAGTAAGTTCCAGCCTCACCTGTCACATTTAGTCCAGTTCTTTCATACAGTCTCTTCAGAAAATTCTCAAAAATATCATCACTGAATCAGCAACACCTTTGTGGTCCAGCTGAATGTTCAAGCACTACTTTCAGAAGAAAATGTTACTCATTTAAAATAAAAGGAAACTGAGCTATACCTTTAATTTATTTTGCAAATATTGAATGGACAGCCACACTTCGCTTCAAACCATACTTTATTTTAGGTCCATAGCTTGCAAATGAACACTGAACTTCCAAACCAGACCTTTTGCTGCCTACTCATTACTTCTGCTATACAGTACTTTGCAGTTCCTGTCTCTGCAATTTCCTTTTATTAATGTACAAACAAAACATGATGAATTAAACATGCTATTGCATGTATTTTTTGGCAAGCATGAAAGATGAGGTAATTGAAGAAGGTTATTATTTCCAGCTGTACAATGCTAGCACATAGTGACATTTAAATAATAAGAGAGAAAGTAAAATAGGTGTTGTGGTTTTAACAATAGTGCCCTCTAAACATCCCCACTCACTAATTTCTACTCATTATTTTGGATATACCGTTGTCATACTGAAGCTGTGTCTCAGGCTATTTGAGTAATTTCTGATATGTAAAAAAAAAAAAAAAACACAAAACCTGAACCTGAAAAAATGGAAAATACTGCAGTAACTAGATATTTTATTATAACTAGATGTTAGAACCTAGACAGGTCATGTAGAGATCTCTGAGACATACAAGCTTGCTTCTGGGAAAATTCTTTTTCTTTCTTAAAGAAAAGATTAATTGTAAGAAAATGACTCATCTTTGTTTTTGAGAAATCTGCAATAAACATATAGGATTTTTTGTGGAATGCTATTTAGTAGAAGAGAGTTGTCAAGGTTTTCCACACATTCTTCTGATTAACCTTTAGTTCAAGATCATTTTCAGTAAGAAACTATTGTTTCGATCTTGATCTCCTGTCTGGCAATCTCTTGCAAGCTATATTTTACCTGGTACATTTTTTTTCTCAGAAGTTATAATTTTTATTGCTCAACCATGCAGACAGTAGCCAAACATAAAGCAGGGAATGTTGCTGTTTCATCTAAGCAGTCCAGTGCTTGAATCATGAGCTGACTGGCTCTGTGGGGAGCTATAGGCTGGTTTAATTTTCCCGTTCTTACTGTAATTCTATGGAATTAGCCACCAAACAGAACGCTTAAAGACCTATGGTCAGCTGCAATGTGTACACTAATTTCCTGTTTGAAAAATAAAACCAGCAAATACTTGGCTTGTTTGAAGTCAATAGCCATAACACAACACCAGTGGAGAGTACTGCATTGGGGCTGTCAGCCCCTTGTCTCAGTAAACTTGGACAAACTGCTACATGTACATGAAATTTTTATCAGTGCTTTGCAAAGGTTCTGTTCATAACGTGGCCCATGGAAATCACAGTAACTCATGGATTTTCGTGTTAGGCACAGTTGGTTCTCCCAGGTTTGCATACCCTTCAATCTACTTTTCTTGGGAGGATAGCACAAAACCCTCTTCAGTGCTTTTACCCTCATAATGCTGTCCTCAGCAGCACTCCAATCTATCCCTCCAGTTGCACACTTTCCTCAGAATTGCTAGAACAAAGGACCAAAATTCAGCAATTAACTTTAAAATCATTCCCAATACCTCATTTCAGTGATTCTTAAAGAATGTGAACATTTCACAGGTAACAGAGATGCATACCTGTCGGGTTTTTGGGGGAGCCAAGACAAGAGTGGGAACCCACCTTCTGGGCCCTTGGGAGGGGGATTCCCCTGGGAGTTCTGTGCCAAGGATGAAAAACGAAGCAAGCCATAAAATGGACCCCAAACACCCAAATTCAAGTTCTTTTAAAGCTGTTTAGTCCAATTACCTTCTAACACATACTTTGCTTCTACTTTTCTACCAATAACTTCTATTAATCTATTCACATAGCACCTATGCCACTGCTTTCTCTAACCAATAACTTTGTGCCACCAATGGTACAGAAAATGGAGTCAAAGAAGAACAAGATTCTCCATCTTGTCTCTTATTTACTCTTATATTTAAATCCTAGAACCCTAATTTTTTCACCCTGGGATAAACTACTACTACTGCTACTACTACTACTACCACTACTACTACTACTACTACTACTACTACTACATACTACTATCTAGTGCACACCTGCGGACTCCAACTTATTCCAAAGCCTTGGCAATTTTTTCCAGGGACGAAGGTTAAAAGCAGTGTTCTGCTGAGGATCAGGGCTTCCTAAAACAGGCAGAGAAACATTCTCTATGCCCTGGATTCCAACACATACCAATGTAAATGTAAAGTGATATCAGTATGAATTAAATCCTCCTTAAGGCATTAAATGTCATCTCTTTTGTTTATGATGTGGAAAAAGTTGATATTAAAACAGCCTTGCAGTGTAGCACTGCGTTTCGCTTGAATTATGCAGTTAGGGAAAAAAAAAGAGGGAAAAAGGCAACAGAATTCGGCAAAAAAAATCAGCTATTGATATTCATTAATGGTAGAATCTATTCTATTGCTTCATTAATTCAACACTCCAAATGGCTATTAATGTCAAGGAAAACCAAATTGCTCATCTTGCATCCCAAAAAGCAAAATACAACAAAAAAAAGTGCTGAAGACTGGCATATACCTTCAGTGTTTCTTACTTCTGTAAGCAATTTGGTCATGCACATATAGTTCATAAGTCCAGGAGCAGCAACCTGTATGGTCATCCAGTCCCTCTTCAAACGTATCACTAGATCATACATTTCATTCTTTTACCACTGTGATGAGTCTCAGAAACTTGGTTTTAGTCAAAGTACATCTTCTAAATATGTATCTGAGGTCATCCTAAAATATGTGAATTGACCACATCCATCCATCTAAAAAAGTTGTCAGTGTGCTTGCAATTCCCTACTCAAAATATGCTATTTAAATTTGTCTGGCCTCAGGTTCCTCATGTAAACCTTGTCATTCCTTTCTTAAAAGTTTAGCTTTATGACTATATTTTCTCCATATAAAAGCACTTAGACACTGTAAGCAACTCAACAGGAGTTTCCTTTTTGGTGGCCTTACACACTGAGCTCTTTTAAGCCTCCTTAAAGCTTTCCACACATTCAATCACACAAAGGCTAATTTCTATGCCCTAATATTTTTTTCAGCATATTTTTTCAAATGCAAACAGTAAAACTATAAACAGTATTTAAACACCAACAATTTCTGTAGAACTCTGATATGCATGACTTAGAATATATACCCAGTTCTTTCTGAATTAAAAGGGACTTTGAAATACTCTTTGAAACTTGTGAAGTAAGATTAGCACTTTAAAAATCAAAGGCCACCACTTTGGATTATTATGATTTATAAACACATTTTTCAGTTTTATAAAATAATCTGCATCAAAATAATATATGGTGATACCAAATTAACACATTTAAATCAAGAGAACTCTTAGGTACACAGGTATGTTAGCTTTGATGAATTGTGAGAGATCATATTTAAATTTAAGTTTTGATAAGAAGCACTTGTGGAAAAGCTCACACATCTTGTAGTAAAAATACCTCACTTATGGATTCTATGCCAAAGCTACAGCAGATATCTTTGACATAACTGTATGTTTCACAATTCTTGTGTTTGTGTAGGTGACAGTAGAGATGAATCTTGGCCTCCCAAGGCTGATTTGTTTTCAAAGCCTATTATCTTATGTGCTATTTTTGTCCTTTTTGATAAATCTACTTTCAAACATCCTTGATCTAAAGTAGCTATCAAGGGCTTATAGTCCTTGATAAATAGCTACTTATCAAGGACTATAAGTACTACACTGCAGTTGAAACAAAACAAACAAACAAACAAACAGAAAGGACTTTGGTTATCATCTATCTATACATGGTACAAACATGTGAACCGATCTAATAAGATTCTTTTCATTGTGATTTAGCCCACCACGTTTTCCAAAACAAGAAACTCCTTAAAACTTGAGTAGGAAAACACAGTTTGCTGAAATACTTACCACTGCAAATGTTCAATGATTGATTTAGGACCTGAAATTGTAACTATTTTAAGGGTCTTCTCTTTCATTTGGACTAATTCTGCTTTCTTTACTTAAGCTGGTGCTATAGATTTCAACCATCACTTCATTATCACTCATCGCTTCACTCACCATTGCTTCACACACTTATATCAGTATGATATTAATAAGGATTGGTGGATTCATTCCTTCTATGGATTTTTAGGCAAAAAAAAAATGCTGTATATGAGTGAATATTAAAGTTTATGCTTTGAATTTCATGTGACTAATTTAAAGGTCATACTTGTTAACTGTTGCAAATTTTTGCCTATGGAACCTTTGACATTATAAAATGAAATTCAATATTATAACGCTCTAAAATTCCTTCAGCCAATGGATTTTGTTTCATATAATATGGCATTTCACATCTTGAAAGCATAGCATTCCAAGCCTTATTCTTAAGGAAAAAACCAGAAGTATATTTTGATTATGCAGGCACCTGTAAAGACTAATGGTACATGAGCATGTTGCAAAGAGGACTGAAAAGGACGGGATACTTTTCTTTTTATCACTATCACTTGGAAGAGTGGGAAGAAATTAACTTACGTTACAGAGGGAATAGACAGTACTTTTTATCTGGCAACAGATGTACAGCTTGATTATGAAAAGGTGAACACCCTACTCTGGTATTCCTTGTTCACAGTTATTAGGAAGTCTTGCACTTTTGATTTCTTTCTCTGAAATCTCTCGACTGGATACTGTTCTCTAGAGTTACAGGGATCAAACCTCTTACAGCCCCAAGGTTTGACAAGTCATTGCTTCCCATTGGTGAGCTGTTAGTGCTGCACATTTACCAAAAAAAATTTTACTACGTAAAAAAACAAAGTCTGTTTACAGTAGGCCTTAATTCATTACAGTTTCTTATTTTCAGTCAAAAGATTTAAAGGAAATTTAAAATGCAGGCATCTGAAATTACTGTAATGGGTGTTTTATCATCACAAAATGTCTGCTTCTCTGAAACTATATTTGGAAAATTTCAGCTTTTTAGTACTTGAAAACTGTGCTAGAGCATATTTATATAGTGAAACATGCAGGACAGAGTGTGACTGGAAGGTTACACTGTCACTGCTGTGTCAGGAGATTGCAGCCAGTCATGTCTGAAAATCTGGGGCGTATTCCTTCTACTCCCACCCCTGTATTTTGCATTCTGGCTAGTGTGATAGGCAATAATACAGTAATATCTTTTAGATGACATGTTAAATCAAAGTTTTCCAGAGATTAGTGATTACATGGTACATTTTGAAAAAGAGAAGTACAATAAATCTAGTGTCCTGACAAATTTCTTCAGTAGTCTTCATAACCTTTCCCCTAAGGCAAGGGCATGGTCTCTTTGGAAATAAGCGTTCATGCTCAAAGAGATGTCCTGCTCAAAAAGCTGCTAAAAGATTAACGGATATCTAATGCTCTAGGACACATTGCAATATGCCATTTTTGGAATGCCACAGCTTCACGGTTGCATTAAAGTGTAATTTTATTTCTGTGCTCAGCATACAGATTGCAGACGGCTTTACTTTTCACTGCTTTATTGAAACACCGAAAATTTGAAATATAGTCCTAGAGCCACACTTTATATTAAAAATGTATAAACTGCATATTTACAGGAAATTAAATTGAGAGTTTTCATGGATTGAGGGTTGTGAGACTGATATGGGAATTTTAGGTAAGGAAAATTATTTCCTTTGCTTCACAGTCTCACAGTCACTATCTCTAGAATGGTTACTAAAAAATAATGGAAAAAGACAACCAACTGAAAAAAACTCACAAAACCCACAAAAAAACAAACAGCAACAACAAGGCAGCCCTGGAGTTCTCAAGTTCAGCAAATTTATTGATAATGTCCTTTTTGTTTTTATATAGTATCCATTTGTAGCAATTATATGTATATAATTGTATTCCAGCTCAATGCACATCTTCAAGGATTAAAAAAAGTCCTGTGAAAATATTGACAGTTCTCAGACACAAAGGGCTTTTTTCTTGCATTTGAAAAGTTATCTGCCTTTATCACATTGGCTTTATCATCAAAATATAACTTCTTCCTAAACAGAGGAAGAAAATTGATTTTCCCGAGTGTTACCAACCAGCATTTGGACACCTTTTTGTTTGTTTGTTTTTCGGTTTTATATATTTATATGTTTATAGCACTTAAGAAGATCTATCAAAGTTTTCTAGCAATTTTTAGAGGTGAAATATTTTGGAACATGGGGGATGTATTAGATAATTAATTTTCAGGTATGCAGCTCCCTGACTGTACAGCATCTCTCAAACTGCTTCAATTCAAATGATTGTAGTCATCCTGACTTATGATTTACCCATAAAAACTGATAGGGTTATATGTATTTATGGTCTCCCTGCTGTAGCCATGGGGCCTAGATGTCAAGAACTGTAGCCCTGGAGTGAAAGTTTGTGTATTACACTGCTGAATTACGCAGAAGGTGTTCTAACCTGGAACACAAACAAAAATGTATTCTGTTAAATTAAGGACTATGGTTACATATTGGGACAGGGGAAATGTAATGTCTGATCTGTGTAATATGCAAGGTATGTATTCCTGAAGCCTCTGCTGGCACCTGGTGTGTTAAGGGTCAAGCAGCAGTGCCACATCTGGACTAGGCAACTGCTGGAGCACCGTAGCTCCTTCTCAGTCATGATTTACTGCTTGTTTTCAGAATCAAGGTACTTTTTTTCTGAGATTTCTGAAGAGTGTGAAGAACAGAGCTTAGGCTCCTCAGAAGGGTGTGGATTAATGCAATTTTTATATCTGCAAAGGATTTGTGTGATGGGTACCTGTGCACTTAGAAGAGGAGCTGTAGATCCAAAGAATGTATTCAGATAAATCACTGAACAGCCTAACACTGTGATACTGTGATCCTTTAGGCATATATTACCGCTTCAAGATAGATTTTGAACTCAAGGACAATGTTGCCATTGTCTGTGGAGATCTGTGAAAATACAGACAGAGTTGAAGCAGAACCAGAGTCCCCAGGTCCTGTTACACGGTGGTGATAGAGCCACTAGATTCTAGGAGCCACTAGATTTTGACAGCACCTGAAGAAGGTAGTCCCCGGGGAGGTGACTTTAGAACAAGATTGTTAAAAAATTGTCACCAGTTCTGAACTGTACAAAGCACAGTAAACAAAATAATTCCATTATTGTATTTAGTATTCTGTCTTCCATTCTCTGTGCATGCAGATAATCCCTCATCATTTTTAATGACGTATATGGTCTACACTATGCCTAGTATCAAAGGGAATGTCATAGTACTTGGTAAAATCTTAAGTCCCTTGATAATGGGCACAATGAAGCTACACTTATATGAACAGAATGACCACAGTGAGAAAATCCAATCCTTGGCCTACTAGCATAAAACTCAAGTAAACTTCCTAAATGAAATTGTTAAAGAAAGTTAAGAATTAATCACGATCAAGCAGTGAATGAATCAAATAGTTTAAAATCTGGGTCTGTGAGAAATTTGGCTGCATCAGAAGTTTTTAAAAACCCTTATTTTTGGCTAAGATACAAACAGATGGCAGGATTTGGAGATCCAAATCAGTAAACTATGGACAGGCAGCCAACAATAAAGAGTGTGCTGGGAATGGGACTGGCAGGTTCTTGGATTCCAGTTAGCCAAAATACTCCTCCCTTACTTCTCCACATGAAATCTAGCACAGTGGTCATTGCAGGGGCTTTCTTTAAAGCAACCCAGAATAAGAAAGCAGAACTGGATGGAAGAAATATGACAATGGCTTTAAAAGTCATTCTTTTCTCAAGGCCCACCTATCCCCATGCTGTGTGTCAATCTAAAATCATACTCTTTGTGGAATAGTAAGAATTTGGCAAATGCATGTCCTCTTATATCACTCCATCTCTAGGACTTCCTGAAACAGATGTGTTCTCTACACAGACCATTGTTTCCCCTTTGTATCCACAGTTTGTGATAAAATCCTTGTTTGGGACAGTTTGGCTGTTGACTCCCTCAAAGTCAGGGAGGGCCTGCAGTGAGACCTTGACAAATTAGACATGGACAATCACCAGCTGTATGAAGTTTAACAAGGGGCAGTGCCAAATTCTGCACCTGGGATGGGGTGACCCTGGATATAGAGACAGACTGGGGAATGAGAGGCTGGACAGCAGTGCCATGGAAAGGGCCCTCGTGTTCTGGTCCATGGCAAGTTGAACATGAGCCAGCAGTGCCCTGGCGGCCAGGAGGGCCAAGCGTGTCCTGGGGGCATCAGGGACAGCATGGCCAGCCAGGCAAGGGAGGGGATTGTCCTGCTCTGCTCTGCACTGGGGTGGCCTCACCTCCAGTGCTGGGGGCACTTTTGGGTGCCACAGTATAATAAAGTTATTAAACTATTGAAGAGCATCCAAAGGAGGGTAAGAAAGATGAGGAAGGGCCTTGAGGGTAAGCCGTAAGAGAACAGCTGAGGGTACTTGGTCTGTTCCTCCTGGAGAAGAGGAGACTGAAGGGAGAGAGACCTCACTGCAGTTACAGCTTCCTTGTGAGGGGAAGAGGAGGGGCAGGCGCTGATCTCTGCTCTGTGATGACCTGTGACAGGACCCTAGAGGAGGGCCTGAAGATGAGTAAGGGGAGGTTTGGGTCGGATATCAGGAAAGGTTTCTTCCCCCAGGGGTTTTTTGGGCAGTGGAACAGCTCCCCAGGGCAGTGGTCACAGCACCAAGCCTGACTGAGCTCAAGAAGTATTTGGACAATGCTCTCAGGCACAGGGTGTGACTCTTGGGGGTGGTTCTTTGAAGGGCCAGGTATTGGACTCGGTGATCATTGTGAGTCCCTTCTAACTCAGATTATTCTTTGATTCTGTGATTCTGCGTGTATATGAGGTCACATTATGCCATACAATCTCATAAAATGAAAGGAGCTGTGCTTATGGAACAGCTTTTATAACAACAGACGAACAAACACTAAAAAATTGCATATCAGACCTCTGGAAAGCAAATTACTCTATTCCCAGGAGCTTCCTGATGACTAAGTGTGACCAGTACACCCTGCTCCCAACCCCTGGTAATGGGGTTAGCATAAGTAATGCTGTTTTATGGGGAAAGGAGCTGTTCTCTGTGACTGAGGAAGTCGTGTATTGCTTCCCTTTCCTTCATTATCAAATCCTGAAGGTCCTAGAACCAAGCAGACAAACCAAACACATTTCTTCTTCCCTTCCTACTGGCCTCAAGGTTACTAGAGGCCAGGCTGATTACTCCCTTTCTCACCTGTCTTGAAGTTCCCAGGCACTCAGCGTGGTGGTGGTAATGATCCTGCCAGAGAACAGGGAAGTGTTCTCTCTGTCTGCAGCAACCAGAGCACACTCCATAAAATCAAAAAGTTTTAAATGGGGAACCTGGATTTCGACAGCCGCTGGACAGTGAAATTTGTGACTTCACAATGGTCGGAGACACCTCTGCTGTCCTCTGCTTCCTCCAAACTCTAAGTAACCACAAGTTTCAAGCCTAAATTATGATTGTTATATAGATGGTAAACCATGTATTAAGATCTGACACAGTTTGTGGAGAGTCCATGCAATTAGAAATAACAAGCTGTGTGATAAATTCTATATTATGCTACTTCTAGATTGTATTATATTGATTCTGTTAGTAGACATCCTGTGCCATTCTAATCACAAATTCAGTCCTATACTAATCATGAAATCATGTTAAGAAATTAAAGCTTCAGTTGTAACTGTGGATTAATGCCTTCTGCAAAGGATCCCTAAAGGAACCCATCTGCCTCTTCAGTGTCAGATGACACTAAAGCTGTGGAATTTCCAGCTGGTAATACAAGAGCAAAACCAAAGAGCTATTTCCTCATCAAAAGAAAAATTGTGCAGGAGTCACGTTTCACGGGAAGAATCCAGAAAACATCACAAAATAGTCATTTCCCTGCAGCAACAGGACTAGGTTCCCTGAAGACTCCCATTATCCTTGGTTTTGGATGTGGGGTAGGATATAGGAGTTCATCCCACACTCTGACTCCAAGCTTGGTGAAAAAGTTCAGACATTAACTTTGTATATAACAAAGTGTGTTTCCACACAAAGCAGAGCTGTTACACAAGACAATAAGACACTGTGGCATGTTTTAACAGCCTCCTTGATTTCACAGCCAGGCCTTCTAGAGAGGTCTTTTTCCTACAACAAACATGACTCATAAAGCTCACCACCCCTTTCCTGCTCAGGTGATACACTTCCCCCAAAACACATATCTAGAGAAAGAAACAGTGTGACATATAGGGATTAGTGCCAGTTTTGAAGGAATTTCAAAGCAGGAGAAAACATGACTTGGCCCTTTCTAAACTTCAAAGGGAGAAACAGGAGATTTATCAGCTATACTAAAATTGTTAAAGCAAAATTATTACTTAAATGATTCCCCATTGGGAAGGACACAGGAACAAAGTGATAAACAGATGACCAGAAACTTTGATGCCTACTGTAAAACTCTCTTTAACCTTTAGTGTCCTATGGAATGTGGATATATTCCCTAAAATATTACACAGTGCCACAGATCTACTTTTGATCTTGTATGTATTACAGTCACACTCTTAATAGTGTCATCCTTTTAAGATGCTGTCCTTGAGATGCCAAACCAGTAACCATTTAGGCTGGTAGTACAGTCATCTGATAAGGAATAACTGCTTATCTCACCCATGATGCCAAGTTAAAAGAAATAAGAGTACAGTGAGATCAGAATTATCTGCTGAAGCCATGAGTAATTTGGAATAGCCACAAGAAAGTGAAAAGAGGATTTTTCAGTGGAGAGCTCTCTGCCACTCTTGTGTACCACAAAATGGTGAGTTGATGGCTGTGGTCCATAGAGCTGTTGGAAACGTGCCACATTTCTGTACATTGCAGTAGCTTTCTTTTATACATGAGCTATATTATAATAACCTAAATCTGCATATAAATTTTCCTTGTCTAGTCTTTTTTTTTTTAATTTTCATCACCATGTAAGTGTGAACTTTTATATGAGAAGGTCAGAGCATTTATTTATTCTTTTAAAAGTTTGTGGCCCTAAACTTAGGAGAGCTTGTTGGAAGAGGAGAAAGGTGAAATTATGTTGAACTATAACTTTGCTAATGTCTCGAAGCCAAAACCCACAAAAAATATGTTGGCTTGATCAGATAGGCTGGAAAATATAACAATGAAATGAAAGAGGTAATAAAATATATAATCTCCTGTTAAAAATCTAAGGAATTTTAATTTAAAATTAATTAAAATATCAGGTAAAATACTTCATATTATTCAGTCACCAGGGAATAAGCAAAATAGAGCTATTATGGAGGGAGTTGGTTTGGTCTAGCTTAGCAAAGCTCCCAACAGTCAAACTTAAGTAAATATTTTTTTAAAGAACTTGCATGCACATAAATGAAAATATACAGCAGCACAACTATGAGGATGAAGGTGGAGTGGCACAGGAAGAGTCATCTCAAATCAAACTATTGTGTCTGGAAGACTGATAGGTTTTACCCCTGTTGCAGAAAAAAAAAAAAGAATCTGCTTTTTAAATATATCTCCATGTCTACAGGAATTGTAAGGCATTTTGCCAAATGAAATTTAACACAGTCACTGAAGGCCTTTGTGTCTGTCTTCACCTTTCTACTACATTTATGAGGGTCCCTTGAGCTCAGAGGCAGGTACAGTCTTCCTACCCCTACTTTGGTGAACTGATTCACATAGGAGGAGCCTGGAGTCTCCTTCTTCTGTCTCTCTGTATGGAAAAACAGATGTTCACATGGGGTTCAGCCTGTGTAAATCACTGAGCATGGCTCAGACTTCTGTCTTTTTGGTGTGTGCTCTGCCGTCTGTCTGACTCCTCAGGTTTTTATAACATATAAAATTTATCATTTGATGGTGGAAAGCCACTAATGCAAACTATTGCTAATGACATTCAGTGAGAATAAGTTCAATTAAGCTATGGTGATTTTGGCTGCAGGACAATTTCTGTGTGAAACTCATTGCCATGACTCAGGATTTTACTGACACACTTGCAGTATTGCACTTAGGTACTAACTTCTAGAATCAGTTTTGGAGAAGGACCTTGGCTTTCACATACAGNTGGGAATGGAGGTTATGATCCATTCATTGCACATGGTTTCTGCTGCTGCTCAGGGAGAAGAGTCTTTCCTCTGCTCCAGTGTGGAGTCCCTTCCACGGGAGATGGTCCTCTGTGAATTTCTCCAATATGAGTGCATCCCACAGGCATCACTCTCCATGAGCTGCTCCACAATGGGTCCCTCTTCCATGGGGTGCNAATTTTCATCACCATGTAAGTGTGAACTTTTATATGAGAAGGTCAGAGCATTTATTTATTCTTTTAAAAGTTTGTGGCCCTAAACTTAGGAGAGCTTGTTGGAAGAGGAGAAAGGTGAAATTATGTTGAACTATAACTTTGCTAATGTCTCGAAGCCAAAACCCACAAAAAATATGTTGGCTTGATCAGATAGGCTGGAAAATATAACAATGAAATGAAAGAGGTAATAAAATATATAATCTCCTGTTAAAAATCTAAGGAATTTTAATTTAAAATTAATTAAAATATCAGGTAAAATACTTCATATTATTCAGTCACCAGGGAATAAGCAAAATAGAGCTATTATGGAGGGAGTTGGTTTGGTCTAGCTTAGCAAAGCTCCCAACAGTCAAACTTAAGTAAATATTTTTTTAAAGAACTTGCATGCACATAAATGAAAATATACAGCAGCACAACTATGAGGATGAAGGTGGAGTGGCACAGGAAGAGTCATCTCAAATCAAACTATTGTGTCTGGAAGACTGATAGGTTTTACCCCTGTTGCAGAAAAAAAAAAAAGAATCTGCTTTTTAAATATATCTCCATGTCTACAGGAATTGTAAGGCATTTTGCCAAATGAAATTTAACACAGTCACTGAAGGCCTTTGTGTCTGTCTTCACCTTTCTACTACATTTATGAGGGTCCCTTGAGCTCAGAGGCAGGTACAGTCTTCCTACCCCTACTTTGGTGAACTGATTCACATAGGAGGAGCCTGGAGTCTCCTTCTTCTGTCTCTCTGTATGGAAAAACAGATGTTCACATGGGGTTCAGCCTGTGTAAATCACTGAGCATGGCTCAGACTTCTGTCTTTTTGGTGTGTGCTCTGCCGTCTGTCTGACTCCTCAGGTTTTTATAACATATAAAATTTATCATTTGATGGTGGAAAGCCACTAATGCAAACTATTGCTAATGACATTCAGTGAGAATAAGTTCAATTAAGCTATGGTGATTTTGGCTGCAGGACAATTTCTGTGTGAAACTCATTGCCATGACTCAGGATTTTACTGACACACTTGCAGTATTGCACTTAGGTACTAACTTCTAGAATCAGTTTTGGAGAAGGACCTTGGCTTTCACATACAGAGGAATTTTTAATTTTCTTGGTTGTAGACCAAGCCACAAGCTCTTAAAATCTGAAATACCAAGCATGAACTGAAGGAATAAAAGTGTAAAAGTGAAAATTTAATTGGTGCTCAATTTAACAATTCCTTTGTAACGGAGAGAAAGTGGCACAAAAATTAAATGTAAACTTAAGCAATTTGTTTTTATGCTGTGCACTTTTAGTGGGTTGGCCCTGGCTGGATGCNTTTCAAGGATAGGCTGCTTCAGGCAGGAGTATCTCACAGGTCACAAGTCCTGTCAGGAAACCTCCAGGAGCTCCTCTCTCCACGTCTGCAGATCCCTGTCAGGACCCTGCTCAAGTGTAAGCTTCCCATGGGTTTACAGCCTTCTCCCAGGCATCCACTTGCTCCAGTATGGGTGTCCTC
This sequence comes from Leptocoma aspasia, assembly GCA_013399835.1. Classification (NCBI taxonomy): domain Eukaryota; kingdom Metazoa; phylum Chordata; class Aves; order Passeriformes; family Nectariniidae; genus Leptocoma; species Leptocoma aspasia. The sequence goes on from VXAX01001947.1 coordinate 181,447, forward strand.
CAGGGGCTACAGGTGGATCTCTGCTCCTCCATGGGCCGCAGGGGCACAGCTGCTTCACTGTGGTCTCACTCTCTTCTCTGGTCACATATCTGTGCAATAACACTTTATTTCTTCTATTATTTCTAAATATGTTGTCACAGAGGCATTACTATCATTCCTGACTGACTCAGACTTGGCCAGCAGTGGGTCCATCCTCGAGCCAGCTGGCATTGGCTCTGTCAAACACTATGAAAGCTTCTGGCATCTTCTAACAGAAGCCAGAGCTGACCATGTACCCCCCACCGACACCAGAGGCCACCATGAAAACTCAGTACAATTATATAGAATGTATAGCCCACAACAACATCAACAACAAGGATTAATATTTTTACAGACAGATACCGTGACGTACAGTGAGCTGTACTTTAATTCAGGCATCACTGACAAGCACGAACTGTGAGAACTGTGCTAGACCATAGGCTCTCAGGCACCTGAGGGTTGGGGCCATGTCTTATGAGAAGCTAGCAGTACCAGCCTGAGCTGAGACTAGACAAAACTAAAACTGCTGCTGCTCTGCACTACCTCTGCACACGCTGAAGCAGGGATTGGTTATAAGTCAATTACTTTACCCATAAGGATCTGTACCCACTGCATTCTTCTGAACAGCAGCAGGCTGCACAGTGGTGATCTCCCTTTGAGCAGGGATACTACTTAGATTTTTTCTTCAAGGTCTCTAAGGAGGTAAACAGCATTTTACATTAGGCCTAAAATTCTATCTTATGCTAGCAACACAGATATCCAGCTATAATTTTTTAGAAATGTAGGAAATAGTAGAGTGTTTGATTGCCATCTAATCACCACCCAAATTTTTTGTTTAAATCATTGTCAAATCATCATTAAATCATTGTCAAATAATTGTTAAATTACTATTTAATTGCCATTCAGTTATTGATTAATCATTATTTTATTATCTTACAGTCATCAATTATTTTAATTGGACCACCATTTAATCATCAATAAACCCCTGTCTCTTGACATTACTATAGCTTCTTGTAATAATTCACCTGCAATAAATACCAAAAGAAAATTTGTTTCTTCCTGTTCTTCCCAAATTACCAAACTGTCAAGGAACCTCATGGGAAAATGGCAGAATATAAGTTAAAAATCATAAATCAAAGTTCCAGGTGCTATAAAAAAGTTGAACATTACTAAAGCTGTATGACACAAATATTAGATACATACCACTTCGCTGAAGAAAATATCAGGCTAAACATACAAACTAAATAAAAACAAGAGACAAATTTGAATACAGTCCTGATGTTTCTCAGTTTATTCCTGCTGTAGCTGAAGTATTCTCCTGTTAGTTCATTGCTTTATGGGTTACCTTCTTGCTTACTTTCTACTTCACCAGTCCCATTTTCCTGCTTTATATTATAGGCTTGGAAATCTGTTTAAGACTCTACACTGTTATTGATTAAGCAATAGGTTATAAAGAAACTATTAAACTCTCTGAACACACAAATATTACTTATCATTATAACACTTTTCAAATTACTATATACAGTAATACATAATACAATACACAACAGTACTTTTTGTCACTCTTTAATTTCACTGTTGTTTTACTTTTTTTAGAGTAACTTGTCTCTGAAGCATAAGGCAATATTGCCATCTACTTCATGTTGTTACCTTGGGACTCCTCCAATCATCTCCTGTTACTAGTACTCTGTTCATATCCTATTCAGAACAGTACCACTTCCTGGTCCAGTTTTAGATTTCAGTTCCATCACCTTTTTTTTCTGGAACATTCAGGATAAATAGTGTCATCTGTGGTATTTAAATTTATTCTGGGAAATAACTATGCTCCAAATAGCACATCATCTGTCCTGTTATCCATATTAATTTCTGAAAAATTTTAAAATCTAGTAAAAGTTTCCTGATTAGAATTAATTTTTTACATCACAAGAATTTAAGAATTTGTGTCTCCTTTAGTAACACTAGCAGTGGAAGTCACTCCAGCCAACCATCTCATGTGGATTTGGTATAAACTAGGGCAGCATGATGGGCAAAGTGTGGCACAGCCACAGCTTCAAGAAGAAACATCCTCAGGATTGTAGCCCAAACACTCACATTGAAGAACAGACATACATAAAATGTTAGGTTGCTGGCAAGTTTCACCAGATACAGAAAATATAGAGAATGAGGTCGGCGACAAGTAATCTGGATAACAGGAAATACCCAGAAGAAGACAGAAGAAAGCTAATTAATGTGCCAATGCTGATCTACCTTGGGCTGTGCAGAAGCATTTCTAGGATTAGAGAATAACTCTGGCACAACAAATTTAACATTAGTTGTACAGCTCTGGACTTGCCCCAGCTTGCAATTTCATACCATGAGGCACCAAATATTAGCAGAGCTGTCCCCATTTACATACATTGATTTTTGTACCCTTGAGAATCAGATTGAAGAGTTTATATGGGTTCTCCTAAATGGGATTGTGGAGGAAGGTTTTTTGAAGCAAAGTCTAATTTACAAACACACAGACAGACATACCCACACAGATACCCCTTTAGAAAGGGAGTTAAACGTATAACCTGTGGAAAGGGAAGGGACTCTGAACACAGAACAGACTCCTGTATCACACATTCTGAAGCAGTAGGAAAGAGATTTCAGAGCCATAATGGTTTACTATGTAGACCTGCTTTGAGGAGAACCTCTGCCATGGACCAGGGGAATGGGTAGTCCTACCACGCACCAGAAGAGAGCCATGGCCACACAATGCCAGGAGAGCTGACAAGGTCAGAGCTGCTGAATGTGCAGTAGAGGCTGAGGTATAATTCACTCTAAACATGTAGGGATTTATAAGTTAGAGCTGGCCTTACAAACTGAGCTGCAAGCAAATTAGAAGCTTGTGGGAAGAGAGATAGCATACCTTAGATGCAACAATGCTAATTAGATAAGAAATTGTTCTCTGAGCTACTGGAGTACTGTTAGTGGACTTCATATTCTCTCAGAAAGCAAGTTCCAAAATCATCCAGAAGAACTTACAAGGGGAAGAATAACTGCACAAGATCCATATCAGAGCATTGAGAACAGAGGTTACAGCCTCTTAAACCAATGGAAGTGACCAGAAACCTCTATCCAGGAACAGCTGTGCTCTGCTAATTCTGACATTCAGGTGATCAACTGCATTCAAAAGAAAGAAAAAAAAAATTTACAACTCTAGATGTGTGTCTTGATATTTACCTAATATTAGGCATAAATCTACTTCCATTCAGTGCTCCTAACATATTCAGTTCTATAAACTGTTAACTGCTGACAAAAGCAATTACAGATTCAGGCCCCAGATGGCTCTAATGATCTACAAAGTTAATACTGGTTATGAAATAGTCTAAATGTCGAAGTTAATCTTAGCATCTATGTCAAGTAGAAGGTCCTTTTCCTTTACAGAGACATTCTTGAAAATATGAGGCAATACAAATCCATATAGATTGATAATCCAATTAAAATTTGTCACCTTTTTTCCCCTGAAATTTGTGTATCGCGAGACAGGTCTTTGTGACGCTATGAAATTCCTAGCAGTACCTGCATTATCTGAGAGGGAGAAGGATTGCTAGGACAGACAAAAATAAGAGCTGAGGAACAGAATACCATACTAATTGGTGTTTGCAATGGAACTGAGATATCTGTGAAGCCATCAATGATGTTAAGGCCAATGTGCTCCCTCTCATTTAACAGCCCTGCAGCTGAGCAACACCTTTCCCTTCCTCTGATATAAAAGGGGAAGTTTCATTCTGAGAGAAGAAGTGCAAACTGAGAGCAAAGGTGGCCACTCTATAGTCCTTCTCCCACTCCTTTCTAACAATTCACTACCTCTCCTCCATGGCCACAAGGATAGAAAGCATTGAGACATTGCAGCAGGCAGAGAAAAAGAATGGGAAAAAAACAGAATTGATAGTGCACACAGGATGATGGAAGGTGTGAGCAGAGATTCCATGAGAGCAGAAGTGTTTGAATGGCAGAGAAAGACCAGCAGAGAGGGAAAGGACAATTTTTAGAAATAAGAATAAGGACAGGATTATCTGTCTTACAAGAATGTCCATTAGCTGGATCACTCCATCAGTACAAGGGACCTCTGATGTAATACTACACTGCACACTGGTGACAATTCTGCTACATTTGATGGCTTGGTAGAGAATGGGAAAAGGGGCAGTCGTGGGATTTCTCCACTGTCTATTTACTGCTTGCTACAGTTTCCAAACATTCATTAATGTAAAGCAGATACTCATTAAAAATTCTTCATACACTCATAGCACAGACATTTAGTTGTTCCAAAAGTCACGCTGGAAGTATTTTGTTCACTGTGTTTGTGTTCTCTTGGTTTACAAACAATGTTATGTGTCAGAAAAATAATTATTTCTTGGGAATATCTCAGAATAAATTAGAGACATTTCAATTTTAAAGTATTCTTTTCATTTTCTGTTTTGTTTTTCCTGACTCATTCCTGGGAGCCAGCATATGTCAGTTTACAAATATTTAACTAAGCACACAGATGTTGAGACTTTGGAGTTATATCCATGCCAGCTTCACATGGCATCACCTGAGCTCCCTATGACTGGGCACAGAGCTGTGCTCAGTGTTTCTGATATTTTAATTTATTTCTGATATTATTCAGAGACCAGAAAATAATTTGATATTTACAGGGTCAAAATATGAGAACCAGAGGAATACAATTATTTAAATAAAAATTATTTAATCTGCTGGTTGAAGAGCAGAGAAGATCAAATTTCTAGCTTCTTATCCAATCACATCCAAGCATCAAGGAAGAAAATATGTTTATAAGCCTTGAGACAGAGTTAACAGCCTGGGTTTTTCTTCTTCCAGGCCAGTAACCAATCACTGAGTTTCAGAATCTTGGTTCTTCCTGTCCTTGCATTCCAGTTCTGCACATCTTTTCTCCACAGCTATACACCTTCAACCGAGTAGATGGATGGTGTCTAGATTTTTCCCTGTCCTATGCTCCCACCAGGTAATAGTGAGGTGATAGGAGCTCTCTGAAGGGGCATGAAAGGGGTCGTCTTGAGCCTTCTCAGGCACATCTGGGCAAAGCCCTGTAATCTCTAGGTTATTGTATAACAGGTGCCTGACTGAGATGCTGTGCTTTTTTATGTTTTCTGTTGGTTTTGGTTTTTTTAAATGTGAGTCACTGAGATATTGCTCCCAGGCAGACTGAAGTCCTTTTTTGCAAAGAAGTCAAAGCTGTGAACCGGGAAAAGACTGAAGACCTAGTATTTTGCAGGTGCTTCCCACTCAGGACCACCACACATGCTGATTTCTTCGATCAGCATGCTGGCTGCAGGCAAGCATTATTATGGTGGATACATGTTTAGGACCACATACCTTTCCCCACCCCTGCAGAATGAGACACCTAACACAAGGTTACAGATTTACGTCACTAGTAAAAAAAAAAAAAAATTGGAAGACAAAATGTAAATAATCTATAATGACAGCATTTTTCTTGGATCTAACTTTTGCTGTATTTAAAATCAGACATAATAAGCATACAGCATATAGAGGTATTCAATAACAGGGACGGCAGGATCTCTGCATTTCATTCCATGTTTTTTTTGTCTGTGCTATTTAATCTTCCAAAACTCAGTTTATGTGCTGTATTTCGTTCCTGTCCTTCTCTTCACTGGCATTACAGTTTCTAAAATATTTGAGGCAGATTTATTTTTCATTACTATGTTTTTATGGTAGCAAACATGCTAAGCCTTGATTCCCACTGGGGACTGTAATGCTAATAATATCTCTGGTGATGTTCAAGGCAGCCAGAACCAGGGCTTTTAAAGAAGGGACAATGAATATTGCCTTAGTACCTTTCTGTATCCATCACGAATGTACTGAGGCATACCCTGAGGGCCACTCTGGCCCTGTTCATGTCAATGTTGCACAGAATCTGTTAAGCTTTTTATCCAGCCAGATGCACAGAAAACTGAGTAGCAGCTGGCTCTAAGACATGTTGAAGAGATGCTCTGTGGCCAGAGCATTACTATACTCTAGTGGAGCACACATCATGAGACAGTCCTGTAAAAAGGGCTGTGAGTTTTCACATCAACTCTTAGGACACCAAGATATAGGAACTTCAAGGATGGTCTCAGATTCATAATCTACTCCCACAGGATGTACTGAACAGAGATTGTTTACAAGCATCTGCACAGAGCTATATCTGATATTTCCTCAGCTGTCGGGGTTTTTTTATATCTACTTTTAAATGTACTTAAAAATTAGTATTTTGATAAGTTAGAGGTCATACTTTGTCAGTAAAATGTCCTCCAATACATTCACACTGGGGTTCAGTTCACCCAGGTCACCTTTACAACATAATCAATAGTTATAAGTTAATAGTAAATATTTATTTTTAATTATTCATTAATTTAATAGTTTAATGGTTAATTTTAAGCTGTTGTAGGACTGACCTTGGTATTCAGTGATCATAAAATTAAGTCTGAAAACCACAACTGTGTCACACATCCACTATACCATTTTTTGCCATAACTAATTGAGCACATAACAAGAAATTAATAGTCATAGCAATTAGCTTGCCTATTTCTTTTTCAGAGTTTGTCTGCATATCCCTGTACTACCTAAGCAAAACAAAGTGCATGTTGTCTTGTATTCAGCATTTTATAGCCAAAAAAAGATTCTCATGGTTTTAAATTAGTCTTGTAAGTCTAATGTATCAGCACACACATTTTTTCTGTTAATGTAATAGCTTTATTATTGATACATTAGGGAAAAAAAGAAGAAAATTTCTTTGTGAAAGCCTGCAGTTAATCAGTTAAAGACCTACTGCAAAATCACAATATATTGATGGTCACACAGAGGGTAGTGAAATGATAGTATTACACCATTTATATATGTTCTATTCGCAAGCTGTAGACTTAGTCTCTGCAACTTTCTGAATGTAATTGCATCAAGATGTTTACTTAGCAAACCAAAATTTTCATAAGGATAATATGGGTAGGGGTATTATCAAAAAAACGAAATCTTTGTAATAAATAAAAACATGCTCATTCTCTGTTGGAAAATTTTATAGGTTCTTGTTGGTATTGGCAGATTAGTTGCGTATTTGGTTTTTTTTCTAAAAAAGAACACAGCACAACTAAAGAGGAAGTAAAATACAACTTAACTATGTTATCTGTTTATAATTCTGATAGTAAAGTAAATCTGCTGCTCTACTGATTTGAATCCCAGTTATTCATAATTCTACTAGCACTATCTAGTCACAAGTAACCTCTCTTTGAAAAAGACTACAGTTTGTGTTTGGCATCCCTTAATTCCTCTTCACTCTCGCACTCTCCGTGTTTGTTTCCATTTTGATTCTATGTCATCAGAACATGAACTAGAAAAAAAGTGAGTCGTAAAATTATGCTTCTTTTCTAATATATACTTTAGCATAAGAATTAAAATTTCAACAATATTTTAACTGTCTGTAAGTAATTTCTGGTGCTCATTATCTTTTCTATTAAAATACTTTTGTCAACTAATTTGCAAAAAATTTGGTTTGTCTTAGGTAAAATTTTGTGAAGACTATGTAAATTTTGCTTCTGTAACTGGACATGGACAAGCAATATATTTCCAGCTTCTGACAAACAGTATTCCAATGATTATGATATACTAATTTTTGTTACTTTCTGAAAAAAAAGAAAAAAAACTCTTCATCTGTAGGGGATATATATTAGATGGAAAAAAATATTCAAGTGTTTAAGCATGTGGGGTTTTTTTCATATGAAAATTTTACTTACCTGAGGAAAATAGTGTAGACTAAGGTTTCTGTTGCATAACTCTGTACAGAAACATTTATAAAAGAGGTGGTTTAAGTGAATAAATCTACATATACATGTAGCCTGATTACCATCAATGTAATTGATCTTCTGAGTAAGAATTTTCGTGTTTAGACCTCAAAATGCATACTTCTACAGTTCTAGACAAGTCATACTTCTTTATTCCAGATAATCCTATTAATATGGGAGGTGTTCATGTACATTTAATCATTTGTTTTTCTTCCATTAAATGATAGTGAATAGGAATTTCGTGTTATCTTTTCTTCACAGGAAGAAAAGATAACACGAAATTATGTTGAAACATTCATAAAAGAGATGCAAGTCGCAAGAACCTTTGCGTAACATCCTCTTGGCTTTCCATAAACAATTTTCATAAAACCATTGCCCTTTATTTTCCTCAGTCAAAGAGCAGCCCTTCTGAAGTACATATCTGTGTTTCCTTTTGAGCTCTTAAACTTATAGAGGACTCCAGATGCAAAGTGTGTTTAGATGCAGCCAATCTATATAAACAAAACACACTTCTTCCAAAAGAAGAAAGACATGAAGTCAAATAACAATTCAAGCTGGTGATTTTCACAAAGTCTTTTTTTCCTCTTCTGTAGAAATGGAGTAAGATTTCACCCTAAACCGCTATAATCGGTCTTTTGTGGTGATGACAATAAGTGAGAATTATTGTGAATGAATGAAAGGTGTCAGGGCCTCAGGAAGCCACATACAACTTGCCTTCAGAAAGGCCCCTTATAACAGTGGACTTACTTGAGTCCTTAGAAATAGGCAAATGCTTTACCTCTTTACAAACAGAGCTCTTAAAGCAGTCCACTTGCATAATAAATAATCTCAGAGTCAAAGGAAGAAAGTATTATCCTAATTTTTGTGTGTTTTTTTTCACTTTATAACTGGTTGTGGGTGGGCAGGAGCACCTGCTAGATTTGCAGATCTAGCTCTTTCACAGATGAAAATTCATGTAAAATATTTGGGTTTATATCTGCTTACATATTAAAGCTTATGCTCCAGTATAAGTATAAGTATAATATTCCACACAGAGCTACCTTAGAAACACGTATTTATCTGCTGGAACATAAAGATGTGTTACTTTGATCTTTAAATCTGAGAAATATCTCCAGTTGTTGCGCTATAAGTAAACAAGAAGCCTAATCTTCAACATACTGATGATATTGACAGCAGAATTTCACCCTTTTTTACTCAAAGAAGAGTTCAGTTCATCTGTAAAATGCATATAATGATTATTGCCTGCCTCAATGTGTTGCTTAGCTAAAAACTTTTGAGTGAGTCCTGCAGATGAATCCCCAAGGCAATGACTTTGTGGAGTCCTTGAGACACTGCAAAATCAACAGCTGAGCAAAGTATTATTTTTTTTAAAAGCAAACAATTCCATCTTGTCATAAAGTAATTTCAAAACCCATTTTCAGTAGTGTTTCTGAGCAGGTTCATGCATCTGGAATACCTAATCTTCATATTAAACTATTAGCCATTTGCTGAAATTTTTAATCACAGGTTCTCTAAAGTGTTCAGGTTGGTGAAGCACCACCTAGAAATTCTTCCAGCTCTCCAACAGAGATTTGAAAGAGAGGAAGGACTATTTTGCTCACCTGTTCTGACCTCCTGTCATAATTCCTGAAATAAAACTGTTTTTTCTTTTTTACCACATAAGCAAATATTACCAAACTCATCATTATCAGAATAATATTTATAGTACAGCCTAGATAAAGGGGAAGGAGGTCTGAAACAGATAAATAAGGCTGACCCCAATCATTTCTGAAAAACCAAGTACGGCAAAATATACACACATAATAAAAATATCCTTTTCTTCTCACACAGAGGTAGAAAATCGCTCATTGCAACATGTGATGCCAGTGTAAGGGTTTCTAATGTCACACAGAAAATCAATTTCTAAATTAAAGAAAAAAAAGTAATTTCATGTTAAAAATCTGATAAGATTTCTCCATCTGCCGTGTGCTACAGTTGACAGCTGCTTCCTTTTGCATAGCTAAGTTCAACATGACCTTAGCCAGACAGAGTGTAGGGTACAAGGCCATTGTTGAACATATTAGTGGCAAAGTATTAAAGCTTGGCAGAATTTTCTTGCTTTTGCCGTCTGTCTTTTACTCTGATTAGTACCTATCTCTTCCTATACTCTTCCTGTCTGTCTCATATTTCTTCTCCCTGGTAGATGCCTTTTAAGAGTAGCTTGATTCAGCTGTAGTTGACCTTTAATGGAGCAGTGCTGATTCACATCAAGTTTTTATAGGCCTGCTAGTTTCTGCACATATGTGGAGCAGGGGTCCTCTTTGACTTACAGGAGTTACAGAAAGAGACATGTTTGGGGAAGGAGGTTTAGTGGGTATTTTCTTTTAAAAGAGCAGTGTTTTCTTAAAAACAAAATAAACAAACAAACAAAAAACATTTCCATTATTATAAGAAAGAAATCCTACACAAATTCGAGTCGCAAAATCAGTAAACAATTACTATGTTGAAATTAATACAAGCATGACCATGTTTTGTCACATACACTGAGACTGATTGTACTCTAAGAGAAAAATATTTTTATGAAGGAGATCAGAAAACTTCTGCAATTGAGTGTCAAATCATCATCATTAGTGGCAATATCTGATTTGTTACAGCCTCAGTATCAATTACAAACACACTCTGGAAAGAAGCTTTTGTCTTTTTGTTTTCTTGTCCTGCCTCCATCTTCCCTCTCTTCATTCTTCATTCTGACGTGCTCTTTCTTTCATATTCTCTTCAACACTGATTTCTTCCCTTCTTCCTTATTTTCTCAGTTTCCAATGACACTGCATTCAATTTCTTAAACATTTCTCTCACCTCTGCCCCTCTGTCATTCTGTTTGTTCCTCCATACATTTTTGCTCAATACATTTGACTCCCACCCCTAAAGCCACATTCATCCTTTTTTACCTTTTCCCTAGATCTCTTCATTTTAACCATTCCTTACACATATATTTTATCCTGCGATATGGATCAATTGAATATGGTCTTCAGCTCAGATCATATCTAGTCTCTCTCCTAGGTCTTCTATTCATTTTGGTACCTTGACAAGAGTGGGAATGACACCACCTCTTTACTGATTGCACTTGCAGTGCTGCCCAGCGTACATGTTGAGTATGGTCCTGGGGTTAGAACATTTACTGGCCTGCCTTCTCCAAAGAGGTTTGCTTTCTTTTCCAACCTGTCATGAAACTGAGTGGACCAGTGCACAGCAGACAACCTACAGGTGAACTGAAAAACTGTCCTAAAGACATCAAATTTCCCCTGACCTGCGGTTCGAAGACATTACATGTGTAGATGGAAGTTCACACCATTTAAAAATTCCTTATCTGCCAAACATGTTTTTGGCAGTGAAACTGTTAAAGTACGCACTGCACTGCAAGATCTTCAGATGCTGAGTTCACCCTGTACATGTTTGTTTACCCAGGGAAACTGAAGCTGCGTGCAACACAGTTGGAAAAGTCACAATACGTGGATATCGCTAACCATACAGCCAGAAATACGCACCTTACAGGGAAAGAGAACAAACGCTGACGAGCATCTCAAGCTCTTGCTACATTTAGTCATGGTACATTTCTTGCCATGAGCTGGGATGGAATGTGGGATTCTGAGAAATACAAAGAAAACCACAAGTAGCTTTAATAATGATTATATGCTCCAGATGAATGTCACAGACATGTAACACATGTATTGGTGGTACTTATTGCATTAATACCCTGACTTGCTTTCTATCTACATACACATAACACCCAATACAACCATATTGTATGATATGCCTTTTATCTTCGTACGTAATGGATGGCACATGTCCCATTAGCGGGAAAAAAATGCTAAGCTATAAATATATTGTGCATGCTTGTTCTTAATGTAAGAGTTATTATTTATTGATGGCTTTTATTTGCCCTTGTTCAAAAGAGAGACCAGTGAAGAGTGGACAACACATAAAAACTCCCCTCTACAGACCCTGCTTTTGCCTTCATGCATGAAAAATATTGTACAAAGGGTCACGGTCCATCTTTAATTCATCCCACTAACAATCTGGTTGCACTACCTTCCACTTAGGATTCTCCTATTTTGTATGTGGCCGCTTTAACAAGTTTGTGTCTGCAGTTTTCAAAGTTGCAGTGTTAGCGTTATGCAAATCCTTTTCAGTGGTTTTTGTTTTGATTTGGTTTTTATTTTTTCCTATTGTAGTGAGGCAACCTCTCCTCAGAAGTATAATAAACTGTATATGGCCAAAACAGTCTGCCAGAATGTTCTTGTGTTTGGACGAATGAATTCAACTTTTCCCTCTTTGGACTTGGTCTCTTTTTTAGGTGTCTCTACTGCTTTTCTCAATGTTAATTTTACAAGATTTATTTGAAGGATCTAAGCAGTAATACACAATTTTAGTGTGCATAATTTCTTGTTTACACATATTGACTCTCCTCAGCTGATTAACTTGACCTCTCTAACTTCCATGCAGATAACTCTGTGTTTGGTTTTAAAATGCATAGAATGTTTTTCAGTTTTGGTTGCAGTTGTCAATTTAATTGAAGAATAATTGCTCATTTAAGAAGCAATAAATATACTTTATAATGACCAAAGATGGGTAGTATATCCTCTGTTGTGTCTAAAGTAGATCACTGCCTGTCAGACAAGACCAATCGTCAAACTTGCCATCTTCCAGTTGTTATATTCCTTCGTTTGGTGTTCGTTGCTGATGTTTGATTCTAATTGGGGGGTTTCTTTGGGTTTGGGGTGGGTGGTGGTTTTGGGGGGTTTTGTGTGTGTGTGTTTTTGGATTTGGGGTTTTGGGGGGGTTTTTTGTTTGTTTGTTTTGGCAGGGGTTTTTTTTTTGGGGG
>VXAX01001947.1:213658-238881 GCA_013399835.1 Leptocoma aspasia
TTTTTTTTTTTTTTTACACGAAGTGATGGAAGAGAAAGGTTTGTAGTTGAATCTAGCATTGTGTTCAGACCTTTCCGGTTTAGTATCATGCTCTCCTGCAGAATCCCTTTTCTTTTGCCCAACAGCAGTCTGCAGTGTGTTCCCCTCGCTGGCACACTATGCTTGCTCAGGAAACTGTAGCACAGCAGCAGGGCTATTTGCATCCTCTTACATCTAAAGCAACTACTGCTTTTCCTGCTTTAATCAAGCTGTCCATCAGACGGGAGGAAAAATTATCTCCTTTGGTTGCTTTACTTACTGTGCCTTAACAAAATATAAGACTTTAAAAATCTTTGATGCTGTGAGGTTTTGCATTAAATAGTTCAAAAAAGGAAAAAAAAAGCAGCATGAAAGATGGATAGTCCAAATACACGTACATATATAGGTAAATAGACCATTAGGTTGACAAATTAATACTGATATTCGCTCGACATAATATGTGATACTGAAAAGAGTTAAAGAATAGTGGAAGGAACAGACCTTTCATTGGCCGTTCAAGACACGGCTCTAGTCTGGAAAAGGCCTTAATCACAGAACTGGCCAGCTAAATAGGTGCCAAATAAATGCTTCTGGATTAACAAAGCTCCACCCTTCAAGTCATGCCTTTTCCCAGCACTACTCCTAAAGTAACGGGAGCAGCGGGGCACATTAGGATGGAATAGTGTGACCTTTTTTATCAAACAGACTCTCATTAAGAAGAGATAGCACCAGCTTTGAATCACGAATGAAAGAGGATGGCTGGTTTCAAATGCCTTCTGCTCCTGGATGCTCCTTCCAGATTTATTTTGGTATGTGCACAAAAGGGGAAAAAAGTAGTCTTTCAGTTTCATGTCAAGAAAACACATGCAGTCCTAAATAATTTACTAGAACATCCTATTGGGATTGCCACTCTTGCAAGACAGGGAAGAAGGCCACATTAATAAGTTTGTTTGTTTATTTGCTTGATTTTTTGAGTCTTCTTTTTCCATTTTTTAATCTACTTTTTCTTGGTGATTTGGCCGAAGGCCTGAAGAAGGTTCCAGTGAAGTGAATGGGGAAGCTAAACAGAGCAACCAGCAGTGACACAGCCTCCTGTGGAGATGTATCAGGCCTATTGGCTGCATGCCTTGTATATTTATTTTTGTGTTCTTCTTTGCCTGCTACTTTTATTTGAGTTTTACAGTTGTAGCAACAGTTCTTTTTCTTATTTTTCTTCTATTTTTTCTCTCTCTTTTTTTTCCTTTTTTTTTCCTTTTTTCTTTTTTTTTTCTTTTTGGCAGGTTAATTTTTCAGAAGGAGGACCTGGTTCCAATTCTACTGGAAGTGAAGTAGCATCAATGTCCTCTCAGCTGCCAGACACACCCAACAGCATGGTAGCCAGTCCTATTGAGGCATGAGGAACATTCATTCAAATATCTGTTGTTGTTGTTTCTGCCCTTACCCTCACCCCTATTGAAGAGAGTGGGAAAGTGAACGTGTTGAGACTTCGAAATTTGGGGGGAAAGAATACTTAACAAACCTGTAAAAAACCTAGCAAGGAACTGCTCCATGAGATGAACGGAGTCATATTTGAAAAGACAAGGTAATATGGTAGCAACACTGTGAAGACAATCATGGGATCTTACTAGAAAAAAAATACTTAAAAGAACCACAAACCCCGCGCTTTTCAATGATGAGAGGAGTATCAAAAAGACGTTTTCCAAATATAAAGGATTTGTACTCGTGGATCTCAAAAAAAAAAAAAAAAAAAAAAAAAATCTTTTCATTTGACTGCACATCTTAGGGAGAAACCAAGGTAGAGGGACTTTCTATCCTGTCCTTCCCATTCCGAATGGTGCTGTTTCTATATTGGGGATAGCCTTGCCAAAAGAAGCTCCAGTAGGTTTTCCATCATCAGGAAAGAGACGATTCAGCCCTGCATTGTTGAAAGATTCCTTGCAGGAAGGTGGAGCTGCATTGGTTTGCAATGTTGTTTTTAGTTGACTCTTAACAAGGGGTCTTTTTCCTGGGTCTCTTCTAGCATGCCTGTAGCGGGGTTTTGATTTTGTTTGGTTGAGATCCACCCCCTATTAAGTGTGATGCGATTAAAAATAGGTTTTTGAATTCCTCTTTAAAGGCGAATTTATAAAAACATTGCAACAAGGTATACCTCTATTTTGCCACAAAGCGTCTCGGGATTGTGTTTGAAATGTGTCCTCCCAAGAACCTTCCCCTCCCCCAGAGATGTGTATAGTCATTGGTTATAACGACTGTTTTTCTCTCTTTCCTTTCTCTTTCTCTCTCACTCTCTAGAAAAAAAAATAGGAAAAAAAGTAAAAAAAAATAGGACAAGTAAAAAGAAAAAAAAATCACTCCTTTTGTTTGCTCTTGCATTGCAAAATTATAAAGTAATTTATTATTTATTATCGGAAGACTTGCCACTTTTCATGTCAGTTGACTATTTTTTTGTTTGCTGAAGTAAAAAAGAAAAAAGGAAAAAAAAAAAAAGAAAAGGTTGTACCGTGGTCTTTGAATTATATGTCTAACTCTACGTGTTTTTGTCTTTTTTCTTTCCTTAAATATGATGTGAAATAAAAGCGCCATATGTAGAATTATTATATCTTCAGGACTATTTCACTAGATAAGCGTTTGGAATAGAAAATAATAATAATAATAATAATATTAACATTAAATAATGAACAAAGTTCCCTCTTTTAAATATTTACAGGTTAGCAGCTAAAATACCTGAAATAAAATATTGCATGCAAAGCCGGTCGTTAGTGAATAAAAGGAGTGTGATATTTTATTGCAAGTATTAACGACCAGCTTGTAAATTTCCGTTTCAACAACTGTATCAGGGCTAGTTGGATGCCTTAGCTTTCAATCGATAACGTTAGAAAGTCTCTTGTTCCCCCACCCCATCCCTTGCCCTTAAAAGTGATATTACTCTAGGCATGATCAGACATAACGTTAAGACATCTAAAGAACTGAGAGCTCAGGCTTTTTGCTGAGTTCTGCTATTTTTAAAAAATAATAAAAAGAAAGTGCTGTATACCAAAGCCTCGTTGTTGAGATTGTTGAAGTGACCTGTACTTTAAGTATAAGCTCCTGATAAAAGGGACGCTTTTTGCTTAACAAGTCAAGTATGACCATTATTTATCAATGTCTGCTGTCAAAACAATTGAATAATGCTGCAGGAGGAATAGTTGTGGGGATATTTCTGTCGGGGATATTGCTGTGAAATTGCACGAATATGTTCCTTATTTTCTGTCGACTTCCCTCTCTTCACTCCCTCTTTTCTTCCTTTTTTAATTTGCGGGGGAGAGGGTGGTGAAAGCTAGAAACGTGGGCGATTTCTTGGGGAAAAGTAGAAAGAAGAAAATAAAAAAATGGGAAAGGGTTGTTTTTGCTCCAATCCAAGTGCTCCGTAGTGCTCCCGGGCAGCACAAGACAAAGGTTCACTTTAAAACACCCTTATGGGCTGGAACAGACAGAGATTTTCAGTCTGACAAAGACAAGTTGGTTTGCATGTCAGTTACTCCAAACCCCAATGTTTTCTTAACATAACCTTCTTTTCTCTCCCTCCTCACCATCTCAGCCCACCCTGAGCAAGCTCAGCTATAGACAAACCATTTCGACAGTACAGAGAACATTAAAAAATGTTAAAATCTAATACAAGGATTTCAATCATCCTGATTAGAAACTGGATTCATTTTGTATGCTCAAGTGTAATACATTTTTGAGTACTTGATAAATATTTAAATAAATATGAAATCTACCTTAAACTGTGTGACCAGTAACCCTTGTGTTTTCATGCAGGATCAGAGGATTGGTACGGCTCCTCGGGGGGCGGGAGGGCGAAGGGGTATCATTTCTGCCCAGTGGTCTGACGTGTAAGTTGTTGGAGTCGCTCTTACTTGGGTGAGTTTGGAGACGGAGTCTCCGACTCGGGAGGGTCTGTAACTGGCGCTGGAAACCTGTAAGGGCAGGGCAACCTGGGGCCCTTTGCGTTCGCCTCTTGCCGCCGGGAGGCTAACATGTAGGTGGTAGGAGCGGCGGCTCCCCGGGGGAGACGGGAGGTCACGCAGGGCGGGGGGTGACCCCGAGGGAGAATAACCTGCACGCCGGGGAGCTGGTGAGAGCTGCCCCTCTGTCCCCCGCCCCCGGGAAGGACCTCCGGGCGGCTGAATGCCTGTCGGCTCCGAGGGCCACGCAGGAGGGAAGGGCGACTTTGGGCTGTCGGTCCTTGCGAGGGAAAGGCCTCCAGCTCTGCGAGGCGCCCCGCGGTCCCGGTGCGCCCTCCAGGCGGCTGGGACAGTCGTCGAGATAAGCCGCCCGCCGGGAGGCAGGGGTTTGGCTGCCAGCACAGAGCCGTGCACCTCGAAACACGCAGGGCAGCAGCGTGTCTTTGGAGCCGGAGCGCTGCCGCGGGTCTGTAGCTGCGGGCCGGCAGCCCACTCGGGATGTGCCTGCACACACACCTACCGCAGGCTCCTGCCTGCACCCCGCAGAGGGCCTGAAACCCCCAACCCTGTTCCAACCCTGTCCGGGAAGGACAGGAAGAGTCGGGTCGCTCCTGCGACGACCGCTCCGGGGTCTCCGCGTCCCCACGGCCACTGTGGCCCCCAACCCGCGGTCATCCCGGAACCTTCACCCTCGAAACTTCGGTTAAACAATACTCGTTTAATTTTCAGATTTTTTTTTTTTGCCTTTTATGGCCTTTGATTCCCTTTTTCCTTGCATGCATTTGTGAGGCCCCACAAACTTTCAAGTGTTTTCCACCCTGAGGCAAATAAAGAGAAACTTCCGTGTGGATCCTCCTAGTGCCTTCGGTGGAACACTTCCTGAGCTTGGGCTGCGGGATTTGTGTAAGAGAGAGAAAATATTCTCTTCATGAAATGCATGTCCTTATGGTGCTCCGTCAGGTTTCTGCTCAGATTCCTCTTTCCGGTATGGGCCGAGGGTGGAGAATAGCAGTCCCAGATCTGCCGGTTTACTTCTTGCTGCAGCTACCCTTAATAGTGTCAAATAAGCCCGCTATAATTTCTCTGAGGACTTCGTTTGTACACACTGAAATCAATATTCAAACTCTTCTCATTTCAATATTTGTACCCAGGTTAATTAGCTCTCAGCATCCCCAGCCAACGTGGCAGTGTGACGCAGAAGCCGGGTACGTGAATTCCAGAGTTGAGATCAGTCAAACACCTCAACAGTAAGTGTTTGCGTTTATATACATCAGTATGCATACATATGCATACAAATTCACCTTGGGTTACCTAAGAACTAGATGTCAGGGAAGGAATAGGGGGCCCTCAGGCGATGCNTTTATTTTTTTTGTTGCTGAAGTAAAAAAGAAAAAAGGAAAAAAAAAAAAAGAAAAGGTTGTACCGTGGTCTTTGAATTATATGTCTAACTCTACGTGTTTTTGTCTTTTTTCTTTCCTTAAATATGATGTGAAATAAAAGCGCCATATGTAGAATTATTATATCTTCAGGACTATTTCACTAGATAAGCGTTTGGAATAGAAAATAATAATAATAATAATAATATTAACATTAAATAATGAACAAAGTTCCCTCTTTTAAATATTTACAGGTTAGCAGCTAAAATACCTGAAATAAAATATTGCATGCAAAGCCGGTCGTTAGTGAATAAAAGGAGTGTGATATTTTATTGCAAGTATTAACGACCAGCTTGTAAATTTCCGTTTCAACAACTGTATCAGGGCTAGTTGGATGCCTTAGCTTTCAATCGATAACGTTAGAAAGTCTCTTGTTCCCCCACCCCATCCCTTGCCCTTAAAAGTGATATTACTCTAGGCATGATCAGACATAACGTTAAGACATCTAAAGAACTGAGAGCTCAGGCTTTTTGCTGAGTTCTGCTATTTTTAAAAAATAATAAAAAGAAAGTGCTGTATACCAAAGCCTCGTTGTTGAGATTGTTGAAGTGACCTGTACTTTAAGTATAAGCTCCTGATAAAAGGGACGCTTTTTGCTTAACAAGTCAAGTATGACCATTATTTATCAATGTCTGCTGTCAAAACAATTGAATAATGCTGCAGGAGGAATAGTTGTGGGGATATTTCTGTCGGGGATATTGCTGTGAAATTGCACGAATATGTTCCTTATTTTCTGTCGACTTCCCTCTCTTCACTCCCTCTTTTCTTCCTTTTTTAATTTGCGGGGGAGAGGGTGGTGAAAGCTAGAAACGTGGGCGATTTCTTGGGGAAAAGTAGAAAGAAGAAAATAAAAAAATGGGAAAGGGTTGTTTTTGCTCCAATCCAAGTGCTCCGTAGTGCTCCCGGGCAGCACAAGACAAAGGTTCACTTTAAAACACCCTTATGGGCTGGAACAGACAGAGATTTTCAGTCTGACAAAGACAAGTTGGTTTGCATGTCAGTTACTCCAAACCCCAATGTTTTCTTAACATAACCTTCTTTTCTCTCCCTCCTCACCATCTCAGCCCACCCTGAGCAAGCTCAGCTATAGACAAACCATTTCGACAGTACAGAGAACATTAAAAAATGTTAAAATCTAATACAAGGATTTCAATCATCCTGATTAGAAACTGGATTCATTTTGTATGCTCAAGTGTAATACATTTTTGAGTACTTGATAAATATTTAAATAAATATGAAATCTACCTTAAACTGTGTGACCAGTAACCCTTGTGTTTTCATGCAGGATCAGAGGATTGGTACGGCTCCTCGGGGGGCGGGAGGGCGAAGGGGTATCATTTCTGCCCAGTGGTCTGACGTGTAAGTTGTTGGAGTCGCTCTTACTTGGGTGAGTTTGGAGACGGAGTCTCCGACTCGGGAGGGNTGTAGCTGCGGGCCGGCAGCCCACTCGGGATGTGCCTGCACACACACCTACCGCAGGCTCCTGCCTGCACCCCGCAGAGGGCCTGAAACCCCCAACCCTGTTCCAACCCTGTCCGGGAAGGACAGGAAGAGTCGGGTCGCTCCTGCGACGACCGCTCCGGGGTCTCCGCGTCCCCACGGCCACTGTGGCCCCCAACCCGCGGTCATCCCGGAACCTTCACCCTCGAAACTTCGGTTAAACAATACTCGTTTAATTTTCAGATTTTTTTTTTTTGCCTTTTATGGCCTTTGATTCCCTTTTTCCTTGCATGCATTTGTGAGGCCCCACAAACTTTCAAGTGTTTTCCACCCTGAGGCAAATAAAGAGAAACTTCCGTGTGGATCCTCCTAGTGCCTTCGGTGGAACACTTCCTGAGCTTGGGCTGCGGGATTTGTGTAAGAGAGAGAAAATATTCTCTTCATGAAATGCATGTCCTTATGGTGCTCCGTCAGGTTTCTGCTCAGATTCCTCTTTCCGGTATGGGCCGAGGGTGGAGAATAGCAGTCCCAGATCTGCCGGTTTACTTCTTGCTGCAGCTACCCTTAATAGTGTCAAATAAGCCCGCTATAATTTCTCTGAGGACTTCGTTTGTACACACTGAAATCAATATTCAAACTCTTCTCATTTCAATATTTGTACCCAGGTTAATTAGCTCTCAGCATCCCCAGCCAACGTGGCAGTGTGACGCAGAAGCCGGGTACGTGAATTCCAGAGTTGAGATCAGTCAAACACCTCAACAGTAAGTGTTTGCGTTTATATACATCAGTATGCATACATATGCATACAAATTCACCTTGGGTTACCTAAGAACTAGATGTCAGGGAAGGAATAGGGGGCCCTCAGGCGATGCAAGCCCTCACGCCGCAGCATCCCCAGCCCCAGCACAGCGCCCAGGTTGGAGCCGGGGAGGGGAGTGGGTTTCACGGGCACAGATCCTCCCTGGCCCTCTCTACACGCCCGAAACGCCGAAAGCGTTTTACGGCGAGATGCCGCTGCTGGGCGCTTTGCGTGTTTTAGCGGAGCTGTAAGTAGTTAATAAAGGGGCTGGAAAGAGATCCTGTTTACTGATTGTTCCTGATTGTTGTTTTCTTGATAACAGAGCAAGCCACTGAATGACTGTTTGAGCTCAGGCGCCACAAACATAAACTTAACAGCTCCCAGTGTGCCGGCCCTTCTGGAGGATCACTCCTCACCTCCCAGGGCTCGTGAAGTGGAGGAGGAGAAGGCAGTTCCCAAGGAAGCAGGCTCCGAGGTGGTGGGGGTGGTGGTGGGGAGCGGCGAAAACTCGCCTGTATACCAGATCTTTCCATATTGCACGGTATCTGCCCTCATTAGCTAGGAGAAAAGCGTATAAAAATCAATAGACACTTTTCTCCGAGTCTTCTACCCGTGCCGAAGCTCGGGGCAGGCTTCGGATGCTGCTCTGCTCAGCATTCCAGCCGAGAGATGCTGCTTTTGTATCACGCTGCGGTGTCGTGTGAATTTCCTTAAATTTTCTTGCGGCGACTAAGGGCCAGCAAGCAAGTGCTCTCTATAGGCCAGGGAGGGAGGACGAAGGAGACAAGGAGGGCGCACAGCCTCGCCGCGGCAGATCCGCGCCGCGCACCCCGCGCCGGGCCGGTTCCCCCGGCAGCACCGGGGCAGCAACCCCAGCGGGCGGCCCGGCCGCAGAACGCCGCGGCTGCCGCTGGATGGACCACCTGCAGCTCCGGCTCTTTTCTGGGGTGTGTGGCGCGGGGAAGAAAGTTGGGAAGGAAGGAGGAAGGCTGGAAAACAGGATTTTTTCTGGAGTGTCTCTTCTTCTTTCTTTTGTTTTCTTCTAAAGAAAAAACGGGGATATGGTGTGTTTGTGGGAAAGAGAGAAGACAGAAAATTTTCCAGAAATAAGTGACACGGACCAAAGCAGAACTCAGCTTCTGTCTCCGAGCAGACCTCGTGTGGCAATGGGAAGAGGAAAATAGGGTGTTACTGTGGCTTTTCTTTAGGAGGGCTGTTCAGGTCGGTAGATCTCCAAGGCTAATCCAAACAAGCCGTTTGACTTGTGAGGTCCGGTGTCTAGACATGGCTGGTGACTCGGCGGCTCCTTATCTGGTTTTGGAATCAGCCAAAAGAGACTTTTCTTAATGTCCACAGCAGCACTAGGATCTGCCGGGGCCGGGGAGCCACCGCACCTCCCAGACAGGACAACAAATACACCCAGCACCTGGAGGCTTTACAGCCCACTTTGTTGTTCCCGAGCCGCCGCTGCTGCGGCCCGGCCTCCCCCAGCCCCGGCCGCCGGGCAGGGATGACCGGACGCCTGCCCAGCCAAACCCACACCCAGCTGCTTACCACTGCAGTGCCCCGCTCGCCCCCCGGGCACCGAAGGGCCACCTCTGCAGCAGGAAGTGGCAGCGCGCACTGAAGCCCCGGTGGGGTCAGAACTGCTGCTTTCTCGACCTCCATCACAGCATCCCCTCCACTCTGTGTGTGTGTATGTTTGGCACTACTAATTTTTTTGGATTTTTTTTTCCAGTTGAAGTTTTGCAGAGAACGGGTAAAATTTTCCAAACTCACTCTTCTTCACGAACCTTAAGGAATGATCAAAGCAAATCAATTAAATGAAAGGAAGCCAGTTCAGATAAAAAGATCTTCTTTGGGACTAGAACACTGCCTTCTGCATCAGTCCTTCATGCTGGATTTGTGAATATTGCAAGCTGTAAAGCTTGTTTGAGGTGGTTAGAATCAATAAAAAGCATTTAACTTAAAAGTAAGCAGCATTTGAAAGTGAAGAGAAAGAGGCATCTTTTGCTTGGATGTCACTCATTCCATTTAGTCATTTGGGTTTTTTTGAGATTTCAAACTCTCCTGGAATGCTGGGCGGCTGAATAGTGGGTTTTCAGATTCCTGAACAGAGCATGAGCCCATCCACTGCCCTTGCTGTTTTCCTGTTGAAATGCAAACCGATGTGCTGTGTAATTCCTCTTCAAACTCTGTGCTGTTTCTCAGTGTGGTTGAGTTCAGGGCCATGATATCCCATTTTGGGAGCTGATTGCTGTAACTATGATGCACTGATATGCTATTTGCAGTGGATATTGTAATTGAGTCTGCTAATGTGGAATTATGAAATTTGCCAGTGGGTAGGACTCTCTCTGTGCAGTTTAGGAGGCTTGTGAATAAGTGCTGTTTTCTAGATTTAGTAGTTGCAAATTTTCTCGTGTATAGAGCAAATTATATTCCAAGGCTTTTGGAATAATTTTCCATCAAACACATTTAAACCATTTAAAACTCCCAATAACTCAGGGAATTCAGGATCAAGAGAGCAACATTGCCTAGAAAAGGAATCTTAACCATGATCCTGGTACTCCTCTTTCTTTTTTTTTTCTCACGGGTAAAATTTTGTGTTTATTTTTAACTGTCACAAATACAAGGTGTTGTTTGAAAAGTGTTAAACTTAGCAGGTATATAGAGATAATACTGACGTGTCACAGTGCATGATAAAGTAAAATATGGTGGGAATTAACTTGAAAAGTTTATGAAGGTTTTAACTACAGCCCATAAATTAACCTTTTTCACAAAGATATGATGATATGTAGAAGATCCTACAATATATATGACACTTAAAAATACTGTAAAATTTGGAGGCCAAACATATTTCCCCCAACTTGAAGACAAAAATGGAGGTCCCAGACATTGAAGATCTTTCTGTAAGTAATCTGAAGTAATTAATATTAGAGCACTCTAGTGAATCAGAAATTGCAGGAGCAAATTTTCCAGTTTACACAGGGCCTTCTGTGAAGGTAGTGAAAGATGTGTTGCTAATCTCTAATGAGGTGGGAATGCATAGCTTTGAAGGCTCAAGTCCAACTCTCATTGAAGCTAATGACAAAAATCTCCTAGACAGCTGGGTAAAAAATCAGTGTATAAAATCTATATAGAAATCATATAGAGTCAGTGTTTAAAAATAATATAAAATCACTGTTGTGATTTTATAGGAAAAAGCAATTTCCTTTCTACCACCCTGATTATTTTTCCATATTTTAATTTAAATGATAAAGTTTTCTATTATAAGACAAAAAGCCCTGTTAAGATATTAGTGCATCAGTAAAAGCACCTTGCTTCGTGTGGGAATCAGAAACAGGATAATAACTTATCTGAACGTAGAAAATACTGTAAAATAAAACAACTACTCCCTGTCTCGCTTATTGCTGCCTAAGGGAAATTTCGTATGTGCAAGTCCTGGGGTAGAAGATTACAAATTATCTATGTTATATTTTAAGGGAGAGAACTCTCGACAAAACCTGATGGAATTAGCCCCATACCAGGTCTGAAGGTCTAATTGGCATGTGCTTCACCTTTGTGATATGAAGTAAGGAAGGTTTTGCAGGATTGACCTTACTGGTATGACTCAAGTTCAGGCTCATTCTGAGCTCAGCAGCTGCCCAATTTGTTGTTGCAGAATGATCCCAAACTTCACACACAGCTCTAACAGTCAGTGGGATCTGAGGTGTTCTGAAGATGCAGGGTTTCTTTCTGACAAGATGAGCACTTGAAAGGTTAGAGTTTTTTCAGTTAATCAAGTAATCTTATTTAGGGCTGGGCCTCTTCTCTCTGAAATCTGTGGATAGTTCTGATAATTAAGTCAGGATGATCAGGATTGAGAACTCTGTGACCAGAAAGCTCAAGCTCTTTTATTAGCTTAAATAAATGTGTTTTAGTCAAGCATTGATTCCAGATCTTACTGGTTTACTAGGTAGTGTAAACTAGGAAAAGAGCTTAACTCCCACTGTTCATACAGGAGCAGTATGTTTTGAAATCTCTCTTCACTGTTTTTCTTCTAATGAATTAACTTTCAAGGCATCTTTGCCAGTCATTCCAATAAGCACAGCTGTTTTATGCTCTAATCCTAATTTTTTTTTCTGAGTAAGGCCCCAGTGGACTTTTAGAGAATCATGTGTCCTCAATTCAGTTGAGCCCATCCCATTTCAGAGTCAGCAATCCCTGCCAATTATATGATAGCAAAGGGAAGAACATTTAGATTTTTGCAAGGACTGCTGCAGATCATATTTCTTTGTGGTACCAATGCTATTATGAGGTACTTCAAAGCAGGTCATTAAATTAGTCCTGGAAGTGAAATTTCAGCATTTGGGATCTTGGTCCCACAGTGCATTGGTTCTCCAAAACTGATTACATTAGGCAAAGATGCATGCAGTTTTAATTCTTACTAGATCATTACCAAAACCAACCTTGCCCCTGCCCTCCCCATCCTCCAAAAAAACCCCAAAAAACAAAACAACAACAACAACAGCAACAACAGCAAACCAGAAAAAGAAAAAAAAGACAAAAACAACCAAGCAAACAAGAAAAACAAATCACAAGCCCAGAAGATTATGAAGGACAGATACTACTTCTTACAACTATTAAATCAAAATTATTCCTCATCAGTTTGACATTTTTTTCCTGGTGAACATTTTGCCTATAGAAAACCATTTCTTTCTGGAATCATTGTGTCATTTAAGCAGGCGTTTATTTGAGGATGCTTATGACTCTTCCACAGATATGTAGTGCCTAATACAATGGACTGTGCTCCTCACATGTGCTTAGAGCAATTCTGTAACCTTTGTAGCCAATGAAAGTAAATAAAACAACACAGTGATGTTACTACAACTCTGCAGTAATAACTGACTAATATAGACTGAAAGCCTTGTATCTTATAAATGCTAAATTATGATAAAATATTTTTTTCAACACTACACTTATTCCTGTTTCTATGGTGAAATTGTTGCCAACTTTCACAGGAGAATTTGGTCTCTTCATTCAGTAAGTGCCTCATAGAAGAAATGGGAATTAAGAATGAAAGAGCAGCAAGTAGCAGCACTACAATTATCAGTGCAAATTTTATATTTCAAGGACTGAGTATGGATGGAAAACCTCCTGAAAACTGAAAGTCTTGCTCTGCAAGATCAAATGCTTGTCTGTCTATTATAGTCACTAAAGCAATATGTTCATTCACTAGATTTTTATTTGCCTTTATGTGTTTAATTAGCAAGATAACTCTATGCCTTATATTTCAGGAGATACTTTTAGTTTTGATACTCTTTTTAATATAGTACTGGACAAAAGGCAGTGATTAAAGCAGCAGTTGATCAAGCAGAGAATACAAATTTAACTAGTTAATGATGAATTAAGTTTGGTGAGTTACCCGATCCAGTTCTTAATAATTTCTGTTATTGAGGTGGCGCTAATCTGAGTTTCTTTTTAGTCAGTCATTGTTTTATACATTTTTAATATTGCAAGATATTTGTTATTTGGCAATAAAAGTGAGTAGAGCCAGAGGACGTATTAACTCTTGTGACTCTAGAGTCTAAAAAGAACAAATAATCAGTGATTCCAGTTAGGTCAGTGAAGCTGCCAGGTGCAGTAGGTTGGTAAATACAATTTTAAGAAAAACATGGAAGCGAAAAAGGGAGGTTGGAAGCGGTTTATGTCTGCCTGTGTCATTCCACAGGGTCTGTGACACCCTGACAATGCTCTCTGGTACTGGAGATGTTATTTCATGCCACAGTCTTGATGTGCATGGGCTCGTGAACAGTTTCACTGGTGTCAAGAGCCAGCAGAACTTCTCTGGGGAAGGATGTTTCCCTTCTCCTCAACAGAGACTGAGTTGGTTTTGGTGGGGATGGTAAGACAGGTACTCTCTTCCTGGAGGGATGATGAAAAAGTTGTGGCAGGATAGTTCCCAAAACATAGGGCTGACTTAAATTCACATCTGTGTGGGAAGAGGCACTGGGCACAATGAGAACTGATTCCATGATGATGGATAGAGATCGGGCATCCCCAATAAACTTCATCATGCCTTTGTTACAGTGGAAATAGAACATTGGGAGGGAGGTCTGGGCTTGTGTTTCTGTCAATGCTTTCTCCCTCCTCATGAAAGCCCCTCCAGAGTGGCTGCTGGGAATCTGAGTCAGGGAGCTTGAAACTTGTCTGTTCTCAGGAGTGTGGCTGCCTGCCCTTGCCCTAATGTATTGCTGCTCTTTTTCCCACTGTTCCCAGAGCTGCTTGGGCTGTGACCTGGAACTCCCCAGATGTGCGAGAGCCTGGCTCTGGCTGGCTCCTCGCGCTGAATTCCCACACTCCTTGGTCCTTCCTCTGGCACAGGGTGTTCCTACTCCAGTGCTGCAGACTCATCTGTGTGCGGGATATTGTGGCTTGCTTGGGCAAAGCTCGGCCTGGGCCTTCTCCATCTCCTCACTTAGCATGGGATCCATGTATGTTCTTCATGACAGAATATAGGCCTCTGTCCATAAAGCTAGGATTCAGCACATGGGACTCTCTTTGTAAAAGTTCTGCTGGTAAAGGACATGGGCCCCAGTGCTACTGGGAGTCATCTCTCGCCTCTCAGAATTTACAGACAAGGCCCTTTTTTAAGTGAACACNATTTTTAACTTCGGAAGGTGCCTGGAGCAGTAGCTACCTCTGCTCTAAAAGAGATCCATGGCTTCAGTGTTCATTTAGTATAACCTTATTAGGAAATCAGGCAAACCTGGTTTCAAACTCCCTCCATGCCCGATAAAGCCATGCATCCCTCCACCATCCAAGGCAGTCCTGTGTACATGTGAAGCTGCTGTGTGTCTGGTGGGATGCTTCCATCCCACTCACTGAAGTTAGTCAGCAGTGGAGGTGAGGCTGGAGAGAGGAATTAAGAGGTTGAAGGTTGAAACCTCTGTCATGGGAAGCATATTTCAGTTTGTTTGGTTTGACTCAATGATCTCAGAGGTCTTTTCCAAAGATAATGATTTTCTATTTCTATAATATGGAGGATGGCTTTTGCCTGAAGCATGTGGCTTGTCAGAAACAGACTAGGCATCCCTGCAGGCAGAGCTCTGTGTGTTTAAGAAACTCCAACACAGAAATCTGAGTCTTCTGCAGAGGTCATTCGTTTCTGGGAATGGTCATCAGCTAAACAAAGTTTTGAGGATTGGTTAAACACCAATCAGCTCCTCTTTGGGTGGCTACCACTGTGGATGGTGTTTGCAGTGTCAGAAAGGGTCCAGGGTCTCCACAGAAGGAAAGATCTGGACAGCTTCCGTCTTTCAGCAGAATCAGAGTGATTTGTAGGGCTTCTGCAACGAAAAAGGAATCTCTGTGAATCTCTGCCTCGTTTGACTTGGTCATTGCTGTTAAGTGCCTTGCCCAGTGTGTGGGTGAGACTGAGAAATGACTGCAAGCTCTCTGGCCACAGCTTGTCTGAATCAGGCTGAAGGAACTGCCTCAGCTTGGAGGACAATGCCAGCAGGTAGAACAGAGCTTGTACCTGCCCTGCCCACTGGGGACTCTGCTGGCTGCTGAATTGGAAGGATTACTGTTATTTTGACTGCAGTTAGGTGATCCCATCTCAGCAGATGAAAGGCAGGTTCCTCAGAACACTTCCCCTTCATTTACTTTTACAACATTTGTTATCAATGGGTGAAGATGCTCCTGTGATCCATGCCCTGGCACATGTCCTTCCAATAATCTGTTACAGCAAATTTGTCACTCTGTGCTACTACTCAGAGTGCCATCTCCATTCACTAAGCATTATACCTTGCTGGGAACATGAGACCAGTGTTCACAGAGCTCTGCCAGCCAGTGCTTAGTCTCCAAGTGGAACTTTAAAACATAATTTTGACCTGTGTGCATGAGAACATGGGTATCTACCTGCATGACCTGTCCACACCTGAAACCTGCAGTAGCTGGTTATAAGTTGGAGCAGACACAATATGAAAATGGAAAAGAAATGCCCGCCAGCCAGTCTTTACAAGTCTCTGCTTCTGACTTCTCTGGTGTTCTCTGGTATTGCCTGTTGCCAATGTAGCCAGAATAGACTGACCTGCAGTACATGACCAAGTCTTCTTGGGGAGTGAGGAAGAGGAGACTGTAGAGGAAGAGGTAATTATTTGAGAGACATGGGTAAAGTTTGGTGCCCATCTTCTGGTTAGAGGGTAGAGTTAGAATATTTAATTTTCAAAAGCACTCTATTAGTGTCTGTAATAGCTGTTATTACAGATTTTCTCTTCAGTAACTATTGTGTTTCTTTCTGAAGTTCTAGTAGATATGATCTCCTCTTCCTGAGCTTCTCAGAAGTTCCTTGTTATATTTGTATGAGGAATAATACAGCTGACTGAGGAATTTCCAAACTCTTGTATTTGTTGTGCAACTGTTCAGTGCAGTGTGTGAACAATTGAACAGTTCCTGTGCAAGAACTTGACCTTACACAGAGCTCTAAGTACTGTAACCTCCTCAAATTAAGTTTGTAATCCTTGCTTTATTCAGTTCTACAGAGTCAGTCAAACACCAGCAGCTTTAGACAAGTAGACTTGTCTAAAAGCACATTGTGAGTATAATTTGGATAATAATTGCAATTTGTAATGCAACTGACTCCATGAATATTACAAAAAATGTCTTGGCAGTGGCTGCATCAGAGAGTGCAAAAGAATCTCACCAGAGTTTTTAATGGGAACTGTTCAAACTGTTTAAAATGATCAGCTACAATGTTATGGAAAGTAGTGGTGGGGTGGTGTGGTCAATATAAATATTTAGCAGCATGTGGAAAGATATGCTTTATTTTCACTATTATTAATGAAAAATAAAACAGTGAAACTAAGGACAAGGATGAGCAGAGCAGAAGGACAATGTCATGGTTTCTTTTCTCAGAATAATGAGGTTTTAATGATTAGGAATTCATTCTGATCGTATTTTTCATCAGCATACAATAGATATACTACAGAATAGTTCTATCCACCTAAACTAGAGTTTAAATGCAAGTGAGGCAACCATAGCAGTTTTCCTTCTTCCCACATTTTGCCTTGATTAGGTACACTGCTGTGTCCAGATTCATAACACAGCACAAGCTCAGGGAGGTGCGACAGAGACCTGCAAGGGCAGTTTCTTTCTTTTGTACCACACCCACAACACAAAGAAGCTGGGACATAGTTTGAAGAGCTGATCCAGGATGTTTAAAAATACTACATATCTAATGACTAAGCTAACCCTCCTCAAAGACATTTTGAAAGAATCTATCCTATGCTTAATCACTAAAACGTTCTTTCTGCTTGCCCCTAGCAAGATTCATGATTATAAAGAAAAGTTAGGGATTTTCCCACAGGAAGGCTGTCTGTCTGAGGTTTGGAGATTCTACTTGGTATAGCATTATACAGTAGAAGATCAGAGTATAAGGCTTTGTATACTTTTCTAAGGATCAAGTGAAACCCACCCAAGCTGCAAGGCTGTTGTGGACTTTAGCGTGCTTTTCCTGCTTTTTGATATTAAATAAATCTCTAACTGTTTCTTCTTTCAGCTAGCTTGTGTGCTCCCATTTAAAGACAATATTTGCTTTGTAAAAAATACTTACAGTGTTTCTATCATATGCCAGTGTTATCACACTATTAATTCTTTGTCATGATATGCTAGACTGCAAGTTTACTCAAATGTGCAGGCTAACAGTATGTATTTTAAATATAACTACACAATCAAATATATACTAGTTTTTTAATGTCTCAGGATATAGAGACAGATGGTGACTTACTAGTCTCACTTTCATGCTGCTTAATTTCACTGGTATGAGTACAATTTGATGGGTATAAACCAGAATTTGACCCTGAAGTATCTCATAGCTATTTGATGCAGTCATTTTTGTAAGTGTGTATAATGTAAAACAAATACCCATGGAGACTTTAATTTCATTAAGTAAGCCAGAGTGCTGTTTTCCTCAAAAGCAGTGTTTGTCTGCCTCTGTCTGCAGCACGCAGAAATCATGCTTAAGCTTCATACGGCGGCAGCAGCAGCAGCAGCAGCAGAATAGGTCTTGTACCTGGTGAGTCCCAAAACAGGTAAGGAAAGAGTAAGAAAGTCACTGAAAGAGAGCAGCCTCACACTGACATGGCCAGTGTTACACTTTATACCTCCCCAGCAAACTGCTGCCATCTGCGTGGGCACTGCTCTGTGGATGGTGTTTGCAGTGTCAACAATAAGAATTAGGAACAATAAGAAATTGTTCCTAATGAGAGCAACAGAAGACTGACTGGCCACCATCGGCTGGCCATAAACATGATCTTACACAAAACGTCACTGGAAATAGGGCCTTCTGCATGTTTCTGAGGAAGAGATAACTGAGCACAAGCTCACGCTGCACCAAATCTCATGCAAAACTGAAAATAGCGTTTATTTTTTTTCTCTTTGGAAATACCTGTAAAAGTGTAGTACATTTGTGGTCTTAGCAGATACACAGGTTCTGTGCCTATTTTTCTGTATCCTGAAAAAAACACACTTAATAGTCCTTTTACTTTAGAGGAAAATAATACTGAACTACAGTACTGTGTGTAAAATAAATAGTAAATTATGAAAAGTTTGTTGTAAAAAACCCAACATACTTTTAGATGGAAACTGAATTTACCTTAATAAAGACAATAGATCCTAAAATATTCTTATAGAAGAAAGTGAAAGCTCTTCCACCATAAAATATTTGGCCCAAATAATCCTAAAATCATAGAATGTTTTCGTTTGGAAGGGACCTTAGACATCATCTGGTTTCAACCCTCCTGCCAGGGACAGGGGCACTTCCCACTCAATGCCCCATCCAAACTGGCCTTTAATATTGTGAGGGATGAGGCATCCACAATTTTTATGGGCAACCTCTTCCAGTGCCTCTCCAACCTTGCAGTAAAGACTTTCTCCCAAATACCTAACCTAAATTTTTCTTCTTTCACTTTAAAGCCTTTCTCCTTGCTCTATCTCTACAGTTCTTGACAAAGAGTCCCCCTCCAGCTTCCCTGTAACCCCCTTCAGATACTGGCAGGTTGCTAGGAGGTCTCCACACAAGCTTCTCTTCTGCAGGCAGAGCAGCCCCAAATTTCTCAGCTTGTCTTCATATGGGAGATGTGTTTTTGCCCTTATCAATGACACTGGCCCTCCTCTCTTGGTCATCTGGGTTTGCTCTTCCATGTCTTGTGCTGGGGACCCCAGAGCTCAACACAGTGCTTCTGGTGGGGTTTCACAGGAGGAGAATAGAGAGGTGGAAACCCATCCCTTGACCTGCTGGGCACACTCCTTGGGATGCAGCCCAGGATTCCCTTGGTTTTCTGGGCTCATGGTGAGTTTTTCACCAGCCATCACCCCCAAGTCCTTCCCCACAGGGCTGCTCTCAATCACTTCTCTGCCCAACCTGTGGGTGTGTCTGGGACTGCCCCAATGCAGGTGTAGGACCTTGCACTTGGCCTTGCTGATCTCCCTGAGGTTTGCATGGTCCCACCTCTCAAGCCTGTCCAGGTCCCTGTGGATGCCATCCCTTCCCTCCCCTGTGTCCACTGCCCCACCCAGCTCAGTGTCATCAGCAAACTTGCTGAGGCTGCCCTCGATCCCACTGTCCATGTCACTGACAAAGGTGTGGAACAGTATTGGCCCCAAAACCGACCCCTGAGGGACATCACTCATCACTGGTCTCCACGTGGACAATGAGCTGTTGACCTCAACACTTTATGTGTGGTCATCCAGTCAGCTCGTTATCCAGAGTGGTGCATCTCTCAAATCATGTTTCTCCAATATAAAGGCAAGTATGGCATGCGGCACTCTCTTAAATGACTTGCACTGATCCAAGTAGATGATGTGAGTTGCTCTGACTCTGTCCACTAGAGCTGGAGCACCCCACCATAGCAGATCACTAAATCTGTCAGGCATGGTTTACACTTAGTAAAGCCACATTGGTTGTTGCAAATCACCTCTTTTTTTTTTTTTTTTTTTTTTCCCTTTTTTTTATCATAGTTNATATGTTTTAGCATAGTTTACAGGAGAATCTACTCCTTGATCTTTCCTGGCATAGAGGCGAGACTAACTGGTCTGTAGTACCCTGGGTCTTCCACTTTCCCCTTTTTAAAAATGGGGGTTATATTTCCCTTTTTCAAGTAATTGGAAACTTCACCTGACTGCCACAATTTTTCAAAAATAGTGGAGAGTGTCTTGGCAATGTCATCTGCTGGTTTTCTCAAGACCTGTGGATGAATCTTATTGGACTTGTGCACATTCATTTTCCTTAGGTGGTCTTGAACTGATCCTCTCCCACAGTGCCTGAAGGGTCTTCCAGTGCCTGCATTTGCTTTTCTCAAGTTGAGTAACGTGGCTAAAGCACTTGTCATTGAATACTGAGGCACAGAAGTCACTGAGAACCTCAGTTTTCTATTTATGCAGGATAGCCCTGTCTCTGGTTTCCTTCTAGCATGGGCCCACATTAACCCTAGTCTTTCTTTTGTTTGCAAGATACCTAAGAAATCCTTCTTAGGTATTAATCTGTGGTCATACCTGGCCAGACTCAATTTCCTAACCTTATTCCTAGCTTCCACACAATTTCCCTTTGTTCCTGCCAGGCCACCTATTGTCTTTCCACCTTCTGGAAGTTCCTTTCTTTTTTCCTCTGAGTTTGCTCAACAGTTCCTTATCCATCCATGGGGACCTCCTGGCATTTTTGCCTGATTTCTTCCTTGTCAGGATGCATTGTTCTTGAACTTGGAAGAGTTCTTTAAAGGTTAGACGACATTCTTAGGGCCCTTGGCCCTCCAGGGCTCTGGAACTCTACTGATTAGATCCTTAAATAAGAGACAAAAGTCTGTTCTGCTGAAGTTCAGGGCAGTTAGCTTGCTGCATGATCTCTTCACTGTCATGAGGATCTTGAACTCTACCACATGGTGGTCATTCAGCCAAGGCTCTATTGGAGCATCACCTTCTCCACCAGCTCCTCTCTGTTGCTGAGCACAAGATCCAGAATCTCACCTCTCCTTGTTGGCTCCTCTATCACTTCTGTGGGGAAGTTATCATCAACACACTCCAGGAACCTCTTAGATTGCTCGTGCCCTTCTGTGTTGTTCCATCAACAGATACTAGAGTAGTTGAAGACCCTCCATGAGGGGTCTCCAGGGGTTTGAGAGTGTGAGACTTCTTCTATCTGCCTATAGAGGACTTCATCCACACCATCCTCCTGACTGGGTGGCCTGCAGCAGAACCCCCACTATGACACCCTCTGTCCCCACACTCCCTTTAATCTTGACCTACAAGCTTCTGGTTGACACTGCAGGCAGAGTTCCATACTCTCCCAGCCAGCCACTGACATAGAGGGTTATGCCCCCTCCTTGTCTCCCTAGCCTGTGTTTCCTAAAGAGCCTTCTATGACAATACTGTAGTTATAGGAGACATCCCACTGTGCCTCTGTGATGCCAGTGGTATCATATCCACACAGGGATGTGCAAGTCACTAATTCTTCTTGTTCCCTACAGTATGACTGTTTGTGTAGTGGCATCTGAACCATCTTATAATGCTGACTCACTGTCTGAAATACCTTTGAACTGCTCCTGATATCCATTAGAGGTGATGGTATCTGACTGATAGGAGTGGGTTGGATAGGTGTCCCCGTCCCACAACAAATCTAGTTTACAGTGCCCTTTATCAGCCTGGAAATTCTCTGACAAAAGATGCTTTTCTCTTTCTTTGTCATGTGGACACCATAAGCCCCTGGTAGACCAGGCTTCCCAAAACAACTCCCATGGTCTAAGTAACCAAAACCCTGACAATAGCACACCCCTCTAACCATTTCTTAACCTGCCAGATTTGGCTAGTCACGATATTGAGTAAGTCAAAGACAAGGAATAAAATACCTATTTATCACTTGAGCTGCTCCAATTTATCAGGCAGCGGATATAACAGCAAATAATAAGTAGCATTTTTTCAGGCAACATATAATTATTAACACTGAGGTGCTCAGTGTCACAATTTTTAATGGATACTGAGGGGTATATAGATTGCCTAAGGAATAAAGTCAGTGTTGGCCTCTAGAAGGCTCTATCAGGTATGGGTCAGTCTGTATGTATCTTGTGTTTTTAGGCTTTTGCTAGAGACAGGATAAAAGTATCTTGTCAGATGTGATGCTGTAGTTTTTGATCAGGTCTCAGTCTTGAATGGTACAGAATTTCATTTTACTGACTTCACTCACAGGGTGATTGAGTGCTTGCAATTTTTAGCCTTTGTCCTCCTTATTAAAATAAAGTTTTTTGACTCATTTCTTCAGATGTGAAGGTACTTGACATGCCCCGCTTTTCTTCCACCAGAAGTGATGGTTCTTGACACCTCCTTGAAGTTCTTCTTGAAAGACTAAGATCTCCCTCTTTTCAGCCCATATAATACCAGTTTGTTTGTTCCCAATAAACCATACAAGCATTCACAGAGATTAAACATTCTGTTCGAAACAAAATTTAATATTTCTTTGTAGTAAAATGTCTAAATCTTTTCAACTGATTGATAATGTTGTAACGTTTTAAACAACCAT
Organism: Leptocoma aspasia; assembly: GCA_013399835.1. Taxonomy (NCBI): domain Eukaryota; kingdom Metazoa; phylum Chordata; class Aves; order Passeriformes; family Nectariniidae; genus Leptocoma; species Leptocoma aspasia. The sequence continues at coordinate 235,844 of VXAX01001947.1, forward strand.
CTTAATAATTATTTGAATATTTTCAAGGTGGATATACTTACATTTATGTCACCTGTATGAAGTACCATTCTCATCTACTGTCCTTGTAGTTGTAGTTTGAATTCTCCATGTCAAAAAGAATTTGGAATTCAAAACTTGCTATAATCTCTTCTTTTGCTAACTCTGAACAACTTTGCTACCTTTATTTCTAATGTTCAATAAAAGCTGTAGATAACGTTATTATGCTAACTTCCCCCTTTGATTTTTATTGCCATTCAAATGGTACTGGATTTTCTAGAAACACTTACTGTATGGTCAGTTACTTTTATTTCATGTCACATCATATATTAACAGTTTTGTGCAGCTCTTTCAGACTACAAAGCCTTGTCTACCTCGTATGTATTTTTCAAGTCCTACATTGCATGTAATTTATTAATGACTCTGCTCTTTGTATGCACAGAATGTACCTTCAGTGAAGGTCATTCCTAAGGAAACCGTATTTCAAAAACCTTGATAAGGGCAACGCCTCCTTCTTATCATTCCGGATTTTGTCCAAATATATTAACTTAGGTATGAACTGAATTGGCATAACCTGATAGGATTCTGAAAATAGAAAAGTTGGGACAGGTTTTGTCACAAAAAAAAAAAAAAAAAAAAAATTAATCTATTGCTCTAAGACAAGTAAATGATAAATGATTGGATTAAAAATAATTCCAAGAAGAGTGAAACCCAAGATGTGGGGTCTGATCTCTTGACCATCATGGTATACTACTTCCAGCCTGGAATTTTGCTGTGCTAACTACAAAAATATGTTCTTGTGCACTGCAGCAATAAAACATTAGGACAAGTGACAATTTCAAATGAAAACTGCATTTCCACTCCTATTCCCACTGGAGAAAAAAGAAAAGTGATATAATTATAACATTTAGAACTCAACTAGTAAAATATTTACAAGAGGCCACTATCACTATAAACCACACAGAGTCTTCACAGATATACTAAGAACTGTTTGGTGGTATTGGTGTGAGTTTTTGTTTTTTCTACCAAACCCAGCTTTTTGAATATATCACTTCTTAATAGCCAGGATGATGGCATTTTCTCCTCATCCTGGTGTGCTCCTGGTAGAATGGATGTGGTCTCCATGTGTATGAGGAAACTAGGTGGAAGTGCAGTATCAACACACAGGTCCTGATGTTGTGAAAATGAGAGGGCAACTGACCTAGAAGCAGGGACAGAATTCCTTAGGTCTTGCATTTCTATATCAGCTTTTGTGCAAAATTTGTCTATGTACCCTGCTTCAGTACTTGCATTATTCTCTCCACAACTTTGCAATCACTGGTCAGCCTTCTTAAAGGAACTTTTCTTTTGTGGTAACACCAAAGCAGAAGAGAAAAGGTATTATGGCATACTCAGCACTCTTAAAGTGCAACATTTTACCTAATAAAATGTCTCTATAGCAGACAATTTCCTCTAGTCCCAAGTCATGTTATGTCTCAATATGATTTTGTAAAGCTATTCCTTCTCATCTCAGAAAAACCCCCATTATCCTCTTTTTTGATCTTTTGGGTTTTGACACATCTGGAATTATTTTGTAGTTATCTGGAGAAAACATAAAATATTCAAAACTAACAATTTAGATACTGTCTATTAACTATTACTAAATTTATATCACAAAATAACTTCTCCAATGAATTTTTTTCCTTTGCTCTTCTTCTGTTTTATTAAAACTTCTAAGCCATATGACCACAGAACAAATGTGCCACTGACAAAAATTGACTAATTAACACAGGCTTTCTACCTTTGAATTCAATTATAATACAAAAATAAAACTGTAGACTAATATCTGCCCCTTCTCTTGGAGTTGCAGTCACTAACAGGAGCCACCTAAGTACATACTGAAGAATGGGACTGCTCCACCATCTGACTCAAAGATACAGAATAAACAGATGGTAGAAATGCTATCTCCATAAATTGTTTTATTTCTTCTTCATTGCTCAATATTTTACTTTTCAAGTCCTCTCATTATCAAAATCTTTCACAAACCTGGAATTTATGATTTTTCCTGTCCTCTGCTGAAAAGAAAATTATTCTTGAATCGTTGTTTGAAAGGAATTACACATTTATTAGAAAATACAGAGAGAATGCCATGACAAAGAATGATTTAAATTGGTTTCAAAGAAAAATACAAAGAGAATGTCTATGCTGTTTTTTTGGATTAAATCTATGAAGGTGTTCGTGATTCTTACACATTTTGAATATCACTGAGGTTTGTTTATTCAGTATTTTCCAAAAAGACACAAGTACACCTTTGTGTCTACTTATGGTAAAATACCACTAACTCCACCCATTCACAATCAAGCCCCAAATGAATAAAACAGTGGGAAGAGTAATTATATCACAGGAGCCACACTTTATTAATCAGTAATATTTATGACTCTAAGTCAGTGCTGCAAATTTTTATTCACCCACTTGCCCTGTGAAGGTTTGTTTTTTTTTTTGACAACGTTATAAAACACCACTAGATTTTTTTATTAGCATTAATCACAATGTTAAAGGGCAGTCAGGTACAGTAAATCTTACTGACAGCTGTGTGAAGCAGGGTTAAGATGAGTACTATTCAAACATTATTTGCAAAACAATTTTCTTAATTATTTTTCTCTGCATTGTAATAAATACATTATTTGTGTAGGTATTGTCTATTTCTCCTAGAGAGATGATTGGCTTATATTCTGCTTAATTACCTGTGTTATTTTTCTTATCAAATAGACTGATTATTCAGTGTTAATTTTCTGTTGTTACTTACTATGAAAATCAGAATTTGAATCTCTGATATGCTACAGAGGTGGGGGTGAAAGGATGTAGTGCTTTCTTCGTATGATACCAGTGAAGCAGGTTTAGATGCCATGAGTAAATGTTAGTGAAATTCAGGAGTTTCTGACCAGCTGTGTCACAGCCTGAAAGGGAGACAGCTTAGTCTTTCTGGCTTTCCTGAAGTAGCTGCATGGTTCCTCTCGTCTTCTGCCAAATACAGTGAAGAGGCAGCCTTTTTTTTTTTTTTT
>VXAX01001947.1:244917-368522 GCA_013399835.1 Leptocoma aspasia
CCATGTCTGCAAAGATTCAAAGTTTTTTCTTAAATCACAAGTGCTTTATATTATTTCTCTAGAGTATTTATCCTTCAGCCAGTCAATCAGTTGAACAAATTGTCCTAAAAGCTCTTAGTTTCCTGTGGCTGTAGGAAAAAACCCAAAAAAACAAAACATGTGATATCAACATTGCTTAATGATTTAGAAACTAGAAGATGAACAGAAAGACACTAACTGTATTAGTGATTTTAAAAGGTAAGTCATGACTTGAGACACTTAGATTTCACTTTGTTAATCAAAAAGTTCCTATTAGCAAAGACTGTGTGTAGTTAAAAAGCAAACCAGTAAATTTTTTTTTTTTTTTCCGAATGTAGTAGGACTGGCAAACCCTGTTGCAAGAATTTGTCTTTGGGAATCTTACACATTCCAGGGAAAAACCACAGGACCAGAAAGCACAGAGGAGAAGATAGCTGTATGTAACTTTAAAAGTCGAATGAGATCAGGAAACATCACAGGAGAGATGAAAATAAAGAATTTTGCCACTGGCTCTCAAGAAGGGCTGATTTTTTTTCTTCCAAAAGGCAAACAGCCTTCTGTCTTCTGATTGCTCTTCTGTATCACCAGGCAGGAGACAATCCTTAGGGCATTCATCGTCTCCTACTGTTCAAATATACGTTCTGAACAGTAGGAAACTCACTCATTTCCAATGCACACTTTATGGTAAAAAGAAGATTTTGCTTCTTTTTGTATTCTCACTCCCATAATTTCCTTTCATTTGAAAAATGCCTAAGCAAATGTTGGCAAAGGGATGTTAGTTTTTGTAGTGCAGACAAAAAGAGAGCAGTTTAGATGGAAATCATTATAGTTCTTCAGCTCACTTCCTTCCTGTTATGAAACATGGAGTTGGAAAAAAATATTCAGTGATGACGAAACACAAAGGAATCAAAGGAGATAAAGAGGTGTATGCACAATATCAGCATGCCTGATGCTTTCGCTTGCCAAATTAACAGCTATATTATGTATGAATTATCAACCCAGCAAGTGAAATGAACTGACTATTGCTGTCTCATGATGTCTGAATTTTAAAACAATGGAAGGTTAAACTGGTTTAGAGGAAACTGCGAGATTTGACACTAAATGGTTATTCCTTGAGCATGGCAGAAATCCAGGGTTTTATAGCTGCTGTTCTTCTTAAGTCACATGGGGAAATAACTAGCCACATTTTATAAAACAGGGGCAATAATCTGATTGGGCCCTACCCTTTTTCATTGATGTATTGCCCCTAGCCTGTGACTAGAAGCATATCTATTCTGTGATAATAGTGAGGGATACCTGTATTTGGTTACGAGATGGATGTAACTCTAGTCATCTGACAAAAGAAGGATATGTAAATCATTGGGAACAAAACCAACAGAGGGTGAACATGCAGGGCATGCTGTGACAGAAAGCATTGAGGGGAGAACCACAGACTGGATAAACTGTGTGGATTCAGTGCAGAAGTTCACTGTCCTACTACTGTTTCTTGAGATGCAGTTCTTTTTGAAATCAGTAAATTCATGTACAATTTATCTATCTTTTAATTTTTTTTCTAAATTTAGATAAACTTATCTTTCTCTTATATTAAAAAAAAAAAAGAAAGGAAAAGATTTTGGGGCATTTTCATCTTTTTTATTTCCTGTCCTTTCCCTCTTTAATTCCATGATTTTGTGAGTCTCCTTTTTTTTTTTTTTTTTTTTTTTTTTTTTTTTTGATACCTCAGTGTAAAAAAAATTATTATTTTTCAACTCAGAATTTAATCCCAGGCCACTCTAGGCACAAAAATAGTGCACAGTCATTCAACAATTAGGGTTACATTAAAGTGTTATGATTGTGCCTCAAGCACAGTACAAGCATACTCAAGGCTAGGAAAAGTCACATCTCTGAGCCACTGTTTCAGGCTATCTTCAGACTCAAGTGGGGATCACTTCCAACAAAGAAGGAATTGACTCTGCAGTCAAAAGGGCTAGAGGTTGTCAGATTTTAGTGAGTGGGAAAGCTGGAAAAGGCACTGAAATACACGATGTAAGTTAGCTACAGCATAGGGATAAATTCCAGTACGCCAGGGTATCAATACTTTTATGGAAGACCGTGAATTCAGCTGACTGTTTTTCATTCATACTGAAGCCTCTGGAGCCCAGACTAACATTTTTCTTATTGTTATGACACTTACACAATTTGCAGTAGAGGTAGGAAGCAATTAGGTCCACTTTAAAAGAATGCAAACCCACAATTAATGATGTGCATATAGCTATGATGGGAACTTACAACTTCTGTGATTAACAAAAATGTTTCTAAGCCTGAAGCAATTTTCATCAAGCTGATCTCATTCAAACTAAATTAAGCAATCCTCAAAACAAGGCTCACAGCTGGATATGGCCATGGTTTAAGAACCAAACTAGAAGATTGAGGGGAAATTGAAATGTGCAACAAATGCTGGTTTATAATAATGATTCAAGGTATTAAAGAGCTTGATCTGCTGTTGTCTCTTTAGGCGACAACTGTAGGTGTAGACACTCAGGGGAAAAATCCCCATATCCATCAGATTTGTAGCAGGATGGAGACAACTTTGTTCATGTTTTATTAGACACTATACCTTGCTTGTATGTAATAGACATATATTAAGTTATAACATTCAAACTCATTCTCAGTGAACTGGTCTGTACTACTGTTTTAACAGAAAATAAAAACAAAACCATACAAGGCCATTGATACTGAAAAACTCAGGACCACTCCCTAAAGAAAGATACTTGTAATCAGAGGAAGGAACATGTAAAAGAAGACTGGAAGAGCCAGACAACAGATCTATTTGATCACAGAAAAAAGTAAAGAAGAAAATAAATCTGACCCATTTCGCTAGGAAATGACTAAGAAGTACCTGTAGTGGCATAGAACTCATATTCTCCTGAATTATATTACAGATGTTCGTACAGAAAGAACCAAACTATCCTATTCCCCCAAATGCTTCCATCTATCAAGCTGATTTTCCAGTTATTCAATGCACTAAAATATGACAAATTCAGACATTGAAGAGGGAATGATGTGTAAAATTTTGGAGAGTCAAAAATCTAGTCCTGCAATATCATAACACTATATTTTTGAGCCTAAACTAACTCCCACATGGACAGTGAATGCAGACTTTCAGGCCCAAAGTCTCTTTAGTCTGTTACGTGTTCTACTAGGAAGCTTGAGCTCAGCCCAGAAATAAAGAGGCTTGTACAGCACTCAGCACAAGGGAATCACTGGCAAAGATTCACTGATAAATTAAGAAACACCCCAGAAGCAGCAATACATAGTTGTGAAATACGAATATATACTTTACAAACATGTTCTGAGTCTAAATATTCTAAAATTTCATAACTGTACATTCTATTTTTTAAAACTGATTTTCCGTATCCTGTGGAATGTCGGCATTTGCAGACTTTTATTTTTACACAGTCAGTATTTGCAGCTGATAGGCTGCTGTGAAAGGCTGTGTGCATACTGTGTCCACTGGTTCCTTCAGACATGATTCTGGCCTGGAGCCTGGGAGAATTCCATGTTCAGCGCTCATCAAATGGGTGAGTACCACCAGACGAAACCTTGTTTCATCAAATCCTTTCCCAGGCATTGCCTGGGATCCAGCCACTGCTGTTTGAAAGTACTACTGTTTCATGCTGCAGGTCAATACTGTAAAATACATTTCCCACAGTTCTGGGTCAAGTCTGCCCAGGACCTGAGGGAAGACGGTGAGAAAGCCATTGCTTGCATTCCCATGGTGATTTTGGGAAGGGTGGGTCACTCATGCTTTGTTACACCCTCCCAAAGTAGATCTCAGCTTTACTATCCTCTACTTGGTATTATGTAAATCAGAGTTATTAAAAGCTTGAATTTAGAAAAAGAGGAGCCATTAATATTCTGACTGTCATGATATGCAATCCTTCACAGTAAAGGTCTCTTATTTAGTCTCACAGAAGGTAAGTTTTTTACAGTTAAATCTACGCAGAGAATTAAGAAAACCCAAGGAGTTTTAGAATGCCCAAGATGAAAAAATTAGTTTGATGGAGGAAACTGGATCATTTGGACTTTTTCTTGTTGTGTTAAGCTTCAAAGAAGGATGGCCTTGTACTTTACTAATGACATATTTTAATGTAGGCAGAGCCCTCAAATTTTCAATACTATTGGTTTTGTGGTAGATCCTCGTCTTGCACTGCTCTGACTGCTAGCACTGATGATTAATTTAAATGGATTTTTCTGAAGAAAAGGTCTGTGTGCAATCAAACAGACCCCTGTAAATTTTGTGTCCAGCAAAATATGGAATTGAGTTAAGATCCTCTACCTTGCACATAGAGTTAAAAGTAAATATTTGTATTTTACTTGGAATAGACATATTTTAAATTATTTTACTTTAAAACAAAATAAATTTACTATTCTCTAAATGAAAATATATAGTTTTGCCTCCCAAGGTATTTTGGTGTTTATGTTTCTGGCAAGTACAATTTTATTGACTGAACAGAAGGATTACAGTGTGATGGACCAGAGTTGGTGCAGTGGTCTAGTCAGAGAGAGAGAGAGAGAGAGAGAGAGAGAGAGAGAGAGCGAGAGAGAGAGNAGAGAGAGAGAGAGAGAGAGCGAGAGAGAGAGCCTACATAATTTTCTTTTAAATCTGGTTTCTTTGTTCCTTCTCCTGGGAACATTTTTTTTGCTCAATGCCTTTGGGTTAATTTGTAGCCACCTACTTCAAAGATGGAGTAGTCCATGGAGATTGGCCATGAACAACCTGACACCCAACAAGTTTTAAGAGAAGAACTGTTGCTAGTTGAAGACGTGAGTGTGGAGTAAATTGTGTTGCCCTCAATTTGATCCTCCTGTTTGCCAGTTTGGAGACAGGTTTCACTCGTTCTCCAGAAAAGGTCCTTTGCAGGAAACAGGGAGTGGCCCCAACCAGCTGTACTGATGGGGACCCGGGGGAAGCACTGACCCCTGGAGAGCAGCACAAAGCTGGCGGGCTCCGAGTGTGGCAGCTGAAGGGCTGTGGGCATTGTGCAGGGTGGGTGTCCAGGGCCCTTTGCAGCCTGTCCCTGTGCCACCAGGTGTCTCTGCATTTTGTTGCCTCTGGGCAACCAAGGACACCGAGCTGGAGCACCTGTGTGTCTGCAGGTGTTCGTCCAAGGTGATTAAATTTCGTTTACAACTCTTGCTCTTCAGTAATAGCTTCCATTTTCCCAATCTCTGTGTGAGCAGGTGTGGGTTAAAGTTTAGGAAGCAAGAACACTAGTCCAGAAGTTTCTCCAATGCCTGAAGAGTGCTGACATTGTTAAAACTACATCTTTTTTTCCCTGTAACTCTATGTTCAGGATTTTTCATGTGCTAGTCATCGTTTAAAGTACAAATATTATGCTAAGAGAATTTTTATCTGACTGTCCACTGACTATTCAAAATGTACTATTAAAAAGATGAAATACAGAGAACGTCAAAAATCACCTGCAGGCGATTAAATTAAATTTCAAAACTCACAAGTCACTACGAATTTTCTTTCAATTCCTTTTGCATATAATGTTGGGTTACATACAATTCTAGTTTTGAAACATTAGCTTCCTTTTTTTTCTTTTCTGTTGGTGCAAAGCCAGCATTGTAGAAGGGATGCAAGTTGGCAACAAGCCTAAATACCAGTGGGAATACATTGTCTGTGATAGATTTGTGTTATTAAACACTACCTTAAAAGCTCTGTATAATGATTATTAAAATGATCTTGAAAATATCAATCAGAAAAGTAGCTACTAATTACTAGGCCTGTAACAGAACATGAACTAATTAGACTAAACTGCAGATTTTGTATCTATGTTTGTGTAATTGATGAAAACATATTCCAGGGACTTGTCTGGCATGAAGAAAAACTGCTGGTTTCTGTTTCATAAACTCCTTGATGTAACACAAAAAGAAAGAGAAAAGCAAAAGGTGGACAAGACCAATTACCTAGCATTCATTTCTTCTATGGGCAGAACATCTTCAGATGCATGCAGCTCTTCTGAAACATAAGATTGTTCCTGTCACACATGAATCAGGTTTAAGAAAAAGTAATTTTTGAATGTGTGATTATGAGTTATCCCTCCAAAGCTGTATTTCCTGCATGATGTTTTCTATTGTTATGCAGAACAATATGTGTAGTTCTCAAGCTAGGTTATAGTTTTTGCCTCAGTCTTCATCAGAAATAGTCTTCCAGTTTTGGTTGTAAAATTAGGACCTCAACCACATTAGTGCTTTACCTTATTCTCAGATTGTGTATTTGGTGACATAAGCAAACAGATAAACGTGCATATAATTAGAAATGTGGCAAGGAAGGGTGATGCAGCTTCTTCTCTGCAGCGCATGCTCTGCAAGACCAACAGAAAGAAAACACTGTAAGGCTTAAATTTTGTTTCTGCAGGCAGCAGATATGATGCCAACTCATTATAAATAAGGAACAGCTATGCAGAATAAGAAGGTGTCATTTTTATATCACCCCTTTTCAGAAATGAGCAGTACTTTAAGAATGTTTAAAGACCCATTGGTAGGAGAATATCTTGGATTTTTCATGCACTTTGGTTGTTTTGGACACGTTATCGAAAGTAACACCTGGTAAATGCCCTGTGACATCAAAACAGTGGCATGAATTCTTTGTGGCTCCTTTTCTGACATCATGCTAGGAGACACTGCCAATCGTGCAGGTGATGTGTAAGTCTGTGTAAATTAAGTTCCCTTGAGGTTATTCAGACTCTCCTGCATTTTTCTAGGCCCAATGGGCCAAAGGTTTGGGTAACTTTAAAATGAGGGGTTATAAATAGCAAACTGGCAGTTGGCAGTGAGTCCTTGCGTAGGTTTGTTAGGAAGAGTGTGCAATAAATAAGCAGAGCGGGGGGTGACAAATTGGATTTCTGTACATACCTGCTCAGCACCTGTATAAATCATGAACAGTTTTGAGTTCATGGTTACCTGAACACAGTTTATACACAGTGTACTGAGGTTCTAACTTCTGTCCTAAACAGAGTTGCAGTCTCAGATAGTAAGTTGTGTAAGCTGAGACCTGAAGTTACTTAAGTCATTCTTAGTACCAAGATTGAATAAACAACATGAAAAATTAACATGCTGTGTAAAAATTAGTGCTCTTATTGTTAAGTGCAGGCAAATTAAACACATGATAACCAAGCCATCTTTGATCTGAACATACCTTGGGTATCAGACTGGATGCAAGTGACACAGTTGCTCTGTCTTTATTGTAAAAAATCATAGGCCAGAAGTAACAGAAACAAATATGTCACTGTTTTATATCTGAGTACCTTTGTACATGTCAGATATTAGCATGTACAGTTAGAGTAAGAGTAAACTCACAATTCTTCTATGATAGTTCGAATCAGCTAGTGGTGTGAAGACAGGCAGGTGAAGAAACCTATGCTAACATTTCAAACATTATATTGTAAATGCTTCACAAGATATTAACTAGCTCTATTTTATGGGAATATGCAAAAAACCATATCCCTGAACAACTGGACATAGACTCTAGTAACCCATTTTTGTCAAGTGGTAGTTGGCTTATTTATCGAAGTATTTATAAGTATTATCATTTTTTTTTAATCTGATACAGCTACAGAAATTCTCATTATCCATATAAATGTCTAATCCTGTATGGCTTCTAGCTTGACATTTGTTTTGGCAATGTCTTACAAAAATTGTTCCTTTGAAATCGTTCTTATTTACTTAACATGCCCACAAAATTTTCTATGTCTATTGATCATTATCTACATTATTCAAATACTGTTGAAATATTTGTGAGAAAAAATGCATTGTCTTTTCTTCCTATAATATTGTCTTGCACAAATTACCTAGCCCTTGATATTAGACCCATCTAATTCTAGACTCCTATAATGTGATGCGAAGACCCTTGGAGGTACAGTTTTGTATACTCTGACTATAAGGAAATCAAGGCTCCTAACTGAGTGTCTCAAACAAGCATCTAAATTTATGGATATGGTCCTGAAGAGTGAGAAAAGCTCAATCAATTTTCAATGATGTTTAATAACCCATTGCACTAGTATAAGTGCTTCTGTGCCAATAACCAGTGCTGCACTCTGAGCAGAATTGCTGTGGAGCAATTTGCAGAGACACCTAACTATGCCATTCAGGAACCCTAGAGCTTACTTTGATCTCTAAGGAGATATATCACTAAGTTTTGATGAAATATACGTGCTAAAATTTTGAGAAAAACCACTCAACATGCAGGACTCTTCAATTCTGTTAACATATTTAGGTTTTGGTTCCTTCTAGGTTACTTTAAAATGTCCCATAACTTTTGTTTGGATGAGTTACACTTCTGCAAACAACTCAGGCTAATTCACCATCTCTTTCATGATTTTAATGGAGCCTGCTTGAACAAGTTACCTTTTGCATCTTATAATACAGTGACATGAATAGAGTTTCCATAAAACTTAATACCAATTATTTCTGTCTGATTTAACTTGGAATCTTTATTGACACTGTTGGTCTGTTCTTGGTATTGTTTCTTTTGGTGTTGGTATTACAGTGTCAATAATTTTCTCAGTACTGGTCAGGGCAAGTTTCTAAAATGAAGACATACATACTACTTATGACATCTACTTTCTTACTAAGCCTACAGCAGTTCCAGCTAAGGAAAATAGATTATGCCAGCTGAGCAACAAGTCCTTAAAGACTAAATATCTGATGAATTCAAAAAGAGATAGGGATCAGCATCCACTACTGGAAAAAGAGTGTAAGAAACAGTAATTACATCTGCAGGCTTTTTTTTTTATTGTCTGCTTGTATTTGCATACAACTCCCTTGGGAGGCAAGAAAAAGTTATTGTGGTTTTAGGATGCCAGAATATTCAAGATGAATGCAAAAACGAAAATATTAAAATCCACATGCAAGCACTTGAAGAAATATTTTACACCTCAGGGGTGCTCAAAATTTTTAGCGAAACCACATGGACTTCTGATGAGTTTGGGGAAAATACTCATTATACATTTATGCACTTCTCCAGATATTCTGCTTTGAAACTCAAAGGTTTCAAAAACTACTTTTAATTAAAACCCTGCCATTTGAGAAAAAGGTTTTAATTTTTGATAAATAGTGAAAAGTTTTTAGTATCTGGCTGGTGTTTTCATTTTGTTCTTTATTTCATACTGTTTCTTGCTTTCACTTGCTTTAGACATACCTGACATCTAAATTTTAATTATATCTGCTCATTTTACCTGTCTCTTTAAACACTTTTCAATCAACATGTACTTCCTCTGAAAGAATATTGTGTTCAGATTCTTTTTAATCAATTTCACTGCCAAATCCTGTTTGCCTTACTCATGCAAGTATTCCTGCAGAAATCAATTGGACTACTTGTATGAGAAAAGCAAGCAGTTCTTGCCTTTATTTGGTAAAGCAACAGACTTGAACAAAAGCAGTACTGTACCTGCTATGGGCAGCCAGAAACAATGACGAGCTCCTTGATAAGATTAGATGTAATTTTAAATGCAACTAGGACAAAGAATCCCTCCCACCAGCCCCAACTCATAACTCTCTACAGTAATTCCACTGCAGCAAAGCAGTTGAAGAATTACTGACAAGAGCCAGACTGCCCAGTAACCACCACCTAACAGACACAGAAACATGATCTGCATTATTTTTAAGCTTGGCAGACATTTTGTCCTTCTTTCAAAAACTGAAAAAGAAAAGAAAAAAAAGAAGCAGCCTTTTAAACCAGGCATACACAAACCTTACACATTCCTGGTTTTAATGTTGCAGGAAAGCCTTGCATTTTAAACATCCTTATAGATGCACACTGAAAATACTGATATACCAGCTACTTGTGGCTGATTGTTTTAGAATAAACACATGTTCTGTATTGTCATCATGTGTGAATAGATTGGTTGAACTTAGAAAGGTCCTCCCCAGTCTCAAGTTAATTGCTGAACTTCCATTCACAAAATGTATGCCAGCAACCGGAAAGCTTACTTTGCAACTATCAAGTGGGTGCAGGACTACATGCAACACAGAATCTCAGGCTGAACTCCTATTTGGTTTTTGAAGTACTGTATTTGATTAATTATGTCTTTAAGAACCAAGAGAAACCTCCAGTGTAACGCTGAGTTGCTATTCACAGTCCTGAGATAAGTAGTATGCAAATTCACATACAGTGAGATTCAGACATGATTTGCTTTTCAACAGAAATTCCTTTTTTTTGGATGTTTTGTTGTTTGGTGTTTATTTTTTCTTTGCTTTTGTCCATTTAAATATACTGGCTTGTACATGGGTCAAATGTATTCAGTTTGTAATCTTAAGGCTAATAACGTGTATTTAGATATTCAGCAGCTTGATGTAGTGGGCATTGAAGACAGTGGAATAATACCTATAGGCTTTGGATCAAGCCCAGATGGAGGACGAGATAACTAGATTAGAGAATTCAAACAGCATGGTCAGTGTTTCTGAATATGTGGCAAAGGTGATGAAGCAAAGGAGGTTGCCCCAGCACATAGTCTTTGTTAATGAAAAAAAACCCATTTTTGTCCTATTACCTAAACAATATGAAGAAGTGCTCTCTGTGGCTAGCCTGGGACAACGACTCTGGCAGCCAGCACAGGACTTCAAGGGAGTAAGAGGTGAAACACTGAGAGTGAACTGTCTTGGCTGTTAGCTACTGCAGCTGTGGTGAGCTGCTGGCCCCAAGGGGTGGAAGGCACCAGCCTCCATCCTCCACCACCTTCTGAGAGAAGGTGTGCTCCAAGGCCACAGTGAATGCTGGTTTGTTTTACTCACTGAAAGCTAAGAACTGCTGTATCACTGTGTTAGTGGAAGTGGCTTTGTTTTTGCAGTTTTTCAGCATTTCTTAACAATTTTGAGGCCTTGGCTTTGTCTGGAAGTATGTTATCCTTGACCAAGAATGACCAAGCCAAGTCCTTGGCTGTCACATACTTTGTCCTAGACTTTGTGATCTGTGCTGTTCTCAGAAGTACAAGAGCCCTTACTATCTAGATGGTCTTGGCACACATCTGTGACACATTTAACTCAGGCACAAATGCATGATGTGACTCTGTTCTCAGCTTACCTGGGCCTCACTTCTCCACCTGAATACTGGAGATAGGACCAATCCTGCCCTATGCCAAAGATGTAATGGGAGGATAAAAAACGTTTGTGATTATTAAATGCTGAGGTATAGTCATGACAAAGGCCAGCAAGTGCCTTGACAGCAAACCTCATTGAAGCCAGATATGGCTCCTTTTCAGTTGTAACTAATTTTGTTCCTTTTCCTCTTATGAAATTTAAGAAATTCACATCACTCTAGAACATGGGAGAGTAAATGCATCAGAAGTGAGATTAATAAAAACTAGTAACTAACAATTATTGAGTTTAATACAGCTTGTAAAGTAATTAATGAAATTCAGTAATCTTCTCCTCTACAAAAAAGGTGGAAACTGAGCAACAAAGATATTAAGTAGTATGTATGAGATCAGAGAATTAACTGCTGATGGGACTGAAGTACAGCCCAGAACCCATATTTTCCCTTTTCTTTTTAAGAAAGTATATCAATAGCAGTGAATCATGGCAAGAGAGTTTTCATACAGCATTAATGACATAGTTTTGCAGTTCCCACATTTTAAACACACCAAAATTATTTTCTGTTTTTCTTTTTCATAACATGAATAAGTTTTTGATGCATAAAGCATAATCTAAAATCTAAAATTTTAGTATGAAAAGGTATGAAATTCTGATTTTATCGGTGTGTTTCTTGGCCTGCAAGATTTACTATTAGTTTGCAAGGAGCAAACTAATATATTTTAAGATATTAATAATATATATTATTAAGATATTAATAATATATAATATTAAGACAATATATATATATTATAAAATATACTTAAATTAAGATATATAAATATGCAATACTTGTCTTTTCTACCTTTATTAGGGTTCTACCAGAAGAAAGCCAACCTTCCAGGTTCTCAGTTGTTCATTCTGGGGGCATCTGACTTTTGTCCTTACTGTCTGTAGAACAGACTATTCAAAAAAGATGACTGTCCACTGCTACAAACTTGTGAGAACTTTGTGTGATAAGACAGAGCCATTGTGGCCATGGCTAGATTGCCTTCAGGAGTTGTGTTCACGATCACAGAGATCTAGCTCCTGCAGAGCAACAAGCTGCTTCATTTCAGATGCGGGGAAGAGCAAGAAACTACCTATAAATATGATCCTTTAGGGGATCCTTTGGTGCCTCGGATAAGGCAGAGTGACAGTACGCACTGAATAACCAAACAATACGAATGATGGTATGGGTGTGGCCTGACTATCTCAGTGACATCAATTTATGTTCAGTTTAACTGAATTTATACAAATATTGAAGATTTTTCAGCATGGCTTTGAATGCCCAATATCTGATATTAAGTAATGAGCTTTTTCAGAAGTGGGGTGCCCAGCACATGTCAGTAGCCAGGACATGTCTTTTTGTGGTATCAAAGCCCAACAGCATCTAAGACCGTGAGTCACACTGAAAGCATGAGCTTGGATCCCTCTTCCCCTGGAGATAGTCAAACCCTTATTTGTGATAAATCTATATTTTGCACACAGGCAATCTATACTGCAGCAGTTACTAAGAGTTAAAACAGGGAGCAAAGCCTAGAGTGCCGATGGCTTAAAAGTCTCACATTTCTGAGACATGCCTCATCCCCCCATATCATTCTCCTAGAGGGTTATCAGAGCAACTTTCTGCATTCAAAAGAGCTGTGGTTCACAGCTCAGCTAAAGTGACCACAGCACAGTGTGAAGTGACATGTCACTCCCTTGCTTGTTTTTTTTCTTTTCCCTTTAAGCCTCCCTGGACCGATTTGAGTTGCCTGTCATCAGCCGAGATCATGGCCCTGCCAGGCACAGCTTCCCAGGACGTGTCAGTGAAGGGGATGCTCCAGGCAGCCTCCTGGACCCATTGGCCACTGGGGTGTGAAGGCAAATGCTGAGAGCCCCCAGCACCAGTGTCACCGCAGGCATCAGCCAGGGAGCAGCAGCTGGCCTGCTGGGAATGGATCTGGGTGCTGAAAGGGTGCACTTCAACCTTTCAGTTTGTACACAACTCTCCCTGTTACAGCATTATCTGGCAATTGGCATGCTTAGGCCTAATTTTCAATCCACAAGTAGGAGGCAGGTCATTGAGGATATCCTCACTATTAGAGTTATTCAGTTTGCATAAAGGCTCTACTTAACACTTGAGGAAGGAGTGCTGATTTCCAGAGTGTTGATTTGATCCCTAGTCACCACTGTGTGCACAGCAAGGCAGTGTGGCACTGGCAGCCAAAATTTTGCTGATGATCAGAAAAGGCAAGATACCTACAGAAATGTCCAGGACTATATGTAAAATCCCCAAACTTCTATAAATAGGGATGTGATACCTCCTTTGCAGTTAAAGATTCTGTCCAGTGCCTAAAATATTTTGTAATCATCACTGAAGTCATCAGTTGTAAATGTGAAGTGCCAATACAGATATTAATTAGAATAAACGTCAAGAATGGAATGTATCGGATAAAGTTTGTCATGTGTATATTTATAAAGTACAGATATGTTTGAAATCATAGGTGTTCCTCACTTTAAAGGTCCTCATACAGTTGTTTTTAAGAGAGCAGTAGCTAGTAAAGGGGATTAAGGAAATCATTAAAGATTAAAAAAAGACAGTAATGATACTGGGGCTGAAAGCATACAAGCACTAGATTTATTTTGCCTGGCTCCTCTTTCATCCTAATTTACCTCTCAGTTACCCTATGTCTGTAAACTTCTGAAAAGTACTGTTGTGTTATTCCTTTTTTTTTAACCACAAATAGGTTTTCATTTTAAAAGAAATTGATATGGGATCAAGAGAAGCACTTGACTTTTGTTTTTGAATGGATTTATGATTTTCAAGCTTTCTCTAGGAAAAAGAAGGTGCAATTGTACCTGGGCAAATTCAGTGTTACAGAGTACTGTAGAAGTTTTACTTAGGAAGACACTGCCGTAAACACAGAAAAGGAACTGCTTTTACAATACAAATGTTGGCAAAATAAAAAAAGGACCAAAACAAAACTTAATAGTAGAGGTAGAGAACATTTTTATCCCAGATTCAGATCTGTATGTTGCGCCTGATATCTTTCACAGTAATTGAACAAGCTGTACCCCACTCTAAGCTTCAGTACTTATCAGTTGTAAAGAAGTTCAGGTTTATTGCTAATGGCTAACAGGCAGATAATATTAACACAGGATTTTTACCTGCAGGCGATTATCTAACTCTGCTATGGGAATAAGCCCTGCTATCCTTAAAAGGATACTTTTTGCTTACCTAAAAATAGATGTGGTATTGCTCCTCCACATTTGTGAATTCCTGCTGTTGAATAAAGTGACTGACATTCAAGAAACAGCATGCCCACTTTTCTGTACATTATTAGGCTATTATAAACAAAGATGAATGTGAATTCTTGAGTTACTGGTCTACATGGAAGTCCCTATGTGCAGAAAGATATCAGTGCTGTACAAGTCCTGTAGAATTCTTTTTTTATCTCATGTTTTTTTTTTTACTCAGAAGATGAGCAACTTCAGCATAGGCAAAAACCCACCAGACCAACCTCATCAAGTTCGAACACAGAAGGATTTTCAAATCAAAATAGCTGTTATTTATCCTTGTTTTTGTAAGTAATAACTATTACATTTAGCTTCTTCCAACAGGTGTGGAAATATTAATCCAATTCATTCATTTGAGAACAAGAATTCCACCTTAAAATTTTTTTAAGAATGTTCTGAACAACCAATTGCATGTAAGCAAAGGAGGGACTGCATTATTGCTATTGAATTCTGTAGCCTGAAGCAGAGAATGTACAAGTTAGTACTAATAACAGATGACAGCTTTTAGTCTTTCTGAAATGTTCTTCCATTTTCCAACTATCTAGGAAGTCCACAGTAAGTACAAAAGTACAGCAGGGATATACCAGGAGTACTGCAATGCACTACTTCCAATTATAACATTTCTAATACAGAAAAAAAATCAGGAAAAATTATTAACTTTGAATTCTTAATTTTGAATTTTAATTCTTAATTCTTAATTTTCTGGTTTTGATAAAGTAAATTAAAAACACTAAAAATCAATCTCTGCTTTTGATTATTTGCAATTGCTTCACTGGTGATCAGAGTTCCCCAAACCATGTAATCTAGAATAGTATTTATCTCAGAGGAACTGCAAACATCAGCCCTGGAATTCCTCTCTCTTTTCTCTGTTATTATTTGAATCTATTTTCAGACGTACATATCTGCAGGCCATGGCAGATTTCAGGCTGTTGATGTATTTTATACTTTTATTAACAGTAAGGAAAATAATAATGTTTTGACCCTATCCACAGGTAAGTGTTCCTTACTTAAGAGAGGAAAACTGCAAAGACTGCATAGCTTTTTTGTTACTCTTTAGTAATCCACCTGTGTGGTTAGCTAAATAACTACATTTGAGTGCAAATATTGATCAGACTCAGCCTAACAGCACAACTAATTTGTTATTAGGATGGTTTAAAAGTAATTAATGAGATTTTAGTAAAGTCATAAAACACTAATATAGCGCAAAGTCTTGTTCAGAGGTATATTCTCTTTTATGGGATAACACTGTTTCCAGCTGATGTCAACCAGAAATTTTGCACAGACTTCTCCCCTCTACTGACCAGCAAGGTGTGCCCATGTTTTTAGGGATTAGAGGGATGGAAGAGATGGAGTCCCACTCTAAGGCTTTTGACCACAACCACATCAGCAATAGCACTAATATTTGGTAAACTGAAAGGCAGGAATGAATTCAGTGTTTGAGGACTGCCATTTCAATGGTACTTAGAGAAAACCGAAAGGTCTCTGACGAATTCTTACCATGTAATGTTTGGTGCTCACTATGAAGTTTTCAGATGAAGTTCAAATGTTTCTTTTTGGGTTTTTAGAGAGGATGGGGAGTTTTTTTTTCTAATGTCCTCAAGGAGGCTAAAAATGATCCTTATTTGATCTTGAAATACAGAAAATTTAACTGCCAGGAACTTTCGAAGAGAAACCTGTTGGAGGTTAAAAAGTCAGGGTGGTTGTTGATGAAACACTACAAAATGCAAATATTTCAGATTATATTTATTCTGTGAGGATCTGATGAAATCTTGTTTGCACTAATGGGAAGACCCCAAGTAATTTAATTCAATAGATCTTACTAAACAGAAATTTTCTTTTCTATGTTTACAGTCATAATCTGCACAGTCTGGCAATTGCATAGTCAATTTATCTGCATGGAAACATAGCCTAGAGGTTTGTAACCACCACAATAGGCAAAGGTATTTATTTTTCTGAAGTCAATTCAAAATCATAGCTAAATCAACAATTTTCATAAATTAACTGCTTCATATTAGATTTGTCCCTTGAATTCCATTCAACCTGTTGATATACCATAACAAATAATCACTTCTATCAGTACTTACTTTTACTTAGATAAATTAATGGAAATATATAGTTATGGAAATGCATATAATATCTGAAGTTCTTTCACAGTGGTGAGGGATTGCAAGGGGATCTAGGATTGAAATTTTCCTGGCACACAAGCCTATGCATAGTCACCAGACAAGCGATCGTAAAAATTATTTGGTTCCTGACTGCATTGTTGTTGTTGATGTGTTTCTAATGCTTAGGAATAATATACAAAATTCAACAGAAACTCTTTTCTTGGAAAGCAATTCTTGTTTCTCCAGGCTGTCATCTTTTGTAAAGCCTTTAATAGTAGTTGACATCATGTGCCATTATGTGTCAGACTGGTTAGCAAAATCTTTTGATATGTAGACTTATTTGTCAAGTAGCAGATTCCCCATACTCCTTTTCACCTTTAAGCTGTTATATCCTTCTTTGGTCAAAAATATCTGAAAACACTGCTTTGGCATGAATCTTGTCACATGAAGTTGGCATTTTCCTCTTCTTCATTTTTTTATCAAGCAATTTATTTTTAAATACTTGTCATGTTCAGCTTGTTACTGCTGCTCTACTTCACCAGGGAAAAAAAATCACTACGTACTTGTAATTCATAAAGAAATATGATAACTGGCTTTGGGTTTTTAGGAGGAAATCAATGACAAGATTTGGTTTTTGTTAAAAATATAAATATTTTAAATTTATTTTCCTGTGAAAATGAATTGTCAGCCCTGACATGTTTTTAGTTTTTTGTTCTTTCATTTTTACAGTGATAATAAAATAAAACCCTTTTGAATAAGAGCTACATTAATATGGCTAAGTGTGGTACAGGCATGAGCCCTGTATGCTCGTTACAGAGTAAAGTAACATGTAAAAATGCAAATGGTTCAGATTTTTTCAGTTAAAATATATCATGTAAACAATTCAGTCTTATGGCCTTATCCTGAATACCAGAAGATGGACTTGATTTTCCATATGTGGATACTCCCTGCAATTCTCTCACTGTGAGGATATAGCATGAGTGGTATCAGGCAGATAGTAGTAGCAGGAAAGAGAAGAAGCCTGAGTCTGAAAAACTGATGTTTTGCTGCATTGTGTCTTTGTAAAGTGACAACTGTACAGATCTCCCTCCCAAAGAGAAACCAAGTAGAGACACTTAGTATTTTCCTTGGTTTCTACATTTGAACACAAAAATACCAGGTATAATTTTAAAATTCTAAGCTGTGTTGCTACCTACATATATTTTATCAACTATACGTGGTTTTTTTAATGGTTATCTCCTGACTGGAACAACATGCAGTAATTTTGTCTGGCCTATAAAAAATTTTGTGGCTGTTTTTTATTTCAAGAGTACATCACAGCAGTCATTTTTGTCCTGGGTTTTCTTCATTGATTGTCTTGGGATTATTTATTTGGAATAAAAGTAGCAAAATGAAGAACAATGGACATTTTTGAGTTTAGAATTAATTAGATGATAATATGCAAATATCAATTTAGTAACACAGTGGTAAATAACTTTCTGTATTTCAAGAAAATAAAACAATCCAAGATTCATCAAGATATATACTATATAAGGAAAAGAAAAAAGCTTTGTTAACAATAATACAAATAAATACATATCTGTGAAAACTCCATTAATCTGAAAGGACTTCCATCTTCTAAGTGAGAAAAAGCTGACTAAAATTAATGTCTTCTTTTTTCCTGTACCATTTTTATTGTTCTCCACAAGAGTCATTTCACAGACCTGAGAGACTGGCTGGTAAAGGGTTACTAAATCAGAGGAGTTCAGAGACAGATTAGGGTTTCCCAGCGGCACATATCTCTAGCAGCAAGTGTGGAAGCCAACTCGGAAGAAACACGTTTGAAGTGGCAGAACTAATCATGCAGAAGCAATTTGCGATTTTCTCTCTCTCAGCCTAGATAAAGCAGAGCATTATGACATTGGCTGCATGGAACAAGGTCAATTTACTGTGAAAAGGCAGCTATAGTCTCCAACTTCAAATAAACTTTCATCCTGAATGATGAAAAAGAGGATTTACCCTATTGCTTATACCATAGAACAGAGAAAACCAAATGAACAATTCAATTAGGACATGCCAGTTTGCATATTTTTTCCCCACCACTGACTCCCTCACTGTTTTAGTCATTCTTAATGTAATTATATCTTGAGATATTTCTCCTGACATAACAGAAAGGGAGCTGCTCAACTGCTGATAGACTTGACCTCAACTGAAGCTGTGGGCTTCTCTGAAAGTAAAAGGATTAAAGTGCAAAATTTCACATGATTATTTCAAGCGAGGTTGGGTTTCTTTTCCATGTTTCAAATTTTTAGAACGCCACCGGAAGTAAAGTAGCCAAGACATAATGTGAAACACTTTTTGTATATATTCTTTTAACTGTCTCTATTTCTCCACTGTGACCTGAAATTTCCATATGCTAAGGTCAACCCTCTACATGAGTGATGTCATTGCACATTGAAGACTTAAAGCTACGTCACTTGGACAAATTTTGATTCTTTGTCTGTGCCCTCCTTGCTTCCAGCCAGTGACTAATATTCTTCAGCAGGAATAAGGATTCAAGATATTTTCTGTAATACATCTGCTGAAGTCAGCTTCCTAGGATGTTCAGAAGTAACACCAAAATTGAAACAATTTTCCATTTTCCTTACCAATATTTAACCCATGGATGTAGCTGGTTTCTCTCGTCTTCTTAGCCCACAAATAAATTTTTTAAACAGTTGCCTTCTTCTAATTCCTCTGTGTTGCAGTGTTAGTATCATACATAGCTTATTTCCCATCATGCAGAGAATAGATTCTTACCCTAAAAAATATAACCTTACCTATACTCCTATTTCATTAGTGAGACTGTCCAGTTATGTTAAATAATTTTCAAATAGTTATATTCTGAGAATGGTCAAAAAAGTACTTTTGGTCATGTATGACTAAGCGCAAATTATCCTTTATGCAATGGAAAAGAACACAGGAAAACCCTCACCTACCTATAGCTGGCAGATAGCTGAAGCAGATCATTCTTGGGAAAAATTAAACAAGGTTTCATTTTAATTAGTTGTTCAGGGATTCAGCCAGCTGTATTGTACATGTTTTTCTGCATTTATGCTTATTAGTTGAATCCAAAAGCCTTCCTCTTTCCTCCCTTGCCCTTCTGTTGTAGTTTATATTTATATGGATAGCAATAATCAGGATATAGAGTATTTTATATGCGTTGTGAAATCATAGTTGGAAGGTAAATGAAGATATGATTGAATGCCATAGCTACTATAGTTCATGTTAAAAAATGCACAACCAGTCTAAGGGCAGAGAGGCTCAGTGAATTAATGCATTAGCCTATTACTCTTCCTGTGCCAGACTAGGACTCCAGATTGAGTTCTGGTGAGCAATGAACCTCTATAGGGCTGACATTTGCTCCTGGAAGGGAGTAGAAAACAGTTCATTAACCTTCGCATTAGTATGAAATCAGCTACTGATTTCAGGAGCTACTGGCCAGCTGAATTCAGCAGGATATGTGAGTGGACAGGTCTGTCCTTTCACTACTAATATAGTTGTAATGAGCAGTGATGTTAATATGGTTGGTACTTCACAGGAGAAAGAAATGAAACATGCCACCCACTTCAAATAACTTTGAATCAAAAGACAAACACTACCACACCGCACCTGTACCCCTTGCCTCATTTACAGTATTTTTGTACAAACTAACAGAAATTTCTGTGTCCAGTGTTCAGATTTCTAGTGGGCGTTAGATCATTCCAGAATAATCTTTCCTAATTTAACAGCCCTGGGCAAAAGCAATGTAAAGCATAAAGACACTTATCCAAGAGAACAGATAAAACTGCCTTGCTCTCCAGTTGATGTAGTTCCTATGGAATAAGCCTCCAGTCTTGATCCAAACACTAAAGTGGAGGAAACTTACACTAGATTCGTTTGGATTTTGCACAGCAGAAGAACCTAAGAAATTTTTGGCCACTGCTGCTTCATCTGAAAAGCTGACAAATTAACAGCCCTTGCCAAAAGTGTCTTGCCAAGAGACTCTTGGCAAGGACTGGAAGTGAAGTGGGAACGTGCTGTAAAGGGCTTCCACCCGCATTTCATGCTCACCCTGCACAGACTCATGGGGACAGCGGCTTCCACACACAAAGAACAGAAGAATATTAGGTCCTGGCTGAAAAGATTGCCAGGCTATTAGGATTTCTAGGGATGCTGAGGAAATTTTGACTCACCCCTTAAAAGGTGATATGAAAAGTCAAATCTGCATGAAATGTACCTAACGTTTCAGAAGTAATAAAAGAATTGCAGTTGTTAAAAAAAAAAAGGCAACATCATAGATATGCTCTGGCTTAAGGGGGATTTAAAGCTGGGATTTCTTCAGGACTAAGCTTCTCTTTTGACTGCTTTCAAGCATTTCAAATTAACATAAAACACATAAATGTTCTCTTTCAGGGGCTTACTGCAGAGCTTTTACAGCTGTATAGAAATGAGAGGCTACTTTAGATGTGTTGCAGGTTTCTTCAGTTGTTATACCAAGTACTCTCTTTATATTATGCTCAGATAGTGCTTTGCCCAGAGCACACCGAAGGATACAATAGAGATGAGCACACTTCTTCATTATTTGGAAGTACTTATTTTTTCACTTGTTCATTATTTGGAACTGCAGAACTCTCGCTTGAAAATTGAAGAACTCCTAGGCAGTTCTGGCTTTTCACCTTAGGGTACTGACTGTTGGCTCACATCCATTTCTTAACCATAAAGTATTGCTTTGTTCCATTTCTGGAAATGCAACAAGATATGTCAAGGCTTCCTTTTGAAATGGAAAATTTGTGACAGATTTCTTATACATCCAAACTGTCAAGAGCAACTTGTTTGTCCCAGAAACTCCTGCACTCTGTGTAAGCCATATTAAGTTTCTGATAAGTGTGTTTGGTGCATTCCAAATGTCACTGTTCTTGTCGCAAAACAGATACCACATGATAAATGGGCAGATATGCAGGCAGACATAGATGGATTCATGTATTTTAGGCACAAAAGGAGACTAATGCAAAGTTCTAAAATGAAAATACATATGAAGGGATCAGCATCATTAGCTTTACCTTGTAATTTTAACTGATCACTGAGCTCATTGTACCAGCTTTCAAAGAATACAGCCTTATAGATAAAAGAAACTTATTGCCCAGTCACCCTTTTTATATATCTGCGAGAGAAAATTATAAGCTTTACAACATATAATGAAATTTCCTTTTATGGATTTTCTTGTGAAATAGTGTCATGCTTTGTATATAAAGGCAAAATATTTCTCACTTATCCAAAACACATCAGGCTAAATCCTTTGGTTTGTACTCAGTGTTCAAGTTATAATACACCTTTTCTCAGAAGTCATTCTTTTGTTTGAAGAACCTAAAAAAAAAGAGGAGCTCATTTTACTGTTCTGCAAACTCACTCTGGTTTTGAGAGAGGGTTACAAAGGATGGATTGTACAAGAAAGCTAAAAACTTTTAAAAAAGTTTTATTTTCTGTTATATTCTCAAAAATTTAGGAACTTACATTGAAGTGAAAGACTGGAATGTGAACAGGAATCACACAAATGATGTAAGCAAATTCATCTTTTTGTTCACAGCAGTTTTGCACAGGATTCTATATCTAATATTTGTATGAAGACATTCAGAGAATTGCAATGCACTATTTGGTATTTCGTGTCTCAAAAGTGCTACTCCCTAATTTATCAGGATTCATTTTCTGAAACCAATACGTACTAGGTCTGTATGAAAACTTGTATTGTCTTCATGGAAGACTTTTTTATTTTCATATCATTTGTTTCACTGTCATAATGACTTAAACCTAATGTCTCCTAATTTTGACTATGTCCTCAAGTTTAGGTTTCTGATTTTTATCAGCGGATCAGTATT
Source organism: Leptocoma aspasia (assembly GCA_013399835.1). NCBI lineage: Eukaryota > Metazoa > Chordata > Aves > Passeriformes > Nectariniidae > Leptocoma > Leptocoma aspasia. The sequence continues at coordinate 267,290 of VXAX01001947.1, forward strand.
AGAGGAATAAATTGTTACAGTCCCAGGTAATTTTCACCCTTTGATGATTCTGTAACATAATCGGCAGAAAGGAATATGGACCTGTATCTCAGTACCATAGCTTGTCTCTATGACACATTTCTGCAAGCCCAATGTCATTAATTGCTCTCAATTCCTACCAAGCAAATGCAAGTAGAGAATGAAGCAGGAAGCTGTAAAGGAGTAGCATCTTCCACTTGGGTTCAGCAAGGCTTCTTTACAAAAATCTGAAGAATTTAATTTTCACTAACAGGTGCACTCATTGGACAGCTAACCAGTTTAATAAATGTTACTTTGGGTTGTCACTGACAGGTGTGACTGGTTGGTGAAATTTTTAGCTCTCTGTCCCAGTTATTGGATGCACAAGCAGCTGTTTGGGTCACACAGAGCTATCACCAGTTACAAAGTTTTGATGATCCAGATATCAGTAATTCAGAAAGAAATTGACTCACCTGCCATGGTGTCGAGTGAGGGCAGACATCTGGGGAAGCCACCCCTAGGGAAGCCATCTTTGTGGCTCAGTATAAAGAAAATATTTAGGTTATTTTCATGTGCATGGATACATGCCTGTCAGAAGAAAACAACTCAACCTAAGGATTAGTGTGCAGTTTGATGAAATAAAGCCTAATATTTTTCATCTTACTGAACATTCACGTGTTTAAAATTACACCACTTGTTTCAGTTCATATTTTTTATTTGCAGTTTGTGTGCAGCCTTCATCAGGTGAATTTGAATGCTTGCATTGTTTATTTACTTCTTTTTATGTTTAACTTAGTTCCTATATTAAAACATTACATGTGAACACACTTTTACCTCCAGGATTAAAATCTCTTCAGGGTCAATCAGACCCCAAAGCTTTCCTTTTGCTGTGAAACTGCTTTGGATATTAGACTAGGAAATGGGTGCAGAAGTACTGATAACCATCTTGCTTTAGTGTCTTTAGCAGTATTCCCAGTCAACTATATTATGGCCTGTGAATAATCCTAGTAATTGGAGGGGGAATGTGGGTGCGTTGTTTGTAATAAAACAGCATAGACATACTTAAATTTAAACAACTTACTGTCCTTTATTGTTTTGTTTTCCTGGACTGTGTAAATCTACTCTCAATAATCAAGGTTTAGGATTTACCACAAAAGAAATCTGAAATACAGCATCAGTTGACACAGGAATCAAAACTCTTCAGGACTCACAAAGAAGAGTTTGTAATTGCTGCCTGCTGCTAATCCTATCAGCTCATATTAGTGAAACATGCTGTAGTGCTGCAGGGAAGTTGTCAGGATCTGGTTGCAGGACTCAGCCTTTAGGAGAGGATTCAGGCTAAGCTTAGGCTGTGCATCGCCACCCATGAGTCAAAGTACTTCTATTCTACTGAGTGACAGACTTCTGAGGGGGAGCACTGTGCATGAAAAAGAACATGCCTCTTTCACTGCAGTGCTATTGTTACTTTGGTTTAACTTCTTAACCTCCTCCCTATTAAAGTTTCATTCAGTCATAAAAAGATACCTGTAGTTCTTTTTCAAATCTCTATTCTCAAAAAATGCATTAAATACTACTTCATTCAGGTGATAAGTTTAAAACAAAATGCATTCTTTTTCTTTGCTTTTATTCTTTTTGACTTTACTATATTAGGTCCTTTTTTAAAGCTTTATTTAGGCTTGTTCTGAAAGAAAGTGACTGATGGAAATAAATTAGCCTTCTAACTTAATCACACTAAAATTATGTTAATTAGATTTTACTAACACCTCCAGCAGTTATAAATCATAGCGGTTTGCATATGTAACAAAGAAGAGTCCTTATTCTTTCAGTTACTTTGTGATTTGCGAATTTTCTTTATTACCTTTTCTGTAGGGCCCTAATAATGAAAATATTTGTTCATCTGTGTGCTGAACCAGACATAGTCTTAGGTTGAAGCATGAAAGAATTGTCTTGAGTAGAATTAATCCATCTTTAAAAGCTCAAATATTTGCCATCTGGGCATATGTGAAAAGTTCACAAATTTGCTAACCAGCATGTTTCTGTGCTTGTAGACACAGTCAGGAGAGGAGTAAGCCCTCATCTAAGCTAAGTCTATTGTGTAAAGCCACAATTTTATTTCTGTGGTTCATGTCTTAAGAAATATTCTCATATATGTTTAAAATTTTTTTTTTTTTTCATTATTCAAACCGTGTAGTCCTTACAGAATGCAACGGATGGAATTCCTTTCTATTTTTTTTAATCTTTGCTGCTTTTCACATTGCCATGAGAAGATACTAAATGGCACTAAGTCCAGGACAAAATATTTGGGGCAATGTAAATATGTGAGATTAACATTTCAGTTCTTTTTATTTCTCTCTCTGACTGTGCTCCATGAAGTCAAATTGTTACTGTGTTGCCACAAAGAAACGGTCCAGTCCTGCAATGAACTGCTGTCTAAATTTGGGTTGAGAGATTCTGCAATTCTTGCACAGCTTTTATAAACTGCACAGGAGGAGTCCTCAGAGGGCTTGTGCATGTAGGATTTTGGAAGCAGATTATAAACCACATCCCAAACCCATTAATTTGTTTTTCACTGTCAAAGGAAAATGTCTTTTTTTTCCCCCCTTTTTTTCTTGTAAATTGTGTAATCCCACTTTGAATTATATGAAACCAGTTCCAGGGCTTCACAGGAATAAGTAGCTTATTTGGAAAATAAATAACTATATATTATTGGAAATATATAAGCTTGTCTTTTTAAAAATAAAACCACTCCACTAGAGAAGTTTTATTTCCTAACTTCTGGCTATTTTTGTCTTCAGTGAAGAGACAGAGTTCTTGTTATGTGTTTATAATGCTTAGACTGAGGTTTAGCATTTTTAATTTAATTGCATAAACATGAAAATTGTATTTCTGAACACTAGGTAGAGCCGGGTGAGTGCTGGCAAAGATTAACCAAGCTTCTTAAAGCACTTCCAGAGTACCTTGGCCATGACCTTCGACACCCAACTAAATGCAGAGGTGCACCTATTCAGAGTTGAAACTGGAGATAGTGGCAAATTATAAGATGCATTTTACGACAAGCCTTACTTATGCCCTATTTAAAAACTGGAATTTAGATTTTTAAAGCCTTAACTACAGTTATTTTCTGGTCTTCCATTTCAGACTGATGCAGAATGCAGTGTAGATTTGAATTAATTTACTTTTACTGCTACTGAAAGACACCTGACTGTAATACAAAAGGGATCTAGAAAAGACTACTTTTCTCCAAAATATTTTTCAAGCCATAGATAGTAAAAAATCAAAATTGCAAACGATTATGTGCGTTCTTAAATTTGGGTACGCAAACAGCACCACTGCAAACAATGGCCCTAATCACATGCTTGAAAGTAAGCATGTGCAGAAATCTTTACAGGGTCATGACCCAGCTCTCTACTGCTCCAGTTCACAGGAGGCCAACCTCCTTGACCTTGCAAGCCAAAATCCTCTTGTCACTGAGAGTTCTAAGACGCATAGCTCACCCCTCCGAGAGCCGGTGTGTACATGCCCCCACCAAGCCCCTTTGAACAAACTCTGCGTGTCTCTGAGTGAAAATGGTCTCCTACCAATCTGCCCATCAGTGCAGTGTGAACATTGTCATGTTCAAGGCAGTAGGTCTCAAACAGTGCATTTTTTGCCAGCTCAAACCATATCCCCATGAATCTAATATTCATTATAACACCTACGTGCTGGTCAGTCTTGAAAGCGGTCAGGAGTTTGGTTAATTATCTAGTCTAGATGAAGTTAAGCAGCTGATTAACCTGATACTCTACAAAGTGCCTCTGGTCCACATTTGGAATGGCTCATGCTTTTTTACAATATCACTCAAATAATTCTCTCTGTTTGCCTTTGTTAGATGGGAACAAGGGATTTTTGGATTAAAAAATAATCAGACCCTTGTGGCTTAGATAGTCCTGCTAAAGGCAAGTAAACTATCCATTTTCATAAAATAACTATCATTTATTTACTTTCTATACTATGTACTTAAATATTTCGTTTGATGGAACCCTATATACTTCTAGAATGAGGGTTTCAATTAATTCAGATCCCATGAGCTGGCTGTTTGGATATTTGGAAGTTATTTTGTACTGTTGTACTCAAAGGTGTCCAGTGATTGGGAAAAGACCAGGGCAGCCCTCCCACCCCATTTGAATAACATGACTTCTATTCTGGAAAATAAAACAAGTTTTACTTGTATTGGGCATGTGACAATGTGCTGGAATAACACATTTACATTATAAGTGTTTCTGCTTATCAAGAAACTAAATCTACTTGCCAAACTAGAACAGGTATATGTGTGTAAGCTCTCCAAAGGTAATGACGTAAAAAACATTACATGGTTACCATAGCAGGACGTCAAATAAAGGTTGGTTATTTTTGTCGTCTTTCTCAATTAGTTTGACATTGACAAAGAAATATATTAGTGGCCAATAAACACAATCACACACACAAATAAAAAAGTTGTAATTATATTCATGTAAACATGCACACTTTACGTAAGTATTGGAAATAAATACAGTATTTGAGCATAAGCGCTATACAAAAGTGTTTTCAACTAGAAATAGAGAAGTCAACTCTATTTTGCATCTTCCTTAGGGCAGCAGTAAATGGTATCAGCAGAGTCCGATATTAAGGCTGTCTGTGTCATGTCTCCCATGTACAGTTTGAAATTATGCTGTATACTTTTTATTTGAACAGAGGAAAGGCAGTATAAAAGAAAAATGGATAAAAAACTGACTGCATTGTCACTTAACATGGGAAGAAGTCTTCATAAGCATGTAATTAAAATATACAGACACAGATTCTGCTGATTTATATTGATGTAGATCCAGAGAAAGAAAAAGAGTGGTATTACTTTGGATTTGCTTATGCAGCTTAAAACTGGATCTGGACTATAAAATTTAACAATCTGCATTTTGCACTGGATGGCATTGTATATAGTCAAGTACTTCATGGTTTATAAATAGCATACATATTGTAAAAGGTGATGCAAATATACCATTTCATGTTTTCACTTCTCACATTATTACCATAGCCATTGCAATGCTAAAGCTACTTAAACGACTGCCTCTAAGTACGCACCTTTTTTAGAGGTCTTTTTTTATTTACTTTTATGGTTTAGAGTTCATTCAAGATACAATGAAATAGCTGATAAAGGCTGTGCTGGAGGAGAGAAAGTAGGGAAGGATAACAATCTCACCTTTATGAATAAAGTCTGCAGTCTTTCAATCCAGGGAGTATGCACTTTTACAGAATCAAGAGAGAAAAGCAAAAGGTCTCTGACAGCCAGGCTGTGCTGACTCGCTGTGCCTCAGCCATCAATTATACACTGAGGAGTACAAAACTCCTTTCAGACCACAATGCCCTGCAGCCTCACCTGGAAGAGTCGCTGAGAGCAGGGACTTCTGGTTTTCCCACTGCTACCCACTCACCGGCAGGTTGTATTCAAGGCTGTGTGCTTAATCCATAAGTGCCTCTACAGAGCTGGTCAGAGGTGCTTCTCAGTGGTGGTCCCTGCAGCCCCTTGGGCAGCTTTCCACAGCCCAGGTTGTTGCCTGCCTCACCTCCTCTTCTCCCCACAGCTACTGATACCAAGAGCAAGGTGAAGAGGAAGAAAATGATCTCAAAGAAGAAAGGAGGGAACTGAGAAAAGGATAGGAATCAAAAGAATTGCGAAGACAGGAAGAGGATTAAACTATTATTAATATTATTATTATTATTATCATCATCATTATAATTATTATTATTATTAGTAGTATTACTGTTAATATTAATACTAATAATATGTAAGGTAGTACAATTATATATTAATATAATGAATAATAGCAGCAGTAACAATAGGATGAACCTCCAACAAAAACGGTCTCCTGTCCGTTTACCATTGCTTCAGAAGCTAAGCTGATGGGTACCTGAAATGGAGCAATAGACAAAGATAGTGCTTGCTTACACCTGTGTTATTTTGCTTTTGAAGTATTTGAAGCTATTCTAAAAAATTATTAATATTAATTAGATGCCCAATAGACTTCATAATTGATATTGAAAATCATCACTGTCACAGTTAACTATTATCTTCATATTTCTTTTCATATGCTAAGCAAAACACACAAGGCTCCTTTTGTGCTGACCCCAAACTCTAGTGAGCATGGGAGCATCTGAATTTATAAATTCTTATACAAAATTCATATCTGAAGCTCACAGTTCTTTTCCCCCATGGTTTGTGTAAAGAACCTGTATAATTTGACCTACTGGAAAGGACAAAATTATCTAACCATCTCTTAAATAAAGTTCCTTATTTAAACAGCCACATTAGTTATTGCAGGCAGTTAAATATGTAAATAGTTTCATTTTTTTTTTAAATTTTACACTATATTCACTGGTTTGTTGATACTTAATTTAAGTGAAATGAAGGTTCACATATATGTATATATTTGTTCAGTGCACTTTGTCCCAAATGTGACCTGAAAAGCATCTGGTATGGCTATACCACCATCACCTCAGACTCTCAGTGTTTAGATAAAAATAGTAAAGTTGCAATACAAATCACTCTGGTTTCAAATATTTTAATATGTGCTTAGATAGCTAATGTGACTTTCTATTTCAGAATTAGCTGGAGTAACATTCTGTGCATTTATTTATGTTTGTTAAGCATTAATCATGCAAACATCAGAATATCAAAAAGCCAAACACAAGCTGTATAACAAGGTGTTCCAATTTTTAACACCAATCTTAAATTAAGAAGCACTCAGTTCTGTTGAAGTCTGAGATTGGAATATTTCTTAGTCCTAGTAGTTTTAGGCAAAAACTCCTGCACATGCTATAGAATTCAGAAGACACAGAGAAGTTTAAAATAAAAATGAAATAATACTAAACAGACAACAACAGCATAGCTTTTATTTTTTTTTTTTGCTAATCCGATGTTTGTGGCCTGCATCAATTTTTAAATTTTTCAGCATGGTAACAGTGGCAAATGTAGGAAAAACTGACTAGGCTCAGTGTCTACAGCATCTTTTACCCAGGCAGATGGTTCATTGTTGTAATGCTAAAGCTGCAATTGAGACAGATGAAAAATCATTCCTCAGATCTCAGTGTTTTTTGTGGTGAAAATACGCCCATGCGATAAGTACATTGCTGCACAGAGGGTTGTGTTTCCAGAGTTTCCAACTCATAATTTTATTTCTGGTCGTAAAGTAATAAGTTTTCTTTAAAAAGCTCCTACAATAAATACAGAACCTCGTGATCTACTCTGTCATTTACTGCTGGGAAGAAAAATAGGAGAATGAAATACAGTGCCCTTCAGAAGCTCAGAACTACAAAGACAAACACACACAAAAAGTCTTCAAAAAAGACAAAGAAAAGAATAGGAAAACAAAATCAAACCAAATGAGTAGCGTTTTTAAAGCTATTTTTATGATCAGGAGACTCACAATTGTTCTCAGAAGTGCTAGTAGGGGACAGAAATTATCCCAAAATTTGGATCATGCTTGTAAACAGTTCTAGTCAAAGAGAGGAAGTAAAGGAAAATTATTTAGAAAATAACAAATATAGAATTCTTTAAAAAACAATTTCCTTTTTCAAAAAGACATTTGTAGTGCAAAACTGCCAACACTAGTTAAAACAGATAATGCAGAAACTCAAAAAAGTAATCAAGCAAAAGATTTCACTTTGAAGCAGCAAAACAGTCTTTTTAACGTGGGGCTTTGTTTTATTTTATTTTTTATTTTTTTCCATTTAATAGCAATTTGGCCCAAACCGAAAATATTTTGGCTTTTCTGGTTAATCAGACAGGCTTAGAAAACAGTTATTCCTTTAATAAGTGTTTTGTTTGGGCTGTAATCTTCTTGGTGACAATACAGAACACTTGGTGCCTCTCTTTGCTGTGTATTGAACACAGACTGATACCTCCAAAGGGTTGGCTCTAGGCTGAGGAGAGGGACTCCTGCAGCAGCAGGGATATCTGACTGAGCTACACGCGTCAGGATGTAGCATCAGCATCCTGGCTAATTGTCAGGATGCATCACCTTGTAGGTGGCACCTGGCTTGCAGGGAGTGCTGCTTTGTGACCTGTTTGTTTGTTGGAGTAGCTCTATGTTCTTATGCCTCAAGCTTCTGGCTTGGGTAGGAGTGATTACTTGTACGTGCTGTTTTTGTGGATCTAGCTATTGTCTCTTCAATGCATGCTATAAATACATTTTGGTGGCTCACCTTGGCCTCTGTGTTTTTACCTTGTATCTTGTTTTGAGGAAGTTTTTTGACTGAATTCAGCATCCTGAGGTTAAATTCCAATTGAATATAACTTGCAGACCATCACTCTTAGAGAGAGCAGAGCAGTTTATATTACACATGAGTGAACAGATTGTTCCAAGGCTCTGCAAGGTCTGTGCTCACCTCAGCCTCTTGACTTGTGTGAAAGCTGAAAAATATCCTGCAAACTTTGCCATTCCTGGTTAGGTTTTAATCGAGATTAGTTAAAGATTCTTCTCTTTTCTAATCTTAAACAAGCCCAGAACAAGGTATTAAAAACTGTTGGTATCATTCTGCTGCTACTAGAGTCTATCCTAATATTTCAATCTATATCTGCACTGTGTACAACTCTATTAATGGCTCCAAACACACGTGACATGCAGAAATATGGAGGTGTTAATGTGTTGGTCTTCTGGACTAATTCAGCTGACTCCATCAGTAAGACAACTTGAAAGTAAGAAAACTTGCATTGCTGCAGACAATAGTAATGCCAGTGCAAAAATCAGTATTAATCCAACAAACACTATTTTCAGGAGCAGAGTGTGTGATGTGCATGGCTTGCAGTTTTGCCATCCCATGTATTACACTACCCTACACAACCATTACTGCTGGTTGTCACACCTGAACGGGTTCAGAGGAGCTATGGCCTTGCTCCTGTGCCTGGGGCTGTATCATCACAAGCACATCTTCTCTAAAGAGGGAAAGCATACACATTAAATAAGATTTATCTCATTACCTCTACATTTGTTGGCCTCTGCCTTTCCTCAGAAAAGGGAAACAAGAAAACTCTTTCTTAATAAAAGTTATGCAATTAAAATGCCTACTATTAATATCAGAGCAGATTAAGGCTGAGAAACATTCATCATATAAACATACAGAACTTCTAAACAGTAAAGTAGGTCAATGGTCACTTTGCCAAAACTCTTCCAATTGAGTTGGAAAAAACTGTTTAGCTTCAGGCAAGGCTGCTCAGATGTTGTAATTTGGTTTCAGTTTGGTGCCTGGCGCTGTGTCTCCTTGACCTGGGCACTCTGTTGCTGGCTGGAGCAGGGGGGTCAGACCCAGGCTGTGACACACAGCCACCACTCTCTGCAGCAGCTGCCTCCTGGGAACCCCAGCAAACACCTGCACACACACACACACACACACACACACACACACACACACACACACACTCTCGNCACACACACACACACACACACACACACACACACTCTCGCCGCTGCACTCTGTGTGGCCACAGCTAAGAAATAAAGGGTGGTTTACACCTCCTATTCCCCTTTGTATACATGTGAGGTGGAATCTGTAAGGAATTAAAAATTATTTATTAAAATAGGAACTTAAAATGAAATCTGAATATCTTAATGAAAAAGCTGAATGTGGATAGATATACACTACACTATATATACACTACATATCTGTGGATAGATATGCCAAACTCATGAAAGAAAATGGGAAAATTCACATACAGTTTACAGCTGTCCCAGGTGGTCAGCACTCTGCTTTGCTGTGGAAGAAAAAAGTGGCGAAATCACTAAGATTGAATAATAAAATATTGTTATTGAAATTTTTGCTCTGACTTGTTTTTGGTGTGGTTTTGGTTTTGGTTTTGGTTTCTTTGTCAGAACAGTTCTCACTGATAAGCAAGAGAATTATCTCACTGATAAACAAGAGAATTATAAGATCATTATTATAATACTTGGAGATTTTTTGTATTTTGTGCATTTAAATGTAATGATATGTAGAACTCTTAGAATGGAAGATTGCATATTTTTCAGGAAGTCTGAATCTGATAATTGAAGATTATAATCTGGTCCCAGATTAAAAGAAGTTTTTTCCTTAAAGAAGCTAATAGAGAGTGATGCTATTGATTCTAAAGTATTTTAAATTAAAAAAAAAAAAAAGAAAAACCCACAAAACAAAACCCAAAAAAGTGCCAAACATAACCCTTATAGGATTTTAATCCTATAAATTATCCTACGAGTATGATGATATTCACCAAGAACAGACAACACCATGGTGAAGGATAACCAATTCTCCTGGGTGGGGTTACATACCAATAGTTTTTCATGCTCCAGGGGCATAAGCCAACACACTCTAGGGTGCTGAGAAACTGATGAAATCCCAGAGTAGTTCTTAAACATAGAGTAACCAGGTCTTTTCTAACCTGAATGATTTTATGATTCTATGTTTCTACTCTATTATAGAGAGTCCTGGCCTGGGCTGCTGAATCCAATGTAACAGGGCAGTGCTGAGTGCAGAAATTCTTGCTGACCCCCACTGTCCTTGCGGGATATTTCAGCCCACGGCCTTTCCCGTGCTGGTCCAGATTGGCAGAAGGAAGGAGACATGTAGAGAAACATGTGAATTGTTTAGGAGCTGTGGACAACTGAGAGCCAAAAGCTAACCATCTCCACTAAGGTTTTCTCCAAGCTCAACCATATACTGTGAAGGAGCAGGGTATCCTCTACACTGGTAATACCAAGGTGAGCCCACATTGTGCTGAGCTCTCATCCCTGCTTCACCATGTATTCTGGGCATTCCTAGAAGCACAACCAAAAAACAGACTTGTTCTTGTCATGAACAATTGATCTGTTCAACCCCTTAAATTTTTCTGGGGGGGAAAGGAGGGGATTTTCTGATAGAAAATGCTCTTTAGTTTATAATTTAATATTTTTTCAATATTTTTTAATTTTTTTGTCTGTTTTAATTTTTGTTAGCACTGCTTTGATGTTAAGTTCCCTTATAAAGTATTATTTGTGAACATGGTATTTCAAAACTGTATTAAGAAATGATGATTTTTCAAAGTATTGTCATTGGGAAGCCTGTTAGTTGATGATCCAGAAAAAATTCAGTGCTATTTTCATTGCACAAAAAAGTGCAAAAAATTTTGGCATTCTGCCAATTTACTAACTTGTATTAGTAGTTACTATAGGAAATCTGTCCAAGTAGGTAAGGAGAAAAGAGCCCCTTACTGATAAGTTACTGGCAAAAGTGAGGAAAAAACTTGCTGAAAACATTTTTTATGATCAGTTCAGGAAGCGACTCTGATGCCTTTAGCATCAGAGTCTACCCCATCAAACTGAGCTGTGCCTCATGTTGTTCTTTTGTTTGGGGTAAAATAATTTTTATCCAGAAATAAGAATGTTAAAAGTAGAAAAATTCTTTATTGATCCAGCTATTAAACCAAACATTATTTTGGCTTATAAGAACATGATGGCTTATCCTTACATTTCTCTTCATAGCGGTTGCAAGGAACCTATGTTTTTTTGTATATTTCAAAGACTGCCATAAGTAATAAAATTATGGAACAAAAATATGTTAAAAAAGGTGTATATAAAAGGCTAAGTCCCCCTGTGGAAGGCAAAGAATAAAAAATGAAAGGACTGTAGTATGCAAAAGGAGTTGGTATGGAATACAATGACTCAGTTAAATGGGGTTGAGAAGTTTTCACAGGACTTGCTGGAAAATATACATGGTTTCTATGAGAAGATTTGAGTTTATTAGTAATAGTCTGGGTAAATTTCAGGATTTAAGAGAATACCAATAAAGCGAAGACTGACACTAACCAGACCATGCTATAAATACCACACAAAGAGACCAAACAAGCCCTTTAGAGAGAGACATGCTTGACGTTCTGCTTCACTGCTAGTCTGTAGAAGAAACCTGTTGTCTCTGTAGAATTAGTTCAGTTAAATAAACTGCTCAAAATGCTATTGTTTAGGACTGACAGCAGCTGCTTACTGCGGTTCCTGTTTATGCATGATCAGCTGATGCAGCTTAGAGTCTGCTGCAGTGCGCCTGTAGCACACATACATTTTAAACTGTGCCATGTGGCATATAGAGTCAGTCCGTGTTGCTTTGCATAAATTCCTCTTGGTTTTGTTCTCATCAAGTGGTAAGCATAGCTCAAGATGCAATGCAAGCTGGTCCCCTAAGGGGAAAATTTCTGAATTTTTTGAAATTCACTTTTATGAAAGTGCATTGGTGTATACCTCTAATTTAGTTGCATATAACCCTCAAAGCAATTACACTTTTCATATTTGACTGCAAATGTAAACTTGAGTCTGGATTGCAGCATATAATCTGTAGTGAAAAAATGAAAATCAATTATTCTGAGTATCAGTATGAAGGCATTTTTTTTCTGAATGGCAGACAAAGACTAGGAGCAAAATTCTCTCATATTTTGTTTCTGCAAGGAGACTGAATTTCATTCTGATAAGGAACATATCTGTTGTTAATAAGTGTACATTTTTTAAATGAACAAGACAGGCTACATTTCTAAAAGCTTCTCCAGACATTAAATTATACAGACGAATTCAAGCATTCGATTTATCAGTTGGTTCGTGTTTTACTACACTTGTGGTGGACATCCAGGTTTGGGAGATAACATAGATATTGATAAATATGTTGTCTATACCACTTAGGTGATGCCATTCAGCGTTTTTAGAACTGTGACCTATAATATTTTCCTAATACAAACTTTGTGCTCACTGGTAATCATGGGATAATAATTCACTAAACAGCTAGAAGACAGCTCAGCTCAAGCCTCACACAGACATATGTCAGAAACAGATTATAGGGTAAGAGGCAGAGAAAATTAAATTTTAACTCCCTCCCCTCATACATAAACTCAAAAGACTCTCCAAAACAAACAAATATATCCTCAGCTGTTAGGAAAGATAGAAATCAGTACTGAAAACTGGATTAAAAGGTTGGTTTCATGGGGACAGAAGGGAGCAGACTCTCACTGAAAGCATGATCTTCTAATCCGATGCAGGAAAAGCTATTGCTGAAGGTCCGGCTTTAAGGCTGGACCCCTTAAAGTTCCTGAGGAGTTCATAATAAATGAATAAAGTGAATAATTGAAAATTAATACCAGTACTTAGACTGCTCTGTGTAGCATAAAAGAAAAAAAAATACAAGATGAAATTCGTAGAGATCCTTATGTTTTCCAAATTATGCTAGAGCATGGAAATCTATCTTCTTACCTTTAACATGTATTTATGTGTTTAATAGCAGGGAGTTGCAGTAAATGTCATATTATTATGCAGAATGTATTTGTAGCTCATTTATATATTTATAATAAATTAGAGGCCCAAGAATCAGGATTTAAAGACTAGTAATTTTTATGAATAAAGACTTCTGATTCAGGTTTTAAAATCAAAAATATTGACACAAAATAAAGACAGTTTTTAGCTAGGCTTTCAGACTAGTATTGATAAGATTCACAAAATGGGGATATATAAATTATATAAATTATCTGGTAGAATAAGAAATGTCTTTTTTTTTCCTTAGATGAAAAAAAAAATGTTTATCGTGTCAAAAGTCCTTTGTGATTTATTGAGCAACACTATTTTTGGGGGTGAAGTGAATGTTGCCTTTGGTGTTCTTGAATCTGAAAGTAGGAAAGAATATATGGGTTGGGTTTTTTTGTTTTGTTTTTTCTTTAAATTAGAGATAACCCATAGTCTTCAACTGACAATAATATGTTCCATTAAACTTATATCAACATGCTATTCAGCATCACAAGATATTCAGAATAAATTTTTAGTGTGATTAAAGTATTCACATTCTGAACATGACATTTAGTTGAACTTAAATTTGTTAAAATACAATTAGAAGTCCAGACAGTTGGAATACCTAATCAAGAAAATTTAATAGCTTGATTCTGTTTTTTTGCATTCTTCCCAAAGAACTAAGAAGGATGACTGTGTGTCTTTGAGGATTTTTAAAATGAGATTGTCTGCAGACGTAAATGAGAATATAAAATATAAATCAGATTCAAGATTGTGTATTGCACCACAATGCTTTTCTAGAAAGAAGAGATCTCAAGTAAGTTTACCAAAGAGGTTAATGTACTAGATCAGGTAAGGTGTGGTAAGGCATAGGAAAAGGATTTCACCTGGTGTTCCCAGCTAAACGATCTGTACCTGAGGATGTAATATAGCTTGTTGTATTCCAGCCTGGCATCAAAAACCACAAAGCATTACTGCCTTTCTTCTGGATCAGAGTGAATTTGGCCAGAACAAGGCCAGGTTCTTATCACGATAATCCCCATGAGCTTAGAGCAAGGAGGTTTTGGCCTATGTTTAATTAAAGCAGCATTATGGTACTTAGACATCTGTCACATTTGTACATTGTGGGTCAAGGGCTCAGCTCAAGCTTCTCTTCTGAGGTCTGTATGGCCACTGCTGAGCCTTTTTTCCCCTCCAATATTTTTCACAGCTAAATAATGGCTTCCATGTTCAAGGACTTTCCCTCATCAGGGAAAGGCATGTAACTTGGTCCTCAATTTCTAACATTTTGAGATTTTAAGAAGCATATTTAAGAAGAGAAACCTTCCAAAGAAGTTTAATGAGCCACAATGTGGAACCAGTAATAGGGAGAGATGCAAACATCATCTTTAAGTCTGACTCTTAGAATGATATGGTGGGTATCTAAGCATTGTAGTTAGGTACAATGTTCTATCGTCTTTATTTGAACACCTGCAAACAATCGTTTTCCCACATTTACATAATTCTTTGCTATTTCTGTGTTTTATTTTACGTCATATATTTTGACACTTTCATTCCCTTCCCACCCCCATCCAAAACAATCTAATGCAAGAAATTAATCCCTTTTTATATGAGCCTTTAGTTTCAGAAGTGAGACTCATCACATGACTAAAGATTTAGACATATACTTCCTTAACAAATACCTATGACAGTCGAAGAAAAGAGTTGCCCGCTTTTCCCCTCTTTAATTACTTCTGTCATGGCTTTGTTAACAAGAAAGTATATCTGAGTGCCTGCAGGCAGCTCAAAGAAAAGTACCATAGTTTGCATTGGAAAATTTTGCTTTCAATCCATGTAAAATGTTGTATTTGAAGTGTTTTGTTAAATTAGGTCCTCTCTGTGTGAACACAATTCTTTCAGGAAAAGAGAGGCTGTTTACCATACAGTCTTATATTTTGTTGGGTTTTTACCCTACTACCAGTTTAGACCTGATTAGTTTATTCCTAAACAATTAATGAAAAATGGATTTATTTTGGAAATATATTGGTGAAGCTCATTTTTCATCTATTGTTAGCACATATATCAACTTCAAGTGATCAGGCAATGCATTTTGATACTTGTGTCCTTACTTACCATTGACAAGAAAAAAAAGAAAACTTTCCATTCCCATTTCCAGAAATGCTTTATGTTGGTAAAGAATCCTTCAAACAATGAGCAGTGAAGCCTCACTTCTGCATATAAATAATTTTTTCCTAACTTTTAAAAAATTTAATCTGTAAAGTTTTGGGTCTGAACTTTGACCTGATCTAAAGGAGTATCAAACCCTGCTCTGATGAACTGTTAGGTATACTCCTGAGCATCTTTTCCCGCAATTTTAGGAAAGTGATATGTTCTGGCTCAGGGAAGAGAGAGTCTGAAAATTTCATAGTGCAAGGCTTTATAATCTAGAAGGATATAAAAGAAACAATATATAACCTAATCAGTTTGCTGAACAGCAAGTGTATTTCTTTCAAAGTAAATAGCTTCTGCAAAATATTATTTATATAGTTCTTGCAAATTGGTTTGAAGTGTTGTTTAGACAATCTTATTATGTATAAAGATAAAAACTTCCATCAAGAAATTATGCAAAAGAAAATGGACACACCAGCTGGATAAATCTATCATACATCGGCAAAAAGCAACAAGCACTTTTAATTAGCTGAGTGAATGTAGTTTGTTGAATGTTGAAAGCACAGACTCACTCATATTAAAATGTGCCTAATTTTCTGTGAAAAAGTCCCATCTGAACAGCCCTGACCATAGTCAATCATACTAAAAGCCACTGGTGCTTTATTTGATTTACCAATATAAAATGCAAATGAGGTGATTAAGTGGAGTGGCAGACATAGTAGGGCCTCTTTCAAACCATCAAGTTAAATGCAAGCAGACAGTAAACTGGCTGTGCAAAGAAAATTTTAGCATATTCGTTTGATTAGTGCTACAAAAATTTAATTAGGTTGGCTAATTACTTGACAAATTGCTCTACACTAGAGAAAAGGCAGAGCATGTTTTATTCCTGCAAAAACTCTGTGTGTATTTTAGCCCAAATGCTATCTGCCAATTTGCAAAAGCATTATTAAATGAATGAAGAATGGTACAACAGTCTCCAACAATGGTGAATTGTATAATGCATATAATTAGAGAAAGCGCACCCCACTATATCCATATGTCCATGATCCCTCATGTCTAAAAATATATTTCTAGAAAAATACTGTCAAAACAGATTATTACAAGCTTATCAATTCTTCATAAGAAGCAATATATAGAAAATACTCATTACTGGAAAACATGGCTCATCCAAAGCAGAACCTCTTCACCCAAATGAACTCTATCAAACACAGTAACACTTTGTCTGTACGTTGCTAAGAGGAAATGACATACACCGTATAGCTAAGGGACATGTCTCTCCATTTATTGTTAAGTAATGAGCATTAAGTCTCTGGGAAAGGAGAAAAAAGAAAAATTTGGAGGAATTTCAGGTTTTGCAATTTTATTGATGTGAATAGGCCATATAAGAAGAACACCAGGACTTTAGGTATTATAATACATTTCTCTTCTTGTTTGTCTATTTGCATTCACATGCCATGAAAGCTGCCAATTTTTATTCAGGAGACTGCATTCGCTTTTGCTGGCATTCAGTGTAACTAATCAGCCTCTACTGACTCAAACATCATGATAATATAAATAGATACCCACTTTATCTACTCAAGTGGAAAAAATAAGTATCATATTATATAAACATAATGCATTGCAATTGGCAATTAGATACTGCATTTAACTCAGGCTAAAACAATGTCTCAGAAAACCAAGGAATATGTGAGATCTCTTTTAACAATCATCATACATGTGCATGCAGGAATAAAATATTATTTTTTGCAATTAGCAGTTCTCAACTTCTGTTCTCCCTTGCCAGTATACTTTTAAGTGTACAGTCTAGTGAGACATCAAAAACCTTAAATCAAGTATAATTTCAGGTTAACTCAATGTAAGTATTAGTCTGTGACTACGCTTGTTTCCAACATAATATATGCTAAAACAAATTTAATTCCTTTGCAGTTTGTCTGAACAATTGTTAAGCTCCATTCAATAAGGAGATAAAGGGCTTTCTGATGATTTTTAAAGGAAAGTAGCCAAACATGGTATTTCAGTCTTTAGGTCCTGATTCTTCAAAAGTAATGCTTTTCAAAAGATGATGCTCATTACTGCATTTACACCTTTTGTAGCAAAAATTAAAAGGTTTGAAATTCCTTTTCACTTAAAAAGATCTTGTTTATACTGAAATAATCCAGAAAGAAGATAATAATAGTAATAATTTTGAAACCACTCCATGAGAATAGAAAAAATACAATTTGCTCTACTACTACAATCCTCTTTCACGAGAGCAATAGGAAAAGCAATACAGAGACTAGGCTCAGAAAATGCTCCAGCTAAACTAGCTTTATCCTAGCTCTGACATGTCCTGACATCCAGAGGATGCATCTGAACTGCGGTAGAACTTAATATTACCTGCACATTGAGAGAAAGATGCCACAAATTAATTATCCAAGACTGAAATTCCTTAAAATAGTTAATATAAAGAGGAAAGGAGAGGCTTCACTTCAGTCCTGTTTTTACACCTTCATTACAGGTATGAGGAGCTCTGCAGGGAATAACAGGCCTTGTGTGAAATCCTTCATTAAACTGGAATTTTGTAATGAAGACTAAAAAAAAAAATCACCATTTTTTGAGGAAAAATATCTAACAAGCTATTGAAAGCAGTGATTGCACAAGCAATCCCAAAGTTTCCTTGAATATATCAATGACAACTTCCCTACACAAGTGGTTGGTCTGCCAACAAGGAGAGGTGTCATGCTGGGCCTTGTTCTCATCTCTCACCAGGGAGGAACTGGTGGGGAAGGTGAAGCCCCAATGCAGCCTTTACTGCAGTGACCACCAGATGGTAGAACTTGAGATCCTCATGGCAATGAGGAGGCCATGCAGCAAGCTCACCACTCTGGACCCCAGGAGAACAAACTTTGGCTTCCTCAAGGACCTGCTTGGTAAATCTCATGGGAAAAAGCCCTGGAGGGCAGAGAGGCCTAAGAATGCTGGCTGGTATTCAAGGATCACCTCCTCCAAGCTCAGGAGCAATGTATGCCAAAAAGGAGCAAATCAGGCAGAAACTCCAGAAGGCCCCCATGGATAATGAGCTGCTGAGCAATCTCAGAACAGAAAAAGGAGCTTTCAGAAGGTGGAAAACTCCTAGCAACCTCCCAATGTCAGAAGCTGCAGGGAAGCTGGAGAAGGACTCTTCATCAGAATTGCAGGGACAGGAGGAGCACTAATGTGTACAGACTGAAAGAGAGGAAGTTTAGGCTGGATGTTAGGAAGAAATTCTTTACTGCTAGGGTAGAGAGGCAATGGAAGAGGTAGCCAAAGAGGGTTGAGGATGTCCCAACTCTCGCAGTGTTTAAGGCCAAGCTGGATAAGGCATTGAGTGATGTGGTTTAGTGGAAAGTGTCCCTGCCCCTGGCAGGGGGAATTGGAACTAAATACCTTTAAGATCCCTTCAAACCCTTAATATTCTATGACTCTATGGCTTTTTCTACTATTTTGTCTTGGTCTTGAGCATGTTATCTATGGCCACTCTATGTGCATGAAAATGGAAACAAGCAAACACCTTCAGATTCTGTGAAAGAAAATTGTGATTTCTCAGGAAATGCCAAATATCAGTGTGTGTTAAAGGACACGAGGAAAATAAACTTCCTATTTGATTTTTCCTTCATATGTTTTGAAGAGCAAGGAGCAATTTCTTAAGAAATATTTTAAATGGCTATGCAAGTGAATAACTATATACATAATAACTGTATAACTATGTATTGAACAGCTAGATAGGGAAGCCAGAAGAATACAGAAAAATGTTATTAGAACAGATGCTGGAGACTATAGCTCTTCCTATGGCCAGCAGAGACTAGAGAATATTAAGAGTCTTATCAATGTAGCATAACAATTCTCAATCTTCTTTTTGAGAATTTTTCATCATAATTAAGGTTCTTCTTCCCACAGGTGCACATAGTCATTTTCTCTAGCCAAGTCCAATGCTCTAAATTTCAAACTCTCACCTTTCAGTTTTCATAAAATGAAGGAATTTGTCCTCTCAAATCCTTCCCACATCCACAAGTCCCTGGTCTCTTCTAACTGCCGTGATGACTTTTTGACTGACCCACCTATACTGAATCAGAGAAAATGAAACACCTTTCCTGAAGAGTAACTCCTACAAAAAAATGTGAGAAGGAACAGCAAAAACATCAGGAATGTCACATATACCAGGAACAGACACCAGGAGGGATTTCTGGGGCCTGATCTCATCTCTGATTTACATGCACCAACTATGTAAACTGTGCAATGCCCTTGGGATGCCCTGAGTGGGGCCACCAAAGAGAGAGCAGCCCTGGAGCCAGCAGAAGAGGCAGCAGATGCAGGACTGTGAATGGGGAAAGCTTTCATTCTCAGCTTTTTGTTTTGGCCTTCACTAGCTGAGGCCATGTGCAGAGCACTGCTTATCCTGAAGTGATAAATGCATCAGTATAAAACAAAATTCTGACAAGTACAGAGCTTCTTGTCTGTTTGATTTACTTCTCATTGCTGCCATTCTCTGTGTGAAATAGGGGAACAAACAAGAAAACAGGAACCCTAAATGTTTGAGAAAGCATTTGATGCAGCAGAAGCAAACATAAAAAGTAACAGGCAGTTTTCCTATTCTGAAAAAATCCTCCACTTCTTAAACAAAGTCACAGAAATAGGAATCCAGTTATTGCTTATATGAGACAATTAGAAACTGAGGAAGCTCAAGAAAAAATAGCTATTTGTTCTGGTTACTGTTTGTGATGGAGGCACACAGTCCTGGAATCGACATTAGTGAGATTAAGAAAAACTTTGGTTTACATGCAAATTATAGAGTTGATGCATGGATATATGTCTTACTGTTTTTTAAAAATCTTAATTTAGAAAAGGATTATCTTTTAAAAAAATTGTTACATTACTGGATTATTTGCAATTTATTCCTTGTTGCAGCAAAAAGCTGCTAGACTTGGTTTGGACATGTTCCTGGCCTCATTTGACTTTTTTACATGTTTTGTGCTTCATATTCTCTCCTTACTGGCTCTTTGTCTTGCAGACAAGACACTATGCTAAGCTGATAACCATTCCATCCTTGTGTATGTAGCACAATGATATGACTTAGGTAACAAGGTTGAAAAAACCTCATTTAGTTTCCTCTGGGTCCTGGTCTGTGAAGGTTATATCACTTTGGCTTTGGCGGAGTATCATGGTTATGCTATACATAGTCAAAATTTGCATACTAAAATTAGATTTTTGCTATATGTTTCTGGAATCAAATTTTGGGTGGCTACATGGCATTGAACAAACTCCTTAATTTTTCAAGTAAGAGATTCTTGGTTTTATTTACTTGCATTAGGACTCACACAAATTAGTATTTTAATAATCTTGTGTATCATTCTAGATAAAAGGTAATATCTGGGATAATAAAATGTTCTAGTATGAAAATTATTATTAAATCAGAATAGTTCCTCTGTCTTGACTCACTTTGTTTCAGTTTCTTCTGTTTCTGTTGTTTTCTGTCAGTTGTTATTTTTATATTTATTAAAATATTTTTTCTTTATTGATGGTACTAAATTTACTCCTGGAAAGTTATTTCAGTCCACTCTGAAATGATGGCAGCAAAATATGGTTCTAAACATATTTGTGTTACCTTTCTCAGACTTCTGTTATCTGAGAGAGTTAAGACATTAGGAAAGGGTCTTTATAAAAAGGACCATCTGTATTGAGAATTTGAAGGAAAACAGTGAAATTTAATGCTATCATCATAAATAGTGTACTCTAATCAGTCTCTCCTTTCATGTGAATTTGAAATCCTTCTTCCCTAGTACTTGCTAAAGGCAATTATGTAAGAGCAGAACCACACAGTGCTACTGCTGAAAACTGCCAATAGATTCTGAAGTGTTTCAAACAAGGATTTATTAGATTGCCTATGTACTTGTAAATTATAATAACAGAGGACAGCAGGCTGATGAGAATAAACAAAAAGCTTCCTGGGCAATGCACCTAGCAAAACACAATCATAAGTTAATATTTCATTGATGGTCTGTAGTCTATACTTATGCTTGAGAAAATGCCTGCCTTCTTTTATTTCTCAATATTCCCTGAAGTATTAGCTTCAAGCTAGTGAAAAAAAATCAGGTTTTTTTATGATAATAGGAGGATTTAATTTAAACTTCTGAATATATTTCAGCTGTTTGAAATAAAATCTATGATGTTTGAACTGATCATTTCCTCACCTTTGTAACAACAAGAATTATACTTTACCTGTGAGCAAAAGTGGATTTTTCTCTATGAAATGCTCTGGGTTTACATCTTGGACACTGTGATAGCAAGCAGAACCATGTGAAGAAGCCCTGAACATTAAATTATGAACCACAATTTATTCCCCTTTTTCATTAACACAAATCTGAATAGCTTTAATGAGTGCAGGATATTTATTCTTGGTCCAAGTTAATGCATCTGAAAACAAACCTTTGACTTAATACTACTTATGACTCATTACTTATACTAGCTATTTTTTTAGCAATAGGGTTGATATTGTATAATTTGGGCACATAATTTCAAGGTATGTGTTACAGATGATGTAGCAAACACAGGTGACTTTCTTTTCCTTGTAGGAATTGAGTCCTTGGAAACTTTGCAAGTCCTTGTTTGTGACAAGTTCAGTTTCGTACATACCATCTTACTAACTAGTAACAATAATTAGAAAGTATTGGTAATATTTTCATTAAAACCTGGCTTCGTTCCAAAACCAGACAAAGTTTCTATAATGAACAAACCATACCATGATCACATGTGTCAGTTAGGTCAAGAAATTTAGTTTTTGACAGACTGATTTCAAAGTACTGATGATTCTGTGTGTCTTGTATAGAGGCTGGTAGCACCAAATCAAATTCCTTAACTTATTTTAACCTCAGATAAAAAGTAATTCTCATTATTTTTTTTCAACTTGACCTTTCCAGTCAAGATTGGATTTTAATCTTCTACAATGCTGCCCTGGAAAAGAAATTTTTTCCCTTTCTGTTCTTAATCACAATATTCCATGTTAGAGGACACACAGAATAAACTTATTTTAAGTGTATGACTGAATCAAAGCTCAGATTTTAAAGAAAGGACTGTTGATGCCTCAGCTTTAAAAGCAATGCAGAAATTCAGTTCCAGTGCTCATCATTAACAAGTCCTGCTAAAACCCACAGGAATTGACAAGCTCTGCAGGTGCCTGAGGCTTCCAAAACATACAAAGTTTTGCTTCTGCACATGTCCAAGTATCTGAGGTAAAACAGTGCTGAGCAGCCAAGAGAAACTTCTAGTTATATTTATCTACATGAAATCCTGAATAATTTACTAAACCTGAATCATTTGCTAAAAATATATTCAGAGTGCCCCATTCACATGTGAGATATTGGAGTGTTTGTTTTTTGAGCACAGACGTGGTATATATGATACGTGTAAGGTACTGAAGTGCATGAAAGACAATAAGTGATATAAGTATTTGAAAATTTGTTAAGCATATCTCAAGGAAGGTAGGTTCATGTTTGTGTGTGTGTTTTCTGCCAAAATAAGAAGGCAATGTAGTTGAAATATAGCTATTTGATACATTAGTGCGATGTTTGTTGGTTCTTTCCTTGTAGATGCTCAGAGGGCTGTGGAACTGTTACATTTTCTTTCATCTATTAGAAGATGATGGGTGCAAGACTACTAAACTATGATGTAGTGAAACAAACTAAAAATAAAAACTGTATTTGTGGTGCACGGTTCAGTCACTGACAGAGTTAAACCAAAGAGATGGTCAAGGCAATGATAAGTATCAGACAATTCAAACTTTTGTAACACTGAGAAGGGTATGGTGGTAGAATAGGGAAAATAACAATGCTCTTGGACGGTCAAGTCTGTTGCTTTGCTTCCGTGCGCAGTTTCTACTATTTTTTTCCTTGCACTTGTCTTTCCTGACACAAAGACCAGTTTGAACAGAGAGGCAGTATAACATACAGAGTAAACCAGAAAGCTCCATACCCTGCATATAGTGCTGCCTGCTGGTGACAACAGTAGGAGAGTGTATGGGATGGCTGTGGCCAGGTGTTGACAATGAGGAGTGACAGGATTGGCCTCTGAGGGAAGGGGCTGGGGCTCTCCCATGCTGATGCAGGGGGATTCACTTGGCCTCAAAGCCCCTGACACTGGACGCAGCTGAGACCCACGGTCATATATGTCGTGCCTCTGGGAAAATATACTTAAGAAAGGGCAAAAATGGTAGAGTGAAAGAGAAATGAGGAGGAAAAAAAAATAGGTGAGAAACAACTCTGAGAACAGCAAAGTCACTTATGGAGGGAGAGACACTGCTGCAGACACCAGAGCAGATAGTGCCCTGCAGCCCATGGAACCACCACACCGGAGGAGTGGAAAAGCATGACAAGAAAGGAGCAGCAGAGAGGAGCTATTAGGAGCTGGCCATAGGCCCCATTCTTTACACCCTTTATTGGGAGAAGGCAGAGGAGTTGCAAATGAAGGAATGAAGTTGAACCTGTGAAGAGAAGTTGAAGTAGAAGGAAAGGGTTTTTTTAATTTGTGCCTTAATTTCCCACCATCCAGATCTATTTTAATTGGTAAAGAATTAAATTAATTTTGCCCCAATTGAGTCTGTTTTGGCAGTGGTGGCAGCTGATATGTGATCTCTCTGATTTTATCTTATGCATGACCTTTTAATCTTATATTCTTTCCTGACCTACTGAGAAGGAGGGGCAGGAAGAGAGTACCTGGAGGGGTGTTTGGCTGTTAGCCAAAGTTAACCCAACGCAGTGCTGCTCACCTACTGAAGCAGTTGAGGATCTCAGGATCTCATTATCACTGCTCTTAGTTGAAAACAAAGATGCAACGTGGGAAGTTAAGTACAGCATATTAAACCAAAGCCATTAAAATGAGTGAGTTTAGCAAAACTCACTCTGAACATCATGATCTTAGTTGGATTTGATCAACTCAGCACACCAACCCTCTGTAGCATACCTTAAGCCCTGCAAAAAATACGTGTCTCTGTAAAGATAAATTCATAATTTACCCAAATTTAGCCTTCTACTTTCCACTTATATGTCACCTAAATAGTGTGCTGAGTGTCTCTCGTTCAGCACTCCAGCCCTAGTTAAATCCTTAACTTGCCTTTCTCCAGAATGAGCTAGAACTAACAGAGTGTCTGAACTGCACAGTGATTTTCTACAGTAAGAAACCCAGGCAAGAGCCAGACATTTTATTGTTCATCCTATGCCTTGCTTTCTTAGGTAAAATAGCTGGAGACTGTTCCCTGCAGACCTGATGAATCTGATAATAAAAAAATTCTTTCCTGTCTTTCTCTCTCTCTTGGAGAGAGATCACTTAATGTTCAGTGATACCTTGCCATTCAAAATACTAATTGATACAACTAGGTTCTGTAATTAAAGCAGAAAGTTGAATTGTCCTGAGGGTTGGGGCTTTTTTTTTTAGTTGAAAAAAAGTAGCTGAGACAGATGGAGAAGAAGCAAAACTGGTTAGTCTTATTCAGCTATTTAAGTGATTCTTGATTACTGACTGCAGGCTTCAGTCTATTAAATTCTAGTTTGAAACTGAAAATTTGTATGAAGTGATGCTTCTTTCTCAACTACACACATGGTGAAAAGAAGCAATAAACCTTTGTTCACTAAGTACTCATCTTTGTGCTCTAAGTGAAAGCATCTTATCCATAGTACTGAGTGGTGTAATTCTACATAAGACTGTTTGAGGACCCCAAAAGTAGAAATGTCACCTTTGACATTGTAGTCTTGCAATTTCTGAATTACTAATGAATGGCTGAACCTACTTCAAAAATGCTGACTATTTATTATTAAAGCACTGAGGCTGATTTCATCTGTATCTGCCTAAGAAATTTTCTGGCTCTGAAATCATTATAGAGCTGATCAAGAGATACTGGACTGATGGCTGCTAAGAAAAGCAGAAATGACGTTCCACCTAGTTAATCATCGTTGATAAGAGACTGAAAGCTCCTGGCTTATCAAATATAACAGTGATGATTTTCCAGCTAGTTCTCATTCTAGCAAGTATGATCACTCTTGTGTTTTCGTATTAAGTAACAAATTCGTAACCACTTGCTGTTGTGTGTAGACCAGGATATGGTTCCTAGTCTGGAAAGAGAATACAAAAGATCATATTATAGTGAAAAGTATAATTGTGTTCTTTCTGAGCTGCAGCAACAAAGAGAACAAGAGTCAGCTCCACTTTGCCTGGAGCAGCAAGGAACACCAGCCAGAAGTATGCTCTTGAGGGAGGTATAACATATGTCCATATGTCACTTGTGGACAGATGTTACTTCAAGTACGGAACCTCTCATTCAATCACAGCTCTTGGATGTTTAACGCTTCAGAAAATCAAGCACTTATTTTGCTGCTCAACCAAGACTTTTAAAATCTAACGTTGTCACTCATTTATTCATTCTTCATTCTTCAGCTTGATCAGAGTGATCAAGCACATGAGGTTTTTACAAAAAAATTACGTAAGTAAATTCAGAAACATTATTTTCATCCATTATGTAACCACTTCCTTCTGAGAGGCAGACTATGCTCTCTCTGGTGTGATGGATAAGGTACTCCCACACTGAATCACAATGGCTGGAAGAAATGGAAAAAATTTCACAGCCTATCCAAAAGTCAAACCTGAGGAAACAGTCTAGCTCTAGCTTCCCTGATATCAAAAGAGATCAGATCATAGTTGAATTATGAAAAATTAGTATTTCTACTTTGGCAGACTGAAAGGTTTCAAAGTCACTTGTTCCACCTCCCATATAGAAACCATCCTCTTTTGCAGCTTTACAAAACTTTTTTGTAAAGAGCTTTTACTACTTATTTGTGAAAATTTTCCATTGTAGCGAAAATGCCGTTTTTGTTGACACAAAAGATGATATATCAGAGATTTTATTTTTCAACTCAAAAACAGATATCTGCATATATATTTTCTAACTGTATATTTTGTATAGCCTATCTCTACACACAGAGATCTTGAAATTGTTAATGAACACATTAACTATTGAACTATTGATTCCTGTATTTCATCTGATGGCACATGCTGTCTCCCAGTGCAATTGGTAGAGAAAGTCAGATACTTTTGTGACATGATTTTGATTTCATGGAATCATAGATTCACAGAATCATTAAGGTTGGAGAAAACCTCAAAGGTTTCTGAGTCCAATCATAGTACTACATGACATATTAAGCAATTTCTTGGTTACTTCTAGGGGTGCTGACTCTGCCACCTCCCTGGGTACTCTGTTACAACACCTGGCAACTCTTTCCATGAAGAAATTCTTCATGACATCCAACTTGAACCTCCACTGGAACAGCTGAAGCCCATTTCCTTTCATCCTGGCTTGGGCTGCTTGGGAGAAGAGACAGACCGTGGCCAGAATCTCCTTTCAGGCAGTTGTAGAGAATGATAAGGTCTTCCCCGAGCCTCCTTTTCCCCAGACTACACATCCCCAGCTCTCTCAGCTGCTCCTTACAGGACTTGCTCTCTAGGCCCTTCATCACCCCCTTGGCCCTTCTCTGAACTCCAGCACCTCAATGTGTTTCTTCGGAGTCAGGGACCCAAAACTAGACATAGGATTTAAGTTGTGGCCTCAGCAGTGCCCAGTACAGGGGGACAATCCCTGCCCTGGCCCTGCTGGCCACACTATTGCGGATCCAGGCCAGGATGCCATTGGCCTTCTTGGCCACCTGGGCACCCCCTGCCTCATGTTCAGCTGCTGTCACCAGCACCCCCAGGTCCTTTCCAGCCCCTCTGTCCCAGCCTGTGGCACTGCCTGGGGCTGTTGTGACCCAGGGGCAGGACCTGGCACTGGGCCTTGTTGAACCTCACACGACTGGCCTCAGCCCATGATCCAGCCTGTCCAGATCCCTCTGCAGAGCCTTCCTGTCCTCCAGCAGATCAGCACTCCTGCAAACAGGATTGTGCCCAACAGTGAGCCTTGGGGAACTGCACTCGTGGCCGGCCACCAGCTGGGTGTAACTCCACTCACCACCACACTCTGGGCCTGGCCAACCAGCCAGGTTTTAACCCAGTGAACCTATCCAAGTCATAGGCTGCCAGCTTTTCTAGGAGAATGTTGTGGGAAACAGTGTCAAAGGCTTTGCTGAAATGCATGTAGACAACATTCACAGCCTTTCACTCATCCACTAGTTGGGTCACCTAATGGATGTGTGAAAGAAGATAGAAGGAGACCAGGTTACACAGGCAGGATCTGCCTTTCCCATTCCCATGGTGGCTGGGCCTGATCCTGTGGTTGTCTGTTTGTGCCATGTGATTGCGCTTTAGATAATCTCTTCTCTAACCTTCCTGGGCACTGAGATTCTGACAGGCATGATGCTCCTCTATTTTAGGTGACTTAAATTGCTCTTGAGTTGACTATCTCTTCTCATATCCCAGGAAATTGACTATCTCTTCCCATATCTCTTCCCAGGACTTAAACCCAGTCACACTGCATCCAAACATATTTGGAATTAACCTACATCCACATCCAATTAATTTGTCCCCATTTTTTCAGTTCTCCACCTCAGGAAAAGAATAAAAGCCTGTTAGATTCTTTTAAGACACAATACGTCCTGGCTCAGAGGATCCATACAGCAAGAATTTCAAAATTTCCAGTACAGGAGCTGTGTGATTTCAGTTTTCCTTCACAGTGGTAGAATTAGAATGACCTTTAGCTATAATTAGATTCCCATAGATATGTTTAGATAATTTTCTAAAAGCTGATTGACCAAATATTTAGATGGTGTCACAGACTGACATTTAATGCAGAACACTATGAGTGGTTATTCACTTTTAAAAGCTTTGTTAAAATACGTCTTTAACCAAATTCCCCTATTAAAAAAAAATATATATATACACAGCTGAAATAATTTCTTTTTTTCTCCTGACAGTTATTCTTCTGGAGGGCCACAGGGCAGAAAAAATCTCTGACAGGAGAAGTATTTTCTTCGTTGAGGTAATCCTAACAGATTAATTTATTTGGCTATGAAGGTTGTTCTTTTTAGAGCACTTTGAAAGCACAAGCAGAGCAATGAATGCTTGAAAGTGCATGGAATTTGATTTACATTTTTAGAACAAAGAAACAAATGAAAATGTGACTATTGTCTTTATCTTCAGTGTTATTGTATGTGGTATCCTTCTATAATCTTCTCTTGTAATGATACTTAATAGCTGCCTTTGAGATATTAATGGAAATTGTCACAGGCAAGGGAGATATTACTGCATCTAATGAAGCAAAGGAGGACTGAAAGGAAAAAAGAACAATAAGTGAAATCTGAACAAATAAAAGAATTTAGCTTATTTCTGAAATTTAACCCTTTACATGGATAATTGTCATAAAATCAAGCTAAGCAAGTACAGTTGCTATTTAACAGTATTCTCGTCATGAAAACTTACAGAGCAGTTACAGTACATAGATTTTGGATATAAGAATTTAAGTCTATATGATTTGTCAGCCCTTAACACATCATTATAACAACACTGCTATAAAATATGTCCATTTTTTCATACACTGTACTAAATGAATTCTTTCTGACTGAAGATTCTGTGTGCTTCAAATAATTCATAACTAGGAAGATAAATAAAACCATTTTATAAGGAAAAAGTCTAATTTGGGTAGAAAATACAGCTCTTGTCAAAATACAAACATGGGCATCATATTTAAGCATATATCCACTCATCTAATGTTTAGAAAAATTACTGTTGTGTAGCAAGCAGTTGTCTTGACCATCTAAACAAGAAGCATGTAAGAGGGAGCTGTATAATATATACTAATATCTTAATAAATAAATCTTAACTTGTTTTTGGTAGCAAGTCTTTCACTATTGTTACCTTTTGGTAATGAAATATCCAGTGAAAGACAAAAAATACCATCCAAACAGATGCTATTCCACTTCACAACAATTTGTTCACTACTTATTTTTCAGACCCAGAGAAAGAAAAAAATTTAAAACACAGTTTAGTTTTAGATGGAAGATATTTTATTTAAACTACATTTTAAAGTAAATCAAAATATATTTAATATTATTTAATGAAATATATTTAGTTGAAGAATAAAAAGATGAAAATTATATTAAATCTGCATGAAGCTGTAAGTTTGTTGCAATTGGCTTGAATAATTACAATTAATGAAAAAATTAATTTAGTATACTGAATGCCTATGTTTTGCCATAGTTTTGAAGAAAGTAAAGTAACGAAATTTACAAAAGTTGTTGACTTAATCCCTGAGTAAACCTTTTGTTGAAATAATTAATTTGGAAATTATAGTCATTTCTGCAGATAAATCTATGTTTTTCTTTGTTCAGTATTTGCAATTAAATTGTTCAGAAATGCATGGAAGGTAAAAAAAGAACCAAACCTCTGAAAGCAAGAAAAACTGGCTTGGCTTTTCTTGTTTGTTTGAATTTGACTTTTGTTTATATGTGGGTTTTTAATGTGTTTTTTTTGGTGTTCGTTTGTTGTTTTGTTGTTGTTGTGTTTTTTTGTGGTTTTATTTTGCTTTTTGTTGTGTGGTTTTTTTTTCGTTTAGTTTATTTGGTTGATTAGTTGGTTGGTTTGTATGTTTTTTTTTTTTACATGTGCATTGATTACAGAACAATCAGATCTATTACACCTGGAACGTGCAAGTACAATGATTATAAAAAAATAAAAAAGTAGGATTTCATTAAAACTGGTTCATTTTTTAATATGTAAACAGAACAGCATGCTTACATATCCAAGTATCTTATGCATAAACTGTATATGCAATGTTGTTTTACACATATAAAAATATTACAGCGTGATTTTTATATATTTTAATGAAATTGTAATTTTCATCCAACTGGAATTTTAAAATATAAGCAGTAAAAAATCATTACTTAATCACTAAAGAAGGAAATTATTGTGTGACTTTCTGACAAGAAAAATAAATTTACTGAATTTTGCTTATGAAATTTGCTGCCTGTTCAAATGTATGTAGTTAGATATATGTGTTTAGAGTCAAAGAAGTGCTGAACTTATTCTAATGCTAAAATTATGAGACTTATCATCTGATAATATCAATAATACAAATATAAATACAAGGAACAAGGGATCTGATATTATGTAATAAACAGCTATATATGCCTGCTGCAATTACACTTATATGTATGAACGTAATCCACTTTCAGAGGCAGATGAGAATGTAGCTGGTTAGGCATGAGTGGGAAGAGCAAAAGTTTAAGAAAATAAAGCAAGATAAGTAAGATTAAAACAATATAATACATTTCTAGATTATTAATTCAAAATGCTACTATTAAAATCATTAGCTAAAATCATCTTCATTTACATATATGCTCAGCAATGTAGCAATTGGACTGCTTCTGAGTCTAGAGGTGATGTAATATTGAAATGAACAAAATAGCAATGCACTTCCTTTTACAGGATATTCACTTGCTGATAGATTCTCAGACAAAAGCAGAGTTTGGCCATTCACATGCAGTGCTCTTAGATAAATTCTGCCATGTTTTGCTGAAGCCTGAGATTTCTACTAGAAATCTTAAGGGATATGTGTGAAATGTGAACAGGAAATCCCTAGGGAGTATCTATTATGCCTAAAATTTAATACACAATATATGAAAAAAAATCCCAACTGCTTATAAACCAAATTTTGTATGTATATACATATATATAAAATCCTAAGCAATCATGCCTTTTGTGGCTAATTTAATATTTTAATATTTTTCCTGACTTTGAGTCAGGTTGAAAAACAAAGATATTCTGAGTGAGCTTGTACTCAGATGATTCCTAAGCCATTCTAGTAGATATGAACTATAATTTTTTCCTGAAATTTGTAGCAGGCTAACATTTTCTGTGTAAAGATGGTGACTTGTGAACAGAGCACTTGAAACTAATGTTCCATTTAAATCACCTGTGCTATCACAGAAGAAAGAAAAATATACATTTTCCAAAGCTTTAAGGGGGAGGTATTTGTTGACTCTAAAATAAGTTACAGAACATTCCCTTCATTTCCAGACTGTTAATGCTTATCCATGGCTTAAGTAAGAATACTTACTTTTTCTCTTCAATTGTGAACATTACAAACAGAGATTAGTGGCCTTTCACTTCAGAGCTGTCAGAGTTAAAGTGACATGAAGCTATTAACATTCTGTTGCAAGTGGCCAGAAGCTTCCTCTGAGATTCCTCTGTCTTTTGTGTTTAAGATTTTTTTTCTGCTATCTAAAGATCACTAAAACCCTTAGTTTGCACTGTATTCATGATGATCACCCATTCCCTTTTAACCTGAATCAGGCCCTGGCAGAATGTCTTCCAATTATTAGTGCTCCTTTGCAGACCCAGATATTATACACTTCAAAAAGTCAGATTATCCCATATAAATTACTTTATGATGTTCCATATGAAAAAGTTTGAATGCAATAATTGGAAGGCATCCAACATATCTGTGAGATGACCAGTTATAAAAGGAAATTAGTATACAACACTCTTGTTGGATTTATATTCCACTACCTCAGGAGCCCACCAAAAATCCCCTATAAGAAGATACCTCTAAATATGAAACAAAAATTCAAAAATTAGGAGAAAATATGGACAGGAATCTCAAGAAAGATTAAGCAAGGGTACATATGTAGTGTTTATAGTATTATGTTCTGTTACTTGTTACTTTTTACTTCTTTGGTACTGTATGGTCTCCTAGCTGTTTATATAATCCCTGAGAAAATGAAGACATCTTTCATTTACAGAGGTTTTCAGGACAGCTTCCAGGATCTCTAGATAAGATTTAACCTGTGTGAAAATTTGCCCATTTTATAGTAAGCACAAACAGCTATTCACATATTATAGAGACTTAGCGCAAATGGCCTCTAATGTGTATGGAATGGAAAGGATTTTCCACTTTGCAAACTCTGACAGGGAGCATTTTCACTGCTGTGGAGACGTGAGGTAAAACTTTAGGTCACTGAATACACTGAAGTTTTGATGACAACTTTAGGCAGCACCTCACGAAGTTTCATGAGTCAGATATTAAAGACTACTTCCTGTAGATATAAACCTGTGGGTTACTATCCATTTGCACGTCTTTTCACACTCTTTTACTTCTTATTTCACACAGATATTTTCACTTTTGAATAAGATTTCTTCTTCTTTTCTTAAAATTTTATATCAAGAGTTTCAATGTAGCTCTGTTTATTTAACTGGTCTCATAAATGCTATTAAAGCCATGTTGTTTTTACTTCCAGTAGAGCTAAGCTTTGTGCTTTTAAATGGCATAAAAATTTTCAAAGAAACAGTAACTTCATATTAAGTTCATACGTAATGTTACTATGAGAACCTAGTGACATTTACAATAGCAGTCATAGTGAGAAAATAGAGGAAATACTTTTTTTCCTGTTAAAAACTAACTGGCTCTTTTCAGCTTGCAGAAGCAGCATTTCCCAGCTCTTCATCATTCAGGAAATTGTGGTTTTGGTTGCTTAGAAGGTACCAGATTTTAGCGACCTTGAGCTAAAATCATTGACCTTGAGCTAAAATCCTTGACCTTGATCAGCACTTTGATTTTCCAGTATCTTCTGATGCTGGATATATCAGTAGCTACTTTTAGCTTGCTTTTAAAAAAAGATAGAGAGTCTGAAAAATCTTTTTAAACCACAAACAAGCACACAATTGGAGTCTTATCTTTAAAGTTTAAAACTCTTTCAGTATAAAGGACTTGACTGTAACTGTACAGAAATAATAACGATAGTTTTCTGTGCAGAAATAATAATGATAGTTTTCCATGCTTACCTGCACTTTTTAAAAAAGCTGGAATCAACTTAACTGAAGACAGATACAGAAATCTATTCTAGCTATTTAATTAGTATAAACCTTGCAGAAGGTGTTATCACACTTACTTTATATATTAGGAGAGAGATATGGAGATGAAAGCTCAACGTAAAAGCTGAGGCTAGAACTCATTATTTATTATAAAAGACCCCACCAATGAATGAATTTGGATACTGCATGCTCATACCATGACATATTTGTAAAATAAAAAATAAAAAAATTAAAAAATTGTGGTTGAAACAGGATTGTCAAAAAGCAAGACCAGCAACCCCTTTTCTAAGGAATATACAGAAGTCTCCATTTTAAATGAAAGAGATGACAGCTTTGTATATACACATAGAAACTGCTTTTATAATTGTGAACTATATAGTTCACTCTTTGGCAGTTTCACTGACATGGGGATAAAGTTTTAAAATTATTTGAAAATACTTAAAATACATTCAAAACTTAAAAAATAAAACAATAATAAAATAGAATAAATAATAAATTAGAATAAATAATAAATAATACATAATAAATAAAAATAATTTAAAAAACCCCCACTTCCTACAAACCTCTTGGGTTGGTTTAACTGAAGTAGAAGAGGTATCCAGGTGTAGCAGAATATGATTCACATGAAACCTCAAGAGTCAGAAACAGAATGACATTCCCTCTTTCTAAAACTGTGGGGAAAGAAAGCAAGAAAAACAACAGCCCTCTCTGTAAATTATCATCTCTGATTACAGGAAAAAAAAGCCAGAAAGAGGGAAGCACGAAGCATGTTGCAGTGTAACGAGCACTACCTGAGAGCTGCACTTCCCCGCGCACGGCCTCATTCTGTACATAGTGAAATCAGTAACAAGGGTTCTTCTTGACTTGAGTGGATTCAAGATTGAGTTTATTGGCATTGCGCCCAAGAGGCATCATTGAAACTGTAAGAGCAAGGCCAGAGACTCCAGTGGGAATCCATGCATTGACTGAAGCATGTCCTTAAGCAGATATCTGAGTCCCATAAATTCAACAGATTTAAATATGTACTTTAAACCGAGAACATGCTTTGTTGAATCTTGGCCTTTGGCAATTATTTGAGACATCAAGTTTTACTTACTTTACAACTAAGCTGTTAAAACATTTTGAAAAAAAATAATGTCAGTGATCATTCTTGTTGATGTTTTTACATGAAAAAAAAAAGAATTCCTAAAAGTATCATTAATTAATAAAATGACAAGGGCATAATAAGGATTTGCTCTTGTCATTGCTGGAAATGTAGCTACATTGAGTAAATAAAAAAAAAAACCCACAAAACAGCAGGCTTAAGCAAGTTCTACAGATATAAATAGGTCTTGCTCATAAAGCTATAGTTTTAGGGATCCCTGTTCTACAACAGATGCAGAGCATCCTCACAGGCACCTGAAAAGCTGTGAACTTTGTTCTTCAGAAAATGGAGGGAAACAGGTTTCTTTAAATATGGATACTGAAGTAATGAAAAATTGTAAGGAATTTTGGTGCTTTATAAATATCGAAATTAACTGGATTTGATAGATATTCAGGATCTTATAAAACCAGAATACTTATCAAGATGAATTGCAGATTAAAGAACTTCATTTTAATACGAGTTTCAAAAGGATTTTTACAGGCATATGTGTAGAGACAGATAGATACATGAAGATGTAGATATATACTGGTTTTTAGATGTAGACATATATATATTTTTTTTTTAATTTTAGGTATAATTTAGAAAGACATAACAATCTTTACTGTGGTACTGGTTGAACTCTTCATTCTCAGTTTATTAACTGGTGTATTTATACATTTGATCTGTTCACAATCACTTGTGAATTGAACTTCAGTTCCATTAATGTGTTTGGTAACTATGAAGACGGAAAAATCAGTTTACTTTTACAAAATTTGTAGCTAAAAGATTGAACTACCTTTAATTATGAAATCATCCTCACTGTTATTTAAAAAATTATTCTCAATTAGGTTTTTGAGATGCATAAATATGGGCTTAAATAATGAGTTCTTCTTTTTGAACTGATTTAACAAATACTTCCCCAAACTCCCCTGATTTCATAAAATACAAATTTCCATATTTAGATAAAATTACTTCTGGTCATTCTTTTTAAAAATTACATGTATTTTAAGAATATTCTAGAGAGTTTCTAGGAACAGAAATTGCTTGTTATTGTGAAAGTGAGAGCATTTTATTTTTCTTTGTTTCAGAGTGCTCTTCCTTTACTAAGCAAAGCTGCTTATTGTCCCCAAGAAGGGACATAATTATTTGCTTAAAAAAGATTGTACACTAATCCCTTTTCCTACAATATCCTTAAGTAATTTATAAGTGCTTATTTCAAACTGAGGAGTTTGACAGTGCCCCTAGTGAATCTTGATATACATGCCTTACAATTCATACACAAATGATACAACATGAAATATTCATTAGGAATACTCTAAATTATGTACCAAACAACGAGGGTACTGTCATTGTCACACTTTTCGTCTGGTAAATATCCCAGTGGGCACAATGAATTCACTTATATCTCACAAAGAGTTTCCCAACATGTTTCAATTATTTATCTTATGGCTACAGTCTTCCATGTGCACATTCATGTTTTTGTTTTTCAGGCTTTTCTGAAACACACTCTCATATTCAATGCAGTAAAATACATAAAACCTATAAAGAAAAGCCTTAGCTTATACTTAACCAAAGTGAAATACATTTCAAAGTAGTTTGTGTGTTTAGACTGCTTTGATATCTGGTCACAGCATAAACAGAATAAACTTCAAGAAGAAATTGTTAGGTGTTTTTAAAACCTCAAGAAGGTTTCTCCATTAACTTAAAGCGAAGCACACAAGTAAGAGAATGTGGGAAAATGGATCTCTACCACGTTTACAACAGGCAGACATCATATGATGGTAAGAAGCAACAGGTCTGTTATGTGATGAGATGAATGGTGTCACTTGTAACTTCTTGAAAGGCAGATGGGCAGCACATGGTACTTCCTTGACACATGATGCCAAATGACACTTATCACTTAAAATAAGTAGCTAGACTTCTCAGACATAATAGATCCCTTTGGAAAGTGCGCAGAACAATGCCAACTTACAAATATTTAACATCTTCTGACATGTCACATTTCATTATTCATTAATATAAACTAGCATAAACCTAGTTTTTTAAAATAAATTTCATAAAAATTTAAATTCCTCTACCCACACCTTTTAGCACCTTAAGCTACCTTTAAAGCAGAGATGTCTTGCAGGTAGATTATGGAGGCACTGAGGATTCTGTACAATAGAAGAGAAAAGGCCTGTAAGAAGCTGCTTTTCTAATTTATATTTCTCTTAACGTAATGGTATACAAAAATAATACGTAAGTAAGGGCAGAAGATCAGGTTTGAACCTGCCTGGGTTGATGACAAAGCTAAGGAGAGAATACAGACTGTGACACTATAATATTAAAAGAAAATTCCATTTTCATTCTCTGGTTTACCAAGGGTTCCAGGGGATATGTGGCTTAAATGGTCCCCTTCCCCAGCTTGGCTAAGCATCCATGCTACTGCTCCACAGCTGGCTGTCCTCACTGTTGATACAACTGTGAAGATGTTGTGTAAGCACATCAGGATTTTAAAAAGCTTGTTGATTTTCAGTGAAGGAGAAGGACATGTCTAACCAGGAGTATCTTCCCAGTGCAACACCATGAATAGAAGATCAGGTACCACAGTTGTGGTGAAAAGAACCATAAAAACAGAGCAGCCAGAGACAGTGAAATGGGAGGTGACTTTCACTGCAAAGCTTTCACAGAGACTGCATGCTGAGTTTATGAATGTTAAATTTTTACAATTTTGGAGAAAACCATGCATTTTTAAATACTGAAAGTGAGGAAAAAGAAAACTTTCCTATATAATTTACTCTTCTGTAGTTCCAACAACATTGCAGGATGTATTTTCTTTGATGTATGAAGACACTCTCTTGTAAAAAGAAATTAATTCTTGTGTTTTTAAGAACATGATTATTGTTTCTCCTTTTCTGATTATTCTACAAGGAAAAAATCTAAATTATATATTTTTATTTTCTTTCTTGCAACAATTAGTTCTCAAAACTCAGAACTAGTATAAAAAATGAATTATTTCATTTTATCACTCTTGCTAACAATTAGTTTAGTTTTAAAAGCACTATCCACAAATAGAATACTACATTGAGTTGTTAAACCTTGTAACAAAAATTATATTAATAAAAAACCTAAATACAAAGTCTATAGAAGCTCTAGTTAGCTTAATCCATTTAAAAAAAAAATTAAAATAAATTATATTGATATGTCTGTGTGACTATTAACCTTTTCTGATTTGTAGACTCTTGGATGCTTAAATTTCCCTAAAGAAAATTATATATACAAACTTCTTAACCACATTTTGTGGACATTTTAAAGTATTATATTTATGGAGAAAAAAAGTTGAAAACTTTGAGTTTAGTGATATTGGCATTTTCTTTCCAAATCTTTTCATATTGAATAAAATACATGTTTAGTAATAGACACTCCTGACCTTCATGCAAATGGAGAACAGACAACATATAATTTGTTTCTAAGATATAGGTGAAAAAATATAACACTTTATTAACAAAATCTGTTAAACAAATCTGTATTTGCAGATTCTCTCTTTCAAATACTACTTCTTCCCTCACTCTATATCCTTATTATGAAGATGAGATGTCTCAAGAAGGCAAGTGATATATAAAAGGTTTTGTTGTCTCTTTCCATACCCCCTTTTTTAAAAACTGATTACTCCCTCTCGCAGCATCCTGGGCAAAGTACCTTGGCATTGTATGTTTACTAGAAAGAAGGGGCAAAAAAATCCAACAACTATCAATATGCATGATTAAATTTCAGGTGGAAATGCCCCCTTTTATGTAACACTTTACTGCTTAACACACATTGTGGCTATTGACCAGCTTGTCTAAGTTTAAGGTTAAGGTTATGCTATAACACGACACTTTTACTCTTACAAAACTATTTTCTAGATTATTAAAACCTGCAAAAAGAAGACTGTCATGCAGATGATGTGTATTTTTCTTAGGTGAAACAATGTTAAAAATAAAATTTTGTGGGTCTTTTTTTTTTTTAAGGAAACAGCTAGTTATTTAATATTAAATTGGATTAGTGTGTATGTGCATATAAAACTGTTAATAAACCCTCTGCCATAAACTCCACTGACTTTCACCAACTGATGACAAAGAATTCTGGGCTCTGTAACCATTTCTATCACTGATTTCCTACGAAACTTTGTGAGCAGGCTGATGTAAGGGTTTAAATCATCATTTAGCCTGGTCTCTGATGCTTTTTTCCTATGACAGAGGGCATGGTGGTCTACAGAGCTTATTTGTAGCCCTTTGAGGAGCCCTAAACGAAAGGTATATGGGTAGCTTCTGGCTGGTCCTTCTTTAATTTGGTGACAATGCCAGCTTAGGCAGTGACCCCTGCCATTCATTTCTGCACCCATTTCAACCCTTAATACAGTAGGCAAAATGTTTGTGAATTTGCACAGCAGACTGTTAGACTGGTCCAGTTTTGGGTTTGAATTCCATTTGTCTAGTTTCCCAGTGGCCTTCTCCACAAAAGCAGTGCAGCCACTGCCACTCAGAAGCACAGTTAGCCATGTTTCTCAGGGTAACTGCTGAGTAATTAAAGTGGTTAAGTGCCAAATTTCTATTTTAATGGAAAATGTCATACCACTAGCCCACAAAAATTCTTCCAATTCTGTTAGTGGAGCACTTCTGAGTCCATCAAGGGACATGAGCTTAGAGAAGATGATTAACTGATTTATTTTGAATATCCATTTCATAGAATAATAGAATCCTAGAATGGTTTGGGTTGAAAGGAACCTTTATCTAGATTATCTGATTTCAACCCCCCATGCCATTGGTAGGGATGCCATTCAATAGATCAGGTTACTCGGGGTACCTTACAACCTGGCCTTGAACACTTCCAGGAACTGGGCATCCACAACTTCTCTGGCCAACCTGTTCCAGTGCCTCACCAACCTCTCAGTAAAGAATTTTTCCCTAACATCTAATCTAAACACGCTCTCTTTCAGTTTAAAATCATTGCCCCTTCTCCTGTCATTGTCCGTCTGTATAGAAAGTCCCTCTCCCTCCTTTTCCATAGGCTCCTTTAAGGTAGTGAAAGCCTGCAATGAGGAATGAGGTCTCCTTTCTCTTTTCCAGGCTGGACAGCCCCAGCTCTCTTAGCCCATCTTCATAGGACAGATGCTTCAGGCCTCTGATCATCTTTGTGGCCCCTTCTCTGGATCTGCTCTAACAGATCCTTGTTCAGAACTTAGAGCTGGATGCAACCCTCCAGGTCTCACAAGGACAAGTAGTGGGGTAGAGTCATCTCCCTCATCCTGTTGGTCACAACTCTTCTGAATGTGGTGGGCATTCTGGGCAGTATGCACACATGGCTGGATCATGTTCACCTTTTAATCCACAAGAACCCCTAAGTCCTTCTTGGCAGGGCTTCTCTCAATGACTTCTCACAGTCTGTACTCATGTCTGGGATCTTCCTGACACAAGTGCAGCAACCTACACTTAGACTTGGTGAACTTCATGAGGTTCTACAACTTCTCAAGTCTGTCTAGGATTGTCTGCATGGCATCCCATCCTTCTTTTGTGTCAAATGCACAGTTTGGCTTCATGCTATCTGCAAACTTGCTGGGGGTGCACTCATTCCCATGGTCTATGTCACTGATGAATGATGATATTTAAGAACACTGTGCCCAACACAGAGCCTTAGCGACACCATTCATACTGGCTGCTACATGAGCATAATGTCATTGACTAAACTCTCTGGCTCTGTCCATCCAGCCCGTTGCTTTTCCATTGAATACTCCATTGATCAAATCCATGTCTCTTCAGTTTGGAGATAAGGATATCCTTTGAAACCATACCAAAGGCCTTATAGAAGTCGAGGTAGACGACATCAGTTGATCTTCCCTTGTCTCCCATTAAAAGACCACGATTAGTCAGGCATTATTTGCCCCTAGTAAAGCACTGCTGGCTGTCTTGGATCACCTTCTTGTCTTTTAAATGCCTTAGAATATCTTCTACGAGGATCGCCTCCACGGTCTTCCTAGGTGAGGCTCACTGGTCCATAGTTCCCTTGATCTTCCATTCTCCCCTTTTTAAAAATAGGAGCAACATTTCTTTTCTCTCAGTCACCAGAGACTTCACCTGACCATCACGACTTTTCAAATATGATGNGGAGATAAGGATATCCTTTGAAACCATACCAAAGGCCTTATAGAAGTCGAGGTAGACGACATCAGTTGATCTTCCCTTGTCTCCCATTAAAAGACCACGATTAGTCAGGCATTATTTGCCCCTAGTAAAGCACTGCTGGCTGTCTTGGATCACCTTCTTGTCTTTTAAATGCCTTAGAATATCTTCTACGAGGATCGCCTCCACGGTCTTCCTAG
The DNA here is from genome assembly GCA_013399835.1 of Leptocoma aspasia. Taxonomy (NCBI): domain Eukaryota; kingdom Metazoa; phylum Chordata; class Aves; order Passeriformes; family Nectariniidae; genus Leptocoma; species Leptocoma aspasia. The sequence goes on from VXAX01001947.1 coordinate 307,962, forward strand.
GTGAGGCTCACTGGTCCATAGTTCCCTTGATCTTCCATTCTCCCCTTTTTAAAAATAGGAGCAACATTTCTTTCCTCTCAGTCACCAGAGACTTCACCTGACCATCACGACTTTTCAAATATGATGAAGAGTGGCTTGGCAACAACATCAGCCAGTTCCCTCAGGAATACAAGTCCTCCAATCCCATGGACTTGTGTCTGTCTGGTTTCATCAGCTGATCCTGAAACTGCATCTTGTTTACAGTGGGAAGGACTTCACTCCCCCCATACCCACCTGGATGTCTGGGGACTTGATAGATGTGGAAAGCCTGACTGCCAGTGAAGACTGAGGTGAAGAACTCATTTAGTACCTCAGCCTCTTTCATATCATCACCACCAGTACACCCCTGCTTATTAGGGGAACACCCTCTCCTTGGCCTTTCTTTTCTGACTGTAAACTTATAGAATTCCTTTTTGTTCTCACCCCTNCCTTTTTTTTCTCACCCCTTTCCAAGTAATTGCCCAGCTTTGCCTTGGCTTTCCTGATCTCATCCCTACACATTCAAACCACATCCCTGTACTCCCCCAAGGCCACCTCTCCCTCCTTCCACTGCCTGTACATTTCTTTCTTACTTCTCAGTTTNTTAAATGCCTTAGAATATCTTCTACGAGGATCGCCTCCACGGTCTTCCTAGGTGAGGCTCACTGGTCCATAGTTCCCTTGATCTTCCATTCTCCCCTTTTTAAAAATAGGAGCAACATTTCTTTTCTCTCAGTCACCAGAGACTTCACCTGACCATCACGACTTTTCAAATATGATGAAGAGTGGCTTGGCAACAACATCAGCCAGTTCCCTCAGGAATACAAGTCCTCCAATCCCATGGACTTGTGTCTGTCTGGTTTCATCAGCTGATCCTGAAACTGCATCTTGTTTACAGTGGGAAGGACTTCACTCCCCCCATACCCACCTGGATGTCTGGGGACTTGATAGATGTGGAAAGCCTGACTGCCAGTGAAGACTGAGGTGAAGAACTCATTTAGTACCTCAGCCTCTTTCATATCATCACCACCAGTACACCCCTGCTTATTAGGGGAACACGCTCTCCTTGGCCTTTCTTTTCTGACTGTAAACTTATAGAATTCCTTTTTGTTCTCACCCCTTTCCAAGTAATTGCCCAGCTTTGCCTTGGCTTTCCTGATCTCATCCCTACACATTCAAACCACATCCCTGTACTCCCCCAAGGCCACCTCTCCCTCCTTCCACTGCCTGTACATTTCTTTCTTACTTCTCAGTTTAAGGACCAGATCTCTGCTCAGCCATGCCTATTTCTAACCTGCCTTGCTCACATTCCTACACATTCCTCCACACCTAAACATTATGATATGATCATATTTTGTAAATTAAAACTTATTTTATTTTGTTTTGTTTTATNTAAACTTATAGAATTCCTTTTTGTTCTCACCCCTTTCCAAGTAATTGCCCAGCTTTGCCTTGGCTTTCCTGATCTCATCCCTACACATTCAAACCACATCCCTGTACTCCCCCAAGGCCACCTCTCCCTCCTTCCACTGCCTGTACATTTCTTTCTTACTTCTCAGTTTAAGGACCAGATCTCTGCTCAGCCATGCCTATTTCTAACCTGCCTTGCTCACATTCCTACACATTCCTCCACACCTAAACATTATGATATGATCATATTTTGTAAATTAAAACTTATTTTATTTTGTTTTGTTTTATTTTTGGAACAATGAAGTCTAAGAACTATGGAAAATAACTACAATCAAAAGTTCAAGGAAAAAGGACCAACTACTTTCACACATCCTTGGGCCCAGTCTTGCACTTTGTACCTCAATGAAATTGCCCATCACATAGGAAAAAACCTCTAATGTCAACAAAGTTAGCCCGCTTGACATCTTTTCAGACAAAATGTCTGACTTCTCAAAAATCAACCGATTTCAGTTCTTAAACAAAACAACTGCTTCCTTCACCTGATTTCAAGAGGAACTTTGCCAGCAAAAAACCTGCACAAGTGGCCCCATTGTGTCTACTAGCCCTTGAATGATTGCTGCTTAGCAGTTTCTCTTAAGAAAACTGTGCATAATCGAAGTTAGACAATGGGAAAAACAATGAATATGAACAACTCTTGGATCTCTGATCCAACTCTTGGATCTCTGTTATGCTGCCACCAATGTACACAAGAAAGGAGCTATATATGGGACCATATGAGGTGATCAAAACATTAACCAGACATTGTAACCATTTTTCAATATTCTCAGTCCCGAGTGTGTGTTTGAAAGAAATGTGCTACTTGGAGCAAAGCCATTTTTTAGTGTGCGTGCCCTGAATCTTTGCTTACTCATGGCGGTGGTGCTGACAGAAGTGCTGACGCCAGTCCCAGAAGCAGCACTAGAAATACCTCCCTCTCCCTTCCTTGCATTCAAAGCTAATCCAGAGACCTGTGAAAGAGAGATGTGTGCTTTTATAGCAGCTTGCTTGTCCAGAAACTAGCACTGAAATGCATTATTTTATAGTTAGCTTTCCTAAAAGTACACTTTAAATGATAATTAAGTCATAAATATTTGAGGGCCTGGTTGCAATACTGTTCCTTGCCATGACAGACAGTGCAGCCGAGGCTGAGTGTGCCCTGCTCCTGAGGGGCATGACTGTGTCTGGCCTCTCCCAGGAGGAACTCTGTCTGGCTGGGAGCCCAACCCTAAGGGTTTGCAGTCCTTTGTTGTCCCCCTCTGGGGTGCCTCACTTTTCCTGAGCTCTCTGAGCATGCCATGACCTAGGCTATAAACTCTCACCCTTGCAATGCTGCAGATCTACCTGCTCCCAGGTGCTTCAGGCAACTCAATGTTTGAACCCACGCATGGCCAAGTGTACTGCCCCAGATCAGGGCTCTGTGCACCACTGCCTCCATTGGGACAGTCATCCTTATCCACACATCTTAAACTCCCAGTTCCCATGAACCATCTTATTTACAGGGTGATATTTATTTATAGCTGTTTCATGATGTATAATACCCTACAAAGTGTAGCTATGTTTGTGTATATACACCTGCCCGTGTACACATACAAATCAAAGTATTAAAATCCTATCTGGTAAGTATGTGAGATTATTTTAAATCCATTAATTGAATCTGAAATACCTCTAAAAATAAATAACATTTTTCTGTAAGGAAAATTACCAAGTGGGTAATTATTGGAGGCATACTACACAGTGTACTTGATGATATCTGAGTCAGGTTTATTAAAAATGCTATTTGTTAGGCAGTCTTTATAAACACAGTATGCTTTAGCTGCCGACCTACTAATTGCTAGGTCATGTATCTAGTTGTTAGTCAGGGTGATTTTCTTTCAGGTTATCTGTACAAAATAGCTGTTTGTGAGATCTAACAAGATCAAAAACCTCATGACATGACCTTAAACCAGAAAAGACTGTATATCACCATACCATGTGGGTACTTTGAGGTACTGCTTTCAAAAATAGGGCTAAATAAATAATTGACTAATACTACTACTGCAATTACTACTACTGATAATGATAATGAAATCAGCTTTAATGATAAACCTAATACACCATTTACTGTGTCTTAGTCACAGTCTCATCATTTATAGAAAAATTTTTTGCTATGGTTTGACAAGGATTAGGAGATAAATCCAAAAGAATTTTTTTTTCTGGTATCTCATAAAAACTACCTCTTACTGAAGTTTGAACTATTGCCTGGGAGTAGTATCTGCATGTAATGCAAAGGGAGTAAAGAACTTTTAAAACTGAGGTAACAATTTCATTTGTGAAATGTGTATTTAGTTCATTAAAAATTAAGCTCCCCATCACTGTTGTTACAAAAATGAAGTACAATGTAGGCAGAATTCTCTCTAAATTGTTGTATGTATGTGATACAAACACGGCAATTAAATACAGGGATAAATGACTAGTGGCACTGTTGATTGCATAGCCAAGTGCTAGCAAGCAGAAAACCCACGGACTAATTTGTATTTTTTTCCACCTGGCTCCAAATTAAAAGGGCTGTAAAAAAGTGTGGCTTGAGCAAACCTAACCATTTTCATGACCGTCAGAAGCACAATGTCTGAGAACTTCTCAGTGTATTGTCATACCACAGTTTATTTTTCCCCATAACACTCTTTTGATAATAACTTCTAGGAAGAGTAACTGTGCATATCAAGGCATATTTAGTCTGGTGCAGTACATATGAGACACTCTCTGTACTTTTTCAAACGTGGTAGAAGCCTGTGCCCCAGGCTAGGCATGGAAGTCTCTTGGCTTGGCACAAAGAAGTGCAGCATCCAAGAACCATGGCAACCTTGCCTATTTACCTTTTCTCACTCATTCACAAACTCACATCTTAGATCACATTCTGTGGCCCTTTCTTGGAGTTTGGTGCAAAGTCTCTCCTTTTAACACTGTTAGTATAGGCAGAGAGAAACTAACAATGAAAAAATGGAATTTGGATTAGGGTGGAAAAGTCAATTGATTCTTTAAACAGAAAGCCAGGGAAAGGAAGAGGGCCACACACTCAAAACATTAGCTCAAGCAGTTGCAATAAACTTTTCCATCAAATTATTCAGATATGCTGAAATTTACTGTAATATGATGACTTGCTACTGGATATAGAAATTATTCAAACTTTTATTTAGATCCTATTTTTAATTTTATGATCTGGTTGTATCAGTATGTCAGGGATAGATCAAAAGCACCACACTGATATCAGAAGGAAAACATACCATTTTTTTGTGGGATCTCAAATTGACAATAGAGAAAATAATGGTGCTAATGAAAACATAAATAGAAAATTAACATAGTTTAGGATCTTGTAGCTCATATGCTGTAAAATTAACTTATAAAGCCATTTCAGGAGTGACCTAAATATCAAGCCAAGTACAGTTCTAAAAGTTTCCACCTAATCCCAACAGGGAAGCCAGAGTAGTTGGCATTCTACAATAGTCACTACATGGTATTATTGGCAGCAGTTCTACAAGCAGCACATATTAGACTAATTACCATTAAACTATATTAGTTTCTGTTGATTTCCTGGCTAAAAGTTCAGAAGCTCTTACCTTTTTCCATGTGATGTGCTTGCCAGGTTTTACTAAATTCTCAGGACTTCATAAGTAATATAACACCTTGTGTGATGTAATTTCAATACGGCAATTGTTTATCTCAGAAATGATCCTCAACCTGGCTCTGATCTAAGAAACTTTTGTGAATGCCACTTTGCCCTTGCCCACCTGTTTTATGTTTCTCCTCCTCCCTTTATCTACCTTTTCCACACAACAAGACAATCCAAAGTGTGGGCCATTTAAGTGTCACCAGGTCTGCAAGGCTCAAAAAGCTCTGCCAGTTAACATAAAACAAAATCACTGTTGGTTCCATGGAATCACATTTCTCCACCACAAAGAAAAATGAGAGGAGAGGAAAGGTAGCTTTAGAGTGGGGGTTTGAATGAGGACACTTTGTGAATGTGAATGGAAACTCTACATTCTTTGTTATTTTAACAGGCTGTGTCTGTTCTCCTTGAAAGAAATTGTATAAGAGAAGATTGGATTAAGTAGTTTTTATTTTATTTCAATGCACTTGTGCACTTTTACAAAGATCAACTTACTTAGCCATGTAATAAACTCTTGTTTTACAATAGTAGTAGTGCATATTATACCACTTCAGGTATCTGTAAAGCAGGGAATCAGAGCAGGGAAACAAAACATTTGTTTCTTTGGTGAATGAAGCGTATATCATTACCTTCAGTCAGTATGTCAGATATAACTTGAACCTTTGCAAGCCAGTCATAACAATGCGCAGGTGCCAGTTAATCAGCTTTGAGCAATTGTACCTATTCAGATCACTACCTAATTCTTTGCAATTAAAGATTTGATAGGTCAGTGTTTATGATAAAAATCCTGAAGTTTTCTTAGAGCAAAAACCATTTTTTATCTACCTAATGCATAACAAAATCCACCTTTTAGTGATCAAACACCTCTTCATTAGAGACATTTGCAATTTTGCACAAGTGTGATCTGCAGAAACAAGTATAAATACTTTAAAATATGAAAATCATCTGTATTGTTATTAAATTGTGAGAAATTACACCTTGTAAAGAACTCCCTTAATCTTTCACCAAATTCTAAAATCTTTATTAAGGCTTTTACTATTTTAAAGTGTTCACTGTGCTCCTTGTATTTCTGGCTCCATCTGAGCCGGTTCCAGGAGAAGCAAGCTATTCAAAGTTATCATTTCAAGCTGCAAATTAATTTTACCAATGTGATGTATTGGCTATAGAGTTTAATGAAAGAAGGTGGCCAAGAAACAACATAGATGTCAGTACTATAACGAGCTTGGAGAAATAAGATGGCATGAGAAGGTAAGAAAATAATTCTGGATAAAGTATATATGTCTAAAGAAAAAGAAATAAAGTTTAGTGAGTCTTATCAATGTCCTGTTTTAGAAAGATGAATGGTGTTTTCAAGTTTTCTGTTATATATCCGTGTTATACAGTTTTTTGGTTTTGTTTCTGTTTTTGTGGTTTTTTTCTGTGAATAAAACTCTTTCCTTTGGAATCAGAAATATCTACAGAATTTTAACCTTTTCAAGTAAACATTAAGAAGTGTCCAGTACTGTTTAATAATTACTTTTGACAGAACAGAAAACATAAATCAAATTGAGTTTCATTGAAAATATTTGAAACCATCCACAAGAAGGTTATCATGCAATACGTTGCTTATATAATTACCATGCAAGAATTGATGAATAAAATAAGAATGATAAATTCCAGGAAGATTTTTAAAGGACTGTTGTGATAGGCTAAATGATGTCACTGTGAACAGGAAAAGGAGAGAAAAAGAATAAAAATCTTGCACTTAACGGAAAAAACGTTAAAGGAAGTTAATCTGGTCTTCCACTAAATGCCAGTTCTTCTATGGAAGATGAATATGAGAACATTGATTGAAAATACTTTGTGTGAATTCTGGAAAAAATAATTTATACAATCAAATAACATTAATCATGACAAATTTGCAGAGAAATAAATTATTAGATGCTATTAGAAGAGGGATTCTCACTGCTGAGGTGTTCTAGAAAGATAAGGTATCATATAATCTTAAGAAAAATATATTTAGGAAATTTTTCCAGCATGATAATGTGTATTTTGAGAAATTCACGTACTATGGAGAAGTATATATTCTGGATTCTGTGGTTAATAAAATGCTTGTTCATGGGAAAACACCAGACTTTATATGTTTACTTCCAGGAAGATGCAGCACAGGAAAAACATCCATATGCATTTCTCCACTTTTCTGGGCATCTGCTGTAGTTCTGTTACTTCACTCTTAATCTGAAATGTTTTGTCGAGAATACCAATGTGCACAAGTTGGTCAGAGAAGCCATTTATGGATTTCATAGAAATCAGTTTAGTTGCTAACAAATAAGCCTTGCCATAGCAGGTTAATCCTAGGATAATTCATTTATTATATTTGAATTTTGAAAATTTCCAAAGTTTTCCAATAAATTAAAAAGTTTGAAATTACTAGGAAAAAAAATACATATGCATACAATTAAAACTTGTCGTACATATGAGAATATTTTAAGAATGTGTTAGTTTTATGAGTAGAAAAAACTGTCACAAAAATAATGACAAATTATTTTAAAAGTCATTAATGGATCAGAACCTGTTAATGTATTTGATGCCATAAGAGGAGAAAGTATAACTAAGTATTTGACTGTCTAAGGCTATAGCTAGGTTTTCATTTCTTAAAAAAATACTTTATGTAGTGATAAGACTTAATAGAGAGACCATTCACTGATCATTCATAGAAGCAGTTAGGACATGACTTTTTCTTCCTATTAATTGCTACAATTTCTTGTCTTTTAGTTATGTTTCCTTTTCTGTGTGTTCTTGGAAAATATGTTTTAGAATCATTTGGCTATTCCAGTTAAGATATTCCTTGCCACAACAAGAGCCCAGGGAAGTGGTGGAACATTTTGCCACCCCTGTTCTTACAACAATTTGTGTCACTTTCAAACTCTTGTTTTGTTGGTTTCACTTTCTGATTTAGGGTACGGGCAAGAGTTTTTAAGGGTGTGTGTGAACAGTGCTATTCTGACCCTCTATTAATTTAAAGGTGGAATGTATTTTAGAAGTAGTTTTTTAATGCCTGATGCTTTTGTCTCCACTTACATGTTTAAAAATTATGTTAGATGTATTCTCGTATATGAGTACACCAAAAGAGAAATGTGTCTTACCACTGTTGAAAGATAGACTGGTAAATTGAATGAATGCGCATAAAATCATCTGATGGTAGAGGAAAAAAGGGTATTTTAAGGAAAAATAAGAGGAAAGATTTGTTTTCTGTAGAAGTTAGTCTCAAAACTTGGCATTTTTAAAGTGTCCTAAAACTTCCCAAAACATTTATTTAACTTCCGCTTAGTTAAATGTTGCCATTTTTTTACACTAAGTGGTTATGACACTGTGTAAATAAAGCTAATAAAATCAGCATAAATAAGCTGAAGAGTTCTTCATTAAAAAAACTTAAGATATGCAACCCTCTAAAGCCATTTCTAATGATAGTCTACTGACAGATAATAATTTCTATTTACTTCTTGGTTCTTCCAGTTAGAGCCACGTGCCTAGCCAGAAGAGCAGTCCTACCCTCAATCTCCTCATTTCTTCTAGCAGTGTTCTCTAATTTAATTCAGTACTTGTGGTGTTTTTTTTTTTGTTGTTGTTGTTGTTTTGTTTGGTTGGTTTGTTTTTTTTTTTTAATGGTTTTATCATGAAGGACTGCAACCAGCTGCAGCTGTTCCATCATATTGCTGCCTGTTCAGGTTGCACACTCAATATCTGTGAAGCTTGGACAAACAATATTAGGAACATGAAGCTGCAAAGTAAAAGGGCTTATTTTTGTCCTGTGTCTGCTGGGTTTTGTGCCAGTGATGGTGGAGAGTCTCTCAAATGGGTGATTGCAGTAGTTCAGAGTATTCAGCTCTGCTTTTCCTGTGGTCCAAGAGCTTTCTCGGACCCTAGTGTTTACTGGTTTGAACCTGGATTGTTTACTGATTTGGTACATATGCACTTGAAGTTTTTCTTGAACGTGTGGTTCAGGATTAGCCTTAATATTAAGAATCTGCATAATGAACTGGCACAAAGAAATGCCGGCTTTGTCAACCTTGCACAGCTGTACTTTGCATCAGCCAAACAATAAAACAGTCCCTGTTGCCTGGCATTTATGCGCTGAGCGACGTCTGTCTGCCAATTATAGTGAGTGATGTGGTCATAAGTGGCTGCTGCAACTGGTGTTTAACGGAGCAGCCTCATAAAATAAAAAACCACTATGCCTCATGTATGTATTAATAACATTTTTTTCCCAATTCAAACTAGTGTAGGGACACATGATTCTTTTTTAAGGTACAAGTACTTGCTTCCAGTTTTTATCATGTACTCTCAGATCTCTAAACTTGTTGCTTTTAAGAAAAATAAGGACAAAAAAAGTTCAAAAATATATAATTTATTGCTGATTTCTGGATCAAGTGTTCATAAATCCTGAGGAGATTTGACTTTTCAATTTTAGAAATGTATCCATATTTATGGCATGGGAATGAAGATGATATGGGAACCAAGAACACTTTCACTTCGTACTCTGTTTTACCCAGAAGCCTTGTGGCACTTGCTGTAAAAGACCTTTTTTATTGGTTAATAGAAGTACAAAGTCTGTTATTCTGTATTGCATATAGCATGACACAGTTTGCTAAGTGACTTTAAACACTGAATATAAAAATATTTTCCCAATTGTCATTTCACAGGGTAGAAAAAAGACTGCAAGTTCAAGTACTGTTTCTTTCTCTGATTTCATTTCACTAAAACTCAGAGATAAGCTCTGTACCCTGCTGCTTTCCAAACTGTCAAGGAACTCTTTCTTAAAAAATGTTTCAAAAACTGACATTAAAAATGACAAAAAAAATACAGTCTTTCAATTATTTCTAGTTTTCTGTTATCACTTCAGTGCCTCTCTTGTACAGGTGCATCATCATGTACAGCTGGTTTTCAGGCCCTTGCAAGAGCAGTTGCAGAAAATAAAAACATTTGCCAGCTTTACTTAAACAACAAGAGATTTTATTTCTTTGTATTTATTCCATGTGCACGAGAGTACACAGGTCCACACTGCCTCCATCACAGGAATCTGGCACAGGCAACTGCTGTCAACTAGCAGCCAAGCATTTTGTGTAGACTACTACTACCGATAACAGTTTTCATTGGCAGTGAATTTGTCTCCAGTCCAAAGTCTGCTGCTTTCTTCCTTATATTTTGTCCATTAACCCCATCCTCAGACTCCCAGCTCTTCTCAATTAAGCATATATAACAACATAGAAAACTAAACTCCTTCCATCTGCAGCAGCTCAGCTCAGCCTAAAACTACTTCACTTTTATTATTACTTCAAATAGAAATTTGCCCTTGGCTTTAAGAGTTTTCTGTTGTTGTCACTATTGAAAAGAGATTTGAACATGAGCATCACTTGTCCAGATCAGATCAGAACACGAAGCTCTCTGATCTGCACAAAAATAGGTGAGGGAAAAACAAATTAACAAATTCTTTTGGAATAAAGTAAGTCTTAAAACCATCTTGATTCACTTTGGAGAATGAGAAGAAATAATCTATTATTAGACTGCTTTCTCCCTGTAGTGTCAAACTTGAGACCTTGGCCCACATCTTGAAGTGTTGCCTCTACCCTGTGAAATCAAGCTGTGTAGAGGTTTAGCACAATTTTTGCAATACAGTAAACTTTTTAAAATTTTAGAAGTACATATCTTCTTCCTCTTTAAAATGCACAATGGTTACTACCTCTGTTTCCAAGTGCCCTCTGTGGCTGAAAGGCTATTTCTGTAAAATAGGGAGCATTGGTACAATTTATTCCTGCACACTGGGATAAACTCAATGAGATGCTCATTTCACCTGTAATTATTTTGGGAGGGATTATTTTTGCCACTAAGGCTGCATGACAATTCATATCAAGTATATATGAATGTCCTGAGATTCAGGAACCCTGTAAAGAACATTCAGAAATGCTCAGTTTTAAACATGAATGGTGAATGGCAATTAGTTTCTCTGTGCTAGCGAAGAATAACAAAACTCAGAAACCTAAGCTTATGTGTGAGCATGTTTACCCTGGATCCTAAAACCTGAGAGATTTATATTGCTAACTTTTCTGAAGCCAGGACTTCATACTAAAACATTTCCTCATTGACTTTAGGATGGGAAGCAAATTGTTCTCGGATATTTACTTTATTTTTCCCTAAGCAAAAGAAAGCAAAAATGTGTTTCTTCTAACTCACCACAGAAAAAACTTCTCCAACAGGTGCACTTTGACCCTATATCACACCTCGTAGTTGTTCGCTGCCCATGCTTTTATATTCACTGATTTTCCCAGCAACTTCTTCTTCAGACAAAGGACAGAGGGACCTTTAAACATCACATTGCTTGAGGCATCAGCTCTTGACATCAGTTACGTCTGCAGTACCAAAAGCCAAACTGGAGGAGTACAAATCTGAGTGACAACACTTTTTGAATAATCTGTTTAATTGTTTAAACTCACCTAGGCTTGGAATTTCAGTTTCTAGTTTCCATTTCCCATAAGGGTTTGCTTTTCTATTGTTTGTGATACCGAGGCACCATGGGTTATGAGAAAGAATGAGTCAGTTTATACCCCCATCTCAGGTTTCCTCCCCTCTCAACTGGCTCGTCTAATATAATTATGTATTAGGCAACTTTATGTGGGACTACAGATGCCATTAACTCTAATGATTCCATGGCAAATCTTTGCAAATCACAGAGAATCACACCCATACTTTTATAATATGATATATAAGTCTGTTCTTGGTAATTTAGTAAATACTAGCATCTGCAATGAGTGATCTGACAGAGATGATATATACATACATGCAGTCCTATTTACAAGGTTACTAGCAGAGGATCTCCCTAATTAACTGTAATCATTTTACTATAGAATTGAACACATATTTGACTTCAACTTTGAGTTTGTAAGATACTACCACCTATTAATATGTTTATAGAATACATTCATGTGGGAAATTTCACCTCTAAATCTTCCTTCTTCTGAATGATGAAATATAGACCCAGGATTTTATTATGTGGAATTCGTTAATCCAGTTTCAAAAATGAACATTCTTCAAAATTTACACAGTAATTAATCCCTTAATGTAAACATAATGATTCCACAGGATTTACTCATTGATTACAATAATGTACTTCTTCCTATCAAAAATCCACATATATTTTAAATACACAGATATCTTAAATGCATATGTATCCAAGCCTAAAAACAATGGAATTGTGTAATTTTTTTCAATAAATGTTTAGAAATTAAAGACTAACACAACTGTTTTGTGTCTACAGAATCCACTTAGATTCCAAATTTACAGACTATGGACTGCAAACAAATGTCATGAAAGGTTTTCCTTATTGTAGAACACAAAAAAGCTAAGAAAGTAATTATTTATCTATCCTCAAACCAGAAATATTAGTTAGAAATGAATATTCAAAGCTGAATGTTGTGTCTTTCACAACTTAAAAATATTGGTAATTAGCAATCGTGTTTTACAACATAACTGATGCAAGAAAGCTGAAATAGCCTTCGTATGTCAAATTTCATTGACATGTCTGAGAAGTTAACAACATTTCTTGAAATGAAGAAAGTCCAACTGAAGAAAAACTTGACATATAAATTTTTCTCTTACATGCTAGGAAGAAAAATTTGAATTTTTCCACGTTACAGAAAGTTTCAAATAATGTAATTTGGTAATAGCAACAGATTTTTATATTGAGAGATCTTATTAAAGCTTTTTGCAACAATTGAAAAGCTAAATTTTCCTTTGTGGTGTTGCTTAAAGGTCTTGGACATTCTGTATTTCTGTTCTCTGTGCTGAGTCATGTCCTTGGGGGTGGCTCTGTCTCCCATATCATATTCACTTGAAATTTTTTCTACCACTGTGTGGGTAAAGAAAAATATAAGTTTTACTACTTATTAATTAGTTGAAGGTTCTGTGCTTTAGTGGAAGACAAGAAATTACAGAAGATGGGGCACAAGATGAAAAATATCACAATATTTTAAAGAGCATAGGATTATAATTCAGGTTTTTAGGAATTCATTCACAAAATTTGGTGTGATACAATTAATGTGGTTGAATCTTTAGGCTTAATGTCTTATTCAGCTTAAATGATGGTATCCAAAATCAATTCTAAGTAACAAACAACATTTCTTGTACAGGAAACATTAAAAATGCATCACAAAAGAATATTTCCTATATACTACGCTTGACTGCATCATTAACCTGAGGAAGTAATTAAAAATCAAGTAATATCTTAAGGGTGGCTTTTTCTTCCTGCCCCAGAACAGATGCTCCACCCAAAATAATTTCTTTGGAGGAGTTGTATTGTATAAACAGGGAATAATTCACATTTCATTTAGCTAGAGAAGACCAAGAAAATAAGACTCTGTCCCTGTTGCTAGGTAATCACTGTGGTTATGGAAAATATCTGGGTCATGCTCCAATGATTTCTGCAACCTTGGTGAAACTGAATAAAACAATAAAGTAAAATAAATTAAAATAATGTAAAATAATAAAAAAAATTAAACAACACAAAGTCTAAGAAATCTAATAAAATCTAAGAAACTTCTTTTCCTATATTCCTAACTGTCCTGCTGACTTAGGACAACTCAGGTTGGATTTGGGGCTAGAAGGGATCTCAGGAGATCGCTAAACCAGCATCCTTCTTAAAGGAGGGTTGATTGATGAATCAAACCAGATTACTCAGGCCTTCATCCCATGCAGTGTGGCCTTTTTAATCTGATCATCCTGTCAGTATTTTGATGACCTGGTTGGATCCAAGATATATCCATCTTGGATAGAATAATCCTGTGCAAGAGGGATGAGAAAATAAGGAAATAATATGTCTTTCCTGATCTTGGTAAGTTTCCTAGTGACAAAACTTTAGGATTTGGATTTGGAGAAAATGATGAGAACTGATAGCATAATTTCTTTATTTTGTTATATTTCCAAGTCATAATAGCATAAATCTTCCAGCAGCTCTGGATATCTTTGATGTCTTCATCAAGTTGTGGGGAAGGACCCTGTAACTCCTCTGCCTTGGCTGTGCTCCACACAGGCCAGGATCTGCTCTGTTTGTTTTTTTCAAGTCTGGGGGATCCGTGGGTGCGCAAAGGGACAGAAATGTTGCTGTCTGAGAAGCTAATGTCAAAATACTTGTCAGTGACAGCCTGGAGTGCCTTTGGCTTTATCTGTTTTCAAGGTCGCTCATTTCAGATTGTAAAATCTGATTTACAAAACATTCTGCCTATGGCACCAAACTGTGAGGAGAGCGCTTGCTCCTTGCTCATTGAATAACATTTTAGAATTTGAATAGCCTACAGGTGAAAGAAGAGAGTAATCAGAGGGCTGTCTACAGAACTGAGATTTTTAGTCCATTTTAGTTGATGTGTTTTAATGGGAGATTTGTAGCTAAACGCTTATCAAGATGTTTAACTTTGGGCATTGATATTTAAAATAAATCTTCCATCCCAGAGCTGTAACCAAACTGAGCTATATACAATATTATCTCTTTGCTGAAGTGTTTCAGCATGAAAAACCATGGGCACATTTCTGCAGGAGGAATGAAGCTGTAGTCCTGTCTTCTTGCAAAGAGAGGAAGATTCATAATGGGAAAGTTACATTTAAGCACTCTTTATTATTCAGCTGTCCATTTACAGCCATTTAATATGAATTCCCCACGTGAAAATCTCAAAATTTTGATTAATTTGGCTCTGGTTCATACAGGCTATGCACGCATAGTTTTTTTTCAGAAGCTGTTAAAAATTTCAGCATAAGAAAGTGTGCTCTGGCTTTAAAGCCCAAAAGACCTGTAAAAAAAGGCTTTCCCTTATCTTACATATAATGTAACATGTATAGGTTACAAATATATATTACATTGGCTTATGCACACAGTAGAGTTTACAACTGAGGTAATTTGCACACTAAGCCTCATTAAATGTCAGTGTTGTATTCCTTCAATGAAGAAGCAAAAGACCTCCTAGATAATATTTATAATTTTTATTCTAAACATAAGAGTCTGAGGAAAAATGCTGTAAGTCCATAAAGGACTTCAGACCTGCCACAAATCCATAAGACTGTGCGCAAATCATATACAAATTTGACATCTTAGTTATCTGTTACTTGTTTTTCAAAAATCTTTGCTTGCTGTAATTCAGAGGAGCTCAACTTTATGAATGAATATATTTTAATACTACTGTGATGACAGTCATTGGCATACAAGCTGTTTTTGTAATAATGTCTTCTATTTCAAGTGTTTTGGTCTCAACTAATTTTTCAATTTTTGAGGTCTTTCTATTTCACTAAGGATTTAGAAAAGTTCAATAACTGCTTTGTTTCAGAAGGATACAACCTGAACATTTTATGCTTTTACATGAAGAAAAGAAAAGGGAAACAATAATTGGAGAAACTGATGCATTTCATTGCTAAAATGACAAATGCTTAGTTTAAACAATTTTTTCAGTAAAATATTGCTTATTTTTAATGTTAAGATCTTCTAACATGTACCAGCCATCTCACTTGACCTCTTCTAGTAGAATTAGATCTCTCCGACATCTAATTCAAGGAAAGAGTTGAAAACATTCCATTCATAAAATGTCAAAATGGAATATTTCATCCCAGGGGTTAGTAGGTGCTTTTTAATTTCTCATATTTTCTCAGAATGTACAAGAGAACCTGGCTGATTTTTGTGCAGCTTTTGTGTTTCCATGGCACTGCATTTTCAAAGAAAGAACTTTCCAGACAATGTTGCTCTGAGTGCTCTGCACGTTGGGTGCAAATCTTGTCCCTGGGCTGAACCACCTTTAATTCTTTTTTGGGGTGAAAGCCAAGAGAATTTGGCATTATTGGCTTTTTCAGGCTTGCCTGCTATCAGTAGAACAGAGAACTACTTGAAAGGCTGGGTCTGGTTGAAGAACAGTCTTTATGAAATCACAGACTCTTTTCTTCCTCAGTAATATCTATATATATATAGATAGATATAGATATATACATAGATATATGATAAATATATCACTCAGTATAGCGGAGTGATAAAGAAGAGGAATGTCTCAAAATCAAGGAAAATTTTGATTTACTGTCAAATCTTTAATAGTAGATGGTAAGTATAATATTTACCATTCCAAATATTTTGTTTTATATGTATAGGAATTATGAAAAAGGATGCATTGTGCACTGATGACATTTGCTAAAAAAAAGACTGTGAAATACAAGATTATTTTCAGATGGCTCCTTTCAAATTTTATAGACTTTATAAGACTTAAAGGATTTTGAGCTACTGTAGGTGATGAATTAAATAAATTATGAAGAAAAAGTGGACACTTACAGACTGAAGGATAGTATAGCTTTGTAAATTATGCTGTGTGGTTTAGAAACCTTGAATAAGGTTATTAAAACCCTTTGGAAGTAAGCTTAAAAGCAATTAAAAATACAAGTTGCATCTTGACATATATAAAATACATTATTTTGGCAGACATTTACATCTAAGTACAGTACCTGCTGTACTTAGAGCAGTTTCCATTAAAACTCTCTGTTTTCTCATCACATTCCTCAAGTTGCAACCCTTGGGTTTGAATACTCGATCCTGTCCAAAAGATGCTTTTTCAATATTAACCATTTTTTTAATAGTTACAAACTTTTCCTCTTCTTCCCTAAATGCCTAGAGCAGGATAAAACAGCAACAATTTAGAGAAGGATTGCAATAGTTTTCATTAAATATGGCACTACCAAAAATGTGGAAAATGGCATTAATTAATTAATTTTAATTCTTCCCTAGTGTTCTGCAGTGTTTTATCATTCATCATTCTGGTGTTTTATTGTTTGCATTTTATTCTCTACCCATTTTAATATATAGCCTTAAGCTGTAGTTACTAAGGATGAACAGGAACTATGGAAGCTGATTGAGCAGCATTAAGGTTAACCTAGCGGTTCTTATGGTAATGATTGTGCTAAGACTCCATGAAATTATTTTTTTTTAAAGTTGCATCACAGTATAGGCCAACATGGGGCTTTCAATCTGATTGTGTTGAAAAAATAATTTCTTCTCAGTTTTTGTGTGTGTGTTTGACTTTTCAACTGTAGTATCTTGCCTTTTTGTTATCTTGTATGTTTTTACATTTCTCCACACAGCTGAGATTTTCTGAATCTTAATATTGTCCAGTAAACTGCCTCTCTCTCTGTTCTTTTATTACATGTTTTAAATTGTTAATGAAAGTAATGATTACTTTCAGCCATTTGGCCATGCAGACCTCAACATGGCCCCACTCAGACCATTATTTTGACAGGTTCCTTCTCTGTTCTTTGAAATCAAATCTGGCATCCTAGAAGATAGTAATTAATAACTCTGGGATAGTGCTGGTTGGTTGTTTACAAATTCAAGAGTAAACTTTATTTGACCTTTATAACTGATTATGCCTAGAAGAAACACTTTTTTTCCTTTTTTTTCTCCCTTTTTCTACTGTTCCTTACTGTAAAGTGCACTCAGGCCACACTAGGCATTAAATATATAACTTACTTTAGACATATCTATTTAATCTGATGTTTATTAATAGATATACAGCAGGAGCCAAAGTATCTTATCTAGACACATTTTCCACAAAATATTATGTGAGATATAAATGCATCTAGATTTCCTTCATAATCTTCTTTGAGAATTTTGTTTCTACAATCTTTTCTTTCTGCAATATTTGTTCTTTTTCACTTGCAAACCCTTTTGCTTCTCTATCATTCTGATTTTATAAACATTTTCTGCTTAGTATTCTCTAATAATTGCTGTGGTTCTAGGTTTTATTCCCAATGTTCGTGACTACTCCATTTTGATTTTTAAATTCTGTTAATAAAACCATGGTGATTTTGAAAAATTCTGATTTTTATTGTTCTTGTATTTGAAAAAATTCCTTGAAGTTAATTTTTGATACAGATCCTTTCAGTAAGATGCCATGTTTTACAGACTGATTTCAATGAGATCTTGCCTATTAATTAAGTGTATTTACTCAAGTTAATGATCTTATTATGTTGCTTTTGTGGTTTTTCTTTCCCTGGTTTTTCTTAATTATGAATTTTATTCTTTACTTTTCTACAAATTGCCTTCTGTCTTTAAATCCTTATCAAGGTCCTGCATATTAGCTAGAACAGTATTTAAAGCAGCTCTTCATAAATCTTTGAAGAACTGTTGCTTATATTCTTCCATTGCCTGTGTGAAGGCTCACATACTGCAAATGTCATGAAGTTTGACGTGAAGGGCTGAACTCCTTAGCACAAGAGCAACCTGGACATACCAGAGAGAGACCAGCAAAGGGCCAAAAAACAAAGTGATTGGAGAACATTCCTGTGGGGAAAGACCAAGAGAGCTGGGACAGGTCACCCTGAAGAAGCAGCAGCTCAGGGCAGACCTCATTAATCTATAAAGACACCTGAATGGAGGGTGCAAAAAGGATGGACCCAGGCTCAAGAGCTGTGGCCACCATAAGGGTAAGAGGCAAGAAGCACAGAGAGAAACACAGAAGATTGTCTCTGAAAATCAGGAAACGCTTTTTTCCCCTGAGGGTAGCAGGAACAGGTTACCCAGGAAGATTGTGAATTCATCCATGGAGGCTTTCAAAGGCCATCTGGACACAGACCTGGCCAACTGGCTCTGAGTGACCCTGCTCGAGTGGGGTAGCTAGACTAGATGACCTCTAGACATCCCTCCCAACCTCAATCATTTTCAGTTTAAAAAGCTCTATTTTAAAAGCACAATTTGAACACTGGAAGTATTTCTTAAGATCATACATAGACAATGAGGCTAAAGTAAAATGATGAACACTTTTTAATTTACTGAGAATAAGTGTTGCACAGTAAATGGTCTCAAATTCTTAAAGAAAAATTAGAATGTGCTAATGAAACTAAGCACTGCATATCATGCATGTATGCAGTGCTTAACTAGAAGGTCAACCAAAGGTTTCATAGATAGAAAATTCTAGCATTTATTTTTTCTCAGTAATTGGCACAACTACATTAATTTTTTTTAACCTATATTTAATATGTGGCAGAATTTATACTGAAAGAGAAGGTTAAGAAGAGGACATAAAAACCTTTAGATGACAGGAAAAAAGGAAATAAAAAGACAACAAAGGTTAAGGCATAGAAAAGACAGAAAGTGAAGCCTTTGGAAGTAATTTCTTTTACACAATACCCATTAATGCATGTAGCAAATTTCCAAGGTCAACAACAGAAGTTAGCACCGTTTCATAAAGGAGCTGAGCAAGAAGTTCCTGGTAGACAATGCTGTCTTTTTTGCTCGGAATGGCAAAGGACAGTTCAGGATATTTTCTCATGTTTCATAGTCCTGATCAAACCACATTCTTCTTTTGAACCCTCTGCTCTATAAATGGGTCCTTTCCAACAATAATAAAAATCAATATGAAGCCCATTAAAAATGCAGAATGCAGAAGATTAATGAATTAATAGCTATAGTATTTTATATAGCAAAGAGAGCTGTCCTCTATAGAGGCACAGCAATTTTGTCTGAGGCCAGGTTGCACTTCATATCTCATAGAGATGGGGACAAATTCCATCTCTCTCTTCTCTCTCATTACTGTGAGGCAGAAGGTTTTAGTATGGGTATGCTGCCACTGCCTACAGGCCTCTAAAGGTAGGTGATTATCTTTATTCTGGAATCAGGGCTTACTCATATTATTTTTTACTTGGTATATTTTAATGGATTATTGTACTGAGATGGTGTGTTGGAGCTAAAATATAGTTGCAGTTGGAGCACCCTTGTGAAATTTGCATTCAAAGACAATCTC
The DNA here is from genome assembly GCA_013399835.1 of Leptocoma aspasia. Classification (NCBI taxonomy): domain Eukaryota; kingdom Metazoa; phylum Chordata; class Aves; order Passeriformes; family Nectariniidae; genus Leptocoma; species Leptocoma aspasia. The sequence continues at coordinate 327,858 of VXAX01001947.1, forward strand.
TTTTGCCACAAGCTTATAGTCTAAATACACAAGTAAAAGGGTGAGGTGACTTGCTCAAAGTTACATAGCACAAAGATGAGGCACAAACTGAGGGTTTTATGCACTGGAGATGTCAATATTTTTGTAGAGAATTTGTCACTTTTGACAATTCCAGAGAATAAATTAATAGTTTATTTATGTACTACTAAGGAGTTCAGAGTTAGACCTTTTGTCATATTTAAACACAATTTTCTCCAAGCACAAGTGGTATTGGTCAAAAATCTTTGCTGGACTGAGCTTTAAAATATCTCAGGCACAGAGAAAAAAGGTTAGAGGAGAAATAATTTAAATCAGAAAGGACTTATATGCAGTGAAGCGGGACATGAGCCACATTCAAAGTGAGTATATTCTTCCCTGGATGTGTAGGTGTAACTCCCTCGTGTATATTAAAAATGATCACTTACAAAATGATTTTAGATATATTAATGGACTTACTTCCAATCTATTTCTGCTTGTCAGATGTGACACCTCACATCCTTTAAGTACAAGAATGGCAACACTCTCTTTGCTCTTGACAAGTGAACTAAAACGGAAATCAAAGTATTTCTATATAGACTTTTCAAAGGAATTTTCCATTTTAACTGAATCAGGAACAGGAACTTTCTGATATTCAGAAATATCTGCTGAGCTAGAGACTATTCATAACCATAGACAAACCCAGAAAGTTTCTGATAAGGTAAAAATCAGTAAGCTCTGCTTTAATCAGTATCATTTTTGGGAGGGGGGGGGAGTGGGGAAGAGGATGTAATGTTTCTGTTTAGTTCAATTTTATGCCATTTATACAAAGCAAAAATCCTTTCTCTGCTTGCCATCCTAACCTGCCCTTCTTTAGCTGGTTAAAGCACTTTAATTAATTTTCCTGAAACCCCAATTGATTCCTTTTTTCCACTTCTCTTTCTAGTAAAACTGATAGAAAAACAAGGTTGCAATTTGGTATCAAAACCAGTATTGCAACAGGTGTTGCATTAGTGAGTGAAAGATTTCTTCTTGCCTGACTCAGGCTAGTAACAAAACGTACAAGGAAAGTGCCTGGAAACCAAATAGGTTTTCCTCATGCAGTGACCATAACGGTGTTGCATAGCATCTCACTGAGCTACAGTTTTAAAATGTTTTGTGTTGCTATCGTACTTTTCTCACTTTTCTCTTTTTTGGTGTATCATCTAGTTGATCTTAGCCTTCGTTTATGGACACTCATGTTTGCCCTATGTATACATAAATGGTGTGAGATTTTATTTGAAACAAATGCATAACTCTCATGTCTCTAATGCATTTTATTGTGGTTGAGTAGTACATATTTTATACTCTATCAGCAAAAGGTTTATAATGTGTTAACAAAGCTGTATGAAACAGTGTTTCAGCATGTGTTGAAAATATATATATTCTGCATGAATCTGCTTCAACTCAGATTTTCTTCTTATTATAATATATATTTTTACTATATTGTTGAATATTGAGTAATCATGAATAATCATAAAGGTAATAACATAAGGCATGCAATTGTTTTAAATGATTTACAGCTGTGTAAAAAGAGGTTGCCTGCACTCAAATGGCCAAGATTTAGGCAAAACACAAGAACCCAGGAATATGTGTCCCTATTTAGAAAACCTGTGCAAAAGAATTCTTGTTTGTTTACTGTTTCAAGTCATGGCTTGTCAACCAAGCTTTAGTAGACTGATACGTGATCTGATATACTGTAATACAGTCAATATTTTAATTTTGAACTGCTATACTATGGGCAAGTGTTATGGCAGGACTTTCCTAGTTCAGAAGAGTGAGAGGACTATGCATGGTAAGGAAGAAAACAGAATCCCTCCCTCTGTTTTATTTGTCCAAAAGACTAATAAGTAATAATCACATCAGAGCATGGAATGTGGTGTTAATATAATTACCTTTTTTTTTTCTTGTAAATTTTCAAAATTAATAAATAATGCTCATTTTGAAATAGTATACCATGACTGTGGCAGTCCCAACTGTAACAGTTCAGAAATAGAAAAATGACAACAAATGTAGTTTTTAGAATCAAGAATGAAATCTCTTTTTCTGAGAAAAAAGATCCACAGTGACAGAACTCTGTGTAAATTCTGAAAAGTTTCAGCCTACACAGAAGTCCCAATTCCCAGCACATATTGATGAGCATGTACACATTCACTCCATGGGTTCATCAATTTCAGTTAGGCTCTCTTAATGTGACTTAGAATTTCAGCTGAAGATTTCATCTGTATGGAACCTTACTGAGACAGAAAATACAAATAATAGAAAATGTAAGAAAAAATAAATTCATTGAATAATTGCAATTTATACTTGAAAAAATTTTTAGTATTCCAGAAATCATATGAATCACACATACAGTTAGATTCAGTTACCACATACACAATTTATGCTCATGGAGTTGGAGGTAAAAGATGTAGTCATCATGAGCTTTGCTCAGATAAATAGGTAAATGAATCACAGAATGGGTTAGGTTAGAAGTGACCACAGTGGGTAATCCATTCAAACCTTCCTGTTCAAGCAAGGTCATCCTAGAGCACACTGTACAGGACTGCATCTGGATGGTTCTTGTGTGTCCCCAGAGAAAGAGATTCACTCAGTTAGAAGCTCAGTGATTACCTTTTTTCTTCGGAGATTTGTGCAGTATTTCTAGGAATAGGTTATTTGCTGTTGTGAAGAATACATACAATTGCAAAATGCTGTCACTTTAAAGCAAAATATGCTTAGCAAACGTGCAATTAACATTTCTGACAATGACTTATTTTACAGATTAGAGCACATGCTTCTGTAGGAACATATTTGTCAATTGAGAAATAGACAAATTGTTTTGCTACTGGTCTCTAGAGAAAATAGCCACCAGAGTCCAACCTTTTATGTTTTAAATTTAAATGTCCCAGATCTTCAGAGGCTGTGCATATTGAAGAAGTGATTTCTAATGAAAACTAAGTGAAAAGATTAATGACTACAATGTCAAAGGCCTGTTTGGTGAAGGAACCAAAGCAAATCAATGCTTTTCTGGTTTTGCTAAGTCCTGGTCAGGCTGCTCCACATTTTAAGGATGTCAATTCAGAGTACATGCAAACAACCTGAACTGCCAACTTGGCATAAGATAGAGAAGGGTGTACTAGATAACTTTCTTAAAATGACATTTTCTTGCATTACCATTCACATTCATCCAAAATATTTAATTAAAAGTCTTTTCTTGCAGTCTAATTTCTAGGAATTGAATTTAAGGAATTGAAATCAATCATCTATTTCTTTTTCAAACACCATAGTTTTATCTCAGGGAAGAAACAACCACTGGCACATACAAGTATTTCTATATATTGGTTAGTTAAATAATACATTACTATAATTTTTAGTGGGCTAAGAAATTAAGTAAACAAATTAACATTTGGAAGGAATTTTTGTCCACAAACAAAGGTTGGTTTTCATTCCTTTTTGATAATATGATATAGAAATTACTCTGATGATCAGCTGATCATCACCATTCCTATTTAATGACAATGTATGCATCTAAGTAAACATGACTGTAACTTTATGTGTTCCCTAATTATCCCTTGTCATAAGTAACAAGGCAATACCTGTGATCATATACTGTCTATAGTTAAGTATTATCTTTCTGATGAGCAGACAAGAGTCAAGACAAATAAAATCATTCTGGATACTGAGGGTTCCAAATACCTTCAGACAGGATGTTCTGGCACTTTCTCAAATGCAAAAACAAGAATCAGAAAGTAATAGTCAGTGGAAGAACCACCACCACATGAAAAGGCTGCTTCTTCAGTTTCTAGATGACATTCTGGAAAATTAGGTAATTTAATACTCCTTTTTTTTTTTTTTTTTTTTAATTAAATGTAATCTCCAAGTTTGGATTTTGCTGGTCTTAGAACATAACAATCTTCTGAGGCATGGACTTTTGTTTAAAATAAATGTAGAACCAGAAAATGCAGACTCAATTTTGAAAGAAATTACCCTGGATTGGAACTAGTTTAAATTCTCTGCCTACGTGCAGTTATATACTGCCTCCAAGCTGCAGTAGCTTTTTTACTGGTTACAGGAGAATCAAGTGTCCAGAGGTCCACTGACCTCTTCCAATTTATATTCTTTTTTCCTCCTTTAAAACGGTGAAGTGTGGTCTGTAAGTCACTTTTCAAAGATAAGCATGTGTGAATCTGACAGTATAATTTTGCCCTTAATAAACAGAATTTATAGTGTAAGCTGTTTCAGAAGCTGTGATAAACGAGATAATTGGACATTATTCCATATTGTAACACAGACGGCCAAAATTATACCATTTAAGACACTCAAGAAGATCTGTTTGACTTCTTAAAAATATACTTTTATAATAATGAAATCCAAAGCTTATACTTTTCTTTACTGGCAAAGATATTTTGAGAAACCCATCATTTATAATTCTGTGTCTCTGTAAGCCAGTTTCTATTGACAAGAACACTGAAATAGGATTCAAAGCTTAACTTGACTTGTAATGGTGTTGAGAATTCTCACATAAAACACAGCATTGTTCCTTTCTTACTGACTTTTTCATTTCTTTTATGTCAAATGTATAAAAATCAATGTTCAATCATGCAATATTCAATATATTGCATATATATTATTCTGTGGTATACAGGGGAAAGTCATAAATGAAATGTAAAATATGAATACAAACCTTAACAGAGGCCTCTGAAATCTTGTGTGTGCATGTAGTGCAAGAAAATGTTTAAAATAAAAATACAAACCAGTCTGTATTATAAGTCAAGATTAAGGAATACTCCCAGTTTTGCTATACTTCTACTTTCCTGGTATTTTAAAAGCCTGATGATCTAAGAGCACACACATTTACTTATCTTTCAAAGACATAATCACACTGTCATCCATTTCAGTACCACAAAAGATGGATAGCATAACATGGACTTAAAATGGGTTCATTAATTATCAAAAAGATAAGTGTTTCATCAGGTATATACAGCAGATAATATTTATCTTTTCTCATAGAGAAAAAAGATTAAAGTAATTCTTACACACATACTGGAAAAGAAAAAGGCTGTACCACTGAAAGTTTCATAAAGTGACACTAGATAATACACTCTGCCACTAAAGACAACCTTACACAAACACAGCCACAGATGCCTTCCATCACATTCAACTTTGGCAGTTAAATACCAGAATGAAACCATATATTCCAACTTTAACTATTTCATAAACTTCCTTTTGTTTCTTAGCAATTTACACACACAGGGACTGCTTTTCAAAAGTTAGTGTTTCTGCTGCAGTATTTGATAACTACTTGATAGATATAGAGTAAATAATTTCACTAACTGTATAACACAATGATACGTGAAAACAAATACCAGGACTGCAACAGTCTCTGAAAGGAAATATCAAGTCCATCTAGCCATAATTAGTGAAACTGCTATGTGAAGTAAAGAAATACTACTTTAATTCTGTCAGAAAAGAAACTCTGACAAAATAAAACAAAACTTGGGTTATTCTGACATATTTAGCAAGGATCTGGTCTGAAACAAGATCAATAAGAAACAAAAAAAATCCTCATGAGAAATAACTGATTAAAAATGTACTATCATGAACTAGAGAATGCATATTAAATTTTCAATTATATTAAAAAAAGTTTCATTTTAAACCTTCCCTCTGAACAATCTCCCCGAATTTGATATGTTGCAGGTACAATTACCAGTAAATGAGAAAAATCAATAAAAGAAATAATTTCTCAGCTGTGATTTCCTGAAGACTAGGTATTGTGTTTATAAAGACATTATTTCGCTGGTCTTACTTTACCCTTATTTTTATTGAAAATAGTTTTGGGATAAATACATCATTATCTAGATATATTTAAAAAGTACCTCAACCCCAAAATCCTTTGTATTGTAGTGAGTTTTATGCAAGTAACACCTATTTAACTGAACATTTTTATTCTGCTGTAGATAAATATTTTAACACTTGTATGTGTCACAGCCTTTTTTTATTTAGTAATTTGCAACAAAAATAGAAACATTACTCTCAGAAACATCACAAGCCAAAATCTCAAAACAATCCCTCTCTCCTAACTGCAACACCATATCTGGAGTGAGGAAAAAAATGTAGTGTTTAGAAATAATCTTGTTCATGACTTTTTGATTTGGCTCAGTGAAAACACAGTGAAATCAGTGGAGGCTCACATTAGCTTTACTGAATTCTGGATAATTTTCCTAATGTGAATCAGTAAATCAGTTTACTTACAAGATTCCATATAATTAATTACACATTATAGAACAGAATTTATACCTAATTTTTCTTAAAACTGAAACTAAAAAACTGAAACTAAAAAAGACAGTTGATTTATATACTACTTACAAATACATGCCCTTTTTCAATATTTGTTATTATTTGTCCCCGCATACTTCCAGTTCTAACAATTGCAGAAATAAATTTAGATAAGAAAACACTTTGAGAAATTTATTCGCTTTGAAAAAATTATTAAAAAAAAACCCCAATTTTTTGTAGTTTGTCAAAGATTCAGTGTCACTCAATAAATTTAACAAAATACTTATTTAGAAGACAGAACACAGCAAATTCCATTTGTAACAAAAAAGTATCTAAGGGTACTCACTGAGGTGAAAATACAAAACATTGGAATACTGAAAGGAAAACTATTAAGAACTTGCATCAATTTTGTGTGTTGCTCTATCTAGCAGCATTTTAAAAATAGAATTACAGTTTGCTTTCCATCATCATTATTGATTCATCCAAATGCCTTATGGACATCGATAAAGAGATCTATTGAATCTTAATGGCAAAAATGTCAGGAGCAGTATTGAAACTAACACAGGTCAGTGATTTTTAGCATCAGTGACTTCTTGAAAATGATGCCCTGACAGTTTGCTTTTCCACTGCTTCAGACGAATACTTTAATGGCACATAAACTCTCATGATGTTCTAAACATGTTAAGGAAAGGAAACACAGTTTAGTTCAGGCCTATACTTCCCAAAGCTGAAAAATTATGTTTATTTCCACTTAAAACAGCAATGCCATCTCACCAAACCTTTCAAGAGATATATAATAATAAATAGAAACCCTCCAAGGGGAACAAGTTTATTTAAGTCTAAATGATAATGTCAATCTTATTAAAGGATTAAATAATTGAACATACAAAGAACTAAAAATGCATCACTGTTTAACTCCTGAGAAACTAAAGAAATGCTCAGTGTTTAAAGTCTATATACATTCCTTCAAATATACAAAGTGCACAGAGTAAGGAGTGCAAAATATAAAAGCCTGATATTGACTGAATCTTGGCCACAAAGTATTACCGAAATTTGAGCTGTTGGAGAGTATACTGATCTAACTATGAAGCAGAGAATATTTTAGCTGATTTTTTCAAAAATAATTTGATGCTTGTGAATTTATTTAAAGTAGGAGTAACTGCTTCCTTTTTTTTTGTTTTGATCTAAGTGTACAGTCAAATCAGTTTCAGAAACTGAAATTAGGCTTTCATATAGAAACATTATTATGTTTAAAATGACATACCTTCTTTTTTAACCACATACATGCACACCATATTCAAACAACATAGCATTTTAATACTGTGAATATTAATGAATTTGACAGTGCTATTTTTGGAAAATGCCAATGACATTCATACACACCAAATGTATCTCTGCAGTCCAAACAGAAAGAAAACCCACATAAAAATGAGAACTGGATTCACTAAGCATATAGTATGAAGAAGTTAACTCAGGGATTGCAGAGTGAATGACAGCCTATTTTCTGCTGCTAACTCAAGATTAGAATTGGCACCTACCCTTATGCTAATGAACACCTAATTAGAGACACCTCCTATTCAATAAACTGCGCTCTTATCATCAGTTAGATTACCTGACAAGCCCTTTCACTCCAGTTCTGGCCCACCAAGAATCTTCATTCTTTTTCTTGTCTTCTTTTCTGCAAGAGAACTGATCCCGCTTAATCCCTGGAATAATGTATCTCCTCTTGTGGAAGAGCTGGTTTCCCTCTTCCCCTTTTTACATCAAGCTAATGGAGCCAGTAGGTATTCTATTGATCTTTCTCTATGTGGTTTCCTCAAGGATTTGACAGACTTCCTTACAGGTTAAACATCCAGGCTTTCTGAAGTGGCTATAAAGCTTTGGTTTTGATTTTTCAAACTTTTTTCTCAAACCCTTGCTCATCCATAATCTTTAAAAGCTCAGTTGATGCCATGCAGAGCACAGGCTTATTTCTTTGCTGAACTAATCTAGACACTGTCTAGTGTTGAGTACAGTTGTCTGATTCAAATCTTCTGTTACAAAGCAGATGACATCTAGCTAGATGTCATGAGAAGAGACTAACAATGACAATTCACTTATCCCTTAGAAAGAATCAATTCTCCCACAATGCATCTGTCAGAGAACTCTCACTCAGTAAAAGCAATTTTTCTAGCTGTCTGACACTGTAATTGCTCTTAAATTTTCAATGAACGTTTTACAAGAACTCCCCTGAACCATGATGAAAAACTTAACTTTTTCTAAAAATGAGAGGCTGACAGGATGAAAGAGGTCTTTCTCTTTAAAGCTTTGCTTGCTTCAGTAGGAATTCTTTCATATCATCAACAAGCTGTTGAATAGAGGATAGATTACTTTCCATTTATTTCATCAATCAGATTAAAGGCTCTCCTTCACAATGCCCTTTAAACAAGAGCTGTTTATGATGTCCTCCCAGGTTCTACTTTAATGTAGTATTAAATCACCCTGAGCAAAGAGGCAGGCAAAGCATATAAATATGATGAATATCTGACAACATTTAAGCATTGCATACATTCAGGTCATTTCCCTATTTCTTGTCACTCTGCAAAAAATCTAAAATCTATCCATCGTCCCAAGCAGGTTCTAATGATTATGTGTCATTTTAATACATCATCAAAAAGGAAAAAAAAAGAAAAAGTTTATATATAAATATAAGTAGATATATAGATAGATACATGATAGTATCTGTATTCTGTATCTGAAATCTTCTGAGAGAGTATGCATGACACCAGCACACAGAACTGCTCCTTCACACACTTATTTAATTAAGATTTAGTCTGAAAAATGGATTTACTTGTAGATGCAGCTCTGTTCTATTTATAGCACACATAAATATTGCACAGGAAAAAAAATGATGTGCTCTTTCATTTTGTACACACTGAAACTGCTTTATTAGTATGAGAAATATGTACAAGTTGCAGGCAATTGTTCAAGAATAATCAATAATACTTTTGGTGTTATTATTGACTACATAATTAGAGGCACCATTCCTTATTATCTAGATAATTCCTCAATTAAATAACAGTAAGCACATTAAAACATATAATTTTCCCTGGCTCACCATGGAATTTTGAAACAAAGTAATGAATTCTGAAATCTTTACATGTCATGATATATTTTAATTAAGTATTTAGACATTTTATATGCCAGCTATTCATGTTAGAAATGGGGAGTTCCAGTACAATCAATAAACATAAACCATTAAATAACTTGCATATATCAACACATAAATAGCAAGACCACACTGAGGATAAATTTATATGTTCATGATAATTCTAGACTGCATTTTGGGTGGCTTTCTTTGTTTGACTATCAATCACATAACAATTCCTCCTTTCTCTGTTGCTTACTATCCACGTGTGCTACATTACTGTTTTGTCTGCTTTTTCTCTTTTCACAGTAAAATTGGAAGAGCTAGCTGCTCTTTTGTGGTCCCATTGAAGTCAATAAGAAATCTATTTTTGAATAAGGACTCTCAAATTCCTGGAGAAATTCTGTAAGTTGATTCACTATTTCTTTGCAGAGCTACTTTCACAAGTTAGTGTAAAACTTCAGCTCTTTATACTAGTGCCAAATGGATCAGTAAGTTGGTTCCTTATTAAAAAAAAAATTGTGGTCTTACTTATTAAAGAGTTTTGTATTCTGAATCATTGTTAACAGCCATAATGCACTGATCTCATGTTAGATCAGTGTTTAGTGCAAATGTTAAGAAAAATAAAGTGTTATCAGTTTTGAACTATCAAATGTACCTTGTGCACAAAAATTGCTAATTTTGGCAAAATATCAGCTGGAAGTATTTCTTAGAATAAAGAAAATATTTCCTAGACTGAATAAAGTTCTAATTGGCAGCAAACTAACATGGTAGAATGGGGGATGCCAGGTGGAATTTTAATTTGTCTAGTGTATACTTGTCTAACTTAAGAAAGTAGAAATTATCAAGAAGAAACTTAATCACAATTTTATAGAAGTCTGTGGTACAAGATAACAATCTAGTTACTAGTCCTCATTTACTAGTTCAAACCAGTAAATGAGGAATTATTTGTTTCCTAAGAAAGGATGCTTCTTGCATTTTGCAAGACTAAGAGAATAACTTCTTCCTAGATCTGTTGACTAAAATCCTACAAGAACTATCAAGAAATATCTCTACTCATTAAAAAAAAAAGAAAAAATGAAAATACTGGTTCTTACTTCTCTTATAATTTAGACAACTATTAGGAAAAATAGATCTTAAATATACTTTACATATACTTGTCTATTTTCTTTACCAGAAAATATACAAGCTACATTCTGATGAACATGTTTGCTTTGATTTCTTAACATTTATTTTAGTGGCTTTAGATAGCCTTAAAAACACTACATTTTCTCATGTTGAAGTTTAGAAGCAAGTCAATTTTATTTTTCCTAAAGACAGAATTATGATCTTTATTACTTATTATCTTCTCTAATTCATTTGGAGAAAATAGGCAATATAGACAATAATTTTCTGGGTGTCAATAATATTTCCAGCATGGACCACAGAAGGGGAAAATCCTGGACATAAATCACCTTTTCTAACTGTAAGCCTATTCTCTTTCGCAAAAGAAAACCAAACCCAGTAATTCTATCAATGCTGGTCAACTTTCCAAAGAGTTCTCTACAAGAAGAACTGAAGTTCTGAAAACCTTTTCACTCTGCTTATTTATTTTAGAAAAAGCAAGTGCATTTGTTTTCACTGGGGCACTCTCTGCTAATAAACCTGTTTCTGCTCTTCCTGAAATCAGCAGGCTGATTTCAATGAGAGCAAAGTTCAAGAAAGGGTCTATGGAAATACCCATCTTTAAAAACCACAAAATTAATATACTCTCTTATCATCAGTAGGAAAATTCACACACTCTGGGTTAGACACATATTGAACAAGGGCCTGAAAATTATACATCTCATATAAAGGAGATACTAAGTAATCTCACAGTATGAACGTGCAAGTAGGAGGAGATGATGACTGTTATTACAGATATTCTTTCAAAATATTTCAGATTCAGACATTTTACAGATAAGAAAAGTATGATCAAATGAAACAATTTGTAATTGAGGAAATGTTATGCTGGATTCAGTGTAATCTTACTTCTAAGAGAAATACTTTCAAGAAACTTGAACCACAAAAAAAAGTTTGTTTAAAAATGTAGCAAGAAATACCCACATGCTTAAAGGGCATGAAGGAGTGACAGGGAGTATGTAAGTATGTGATGAAAATGCTGAAGGTATCTGTGGAAAATCCTGATTTTGAGAGGGATGCTGTTGCCATGTGACTTTCCACCACCCCTCCCAAATCTCAAAGAATAGAAATTAACACTAAGGATGAACAATGAAGATGCGTCATGGAAGATTTCAGCCACGTGGAAATGGTGAGATATTATTCAAAGCAAGATTTTCTTAGGCTGGAGAAGTGCAATAAACATCTGACCCTTCAAATATTTGTCTGAACTCCATGCTTCTGTGGATTCCCTCATCATCTGAGTTTTATAACTTTGTTATTAGGACTTTGCTGAAATAGAAGCAATGGCCAGACTCATCTTGCTGAGAATAAAAGCTATAGCAAGCCATACAGGGTTATGCTTTACCAGAGTTAATTGATTTTACATCTGGCCCATCAGCTGTTTTTATAGAAGTTGAATAGTGCCTTTGTCTTCACCTTAACACCATGGTATACACAGAAAATTATTTCTTTAGATCCCTCATTAAATCAATCAAAATTAACTGCAAACAGAAAGCTACTTGAGCTGTTGGAACTCTATAATAGCAAATTTTAGTTTTGTATCTCTAAAGCACAAGCAAACTAGTGATTTGGAGACACTAAAAACAAGATCCTACTTAGGACACAGAGGCTAGAGAAAAAGTCAAAAAGAGAAAATATTTTTGAATAAAGAAAAACTATAACTTGTTAAATTATAACTTTCAGTCATATTTGAGGATATAGAATCACTTATGCCATTTTATAATTCAATTTCATGATTATATTTATTTTCTCAATAATTCTGCAATGATGCACTGAGATGGAGGAAAAAACCTCCATTCACATCATATACTTCACATCTCATTAGCTGAACTCATAAATAAATTTTCTCTACTTTTCCAAGCATTACATTTAGTCTCACTTCCAGTCAATAAAAATAACCATAACTAAGGAGAAAATATTAGTTGGGAACCAAAAAATTTACAACATTGTCAACATAGAAGCTATTCCTAGCGCTTTGGTGTTATATACTGTCTGGGAAGATTTATGTTCCTCTATTAATATTCCTAAATTGGGAAAAATCAAACCCACTCCAATTACAAAATTTATATTTAAAATTTCCTTATTGTTTTTAAATTAGATATGACCAGATTTAAGCTGGGACAGAGTTAATTTTCATCTTGGCAGCTGGTACATTGCTGTGCTTTGCATTGAGTGTGAGAGTCGTGGTGGCACAGAGATGTTTGGGATGTTGCTCGGTAGTGCTCACCTAAATCCAGGACATTTCAGTGCCCTGTGCCCTGCAGCGATCAGGTGCACAAGAGGCTGGGGGAGCATGGCCAGGAGAGCTGATCCGACCTGGCCAAAGGGGTATTCCACACACAGAATGACAGGGCCAGGATATAACTATATAATTATAATAACTGTGGGGAGCTGGCTGGGCGGGGACAGGAGCTGCTGGGGGACGGGCTGGGCATCGGTCAGCAGGCGCTGAGCAACCGCATCACTGTGCATCACTCGCCTCTCTGGGGTTTTGTTCCTCTCTCTCACTACTACTACTATTATTTTTTCTATTGTTAAACTCTTCTTATCTCAACCCACAGGTTTTATGTTTTTCCTTTTACCCCATCCTAGTGTAGCAGGGGGGTGGGTGGGTAGTGAGGGAGCAGCTACATGGTACTTGGCTAATGGCTGGGGTTAAATCACAAGAAGATTAATCCAAAGTTTAAAAAGGCTTGGGTTGGATTCTTTGAAAATGTATTGATTCAGGTAATGAACTCCCTTGCTTTAGAATTTAAAAATATGTTTTCAAAACATTAATTTTGACGTATTTTATGCGCTTTCCATTACTGCACAGTTTTCCTAGAGTGTCAGTGGTGATTGTGAATCTCCAAAGGGTGCTTGTGTTGGTCCTGAAATAAGTGTTTAAAGCCTATGGAATGAATTCACGGACCTTTGAGGAATCAAGCTTGATTAGACTGATTAGATTAGACTGATTAGGTTGATTTATTACTTTTCAAAAGCTTATATTGCAAGCTAAGGTGTCTACCCAAAGTGTACAATGAAAGTTACTCTAAGACATTTCAAATGTTATTCTGGTATATTATGAATTGTCATTAAAATTCATGCAAATCATGTCAATGAAGGAATACCAAGAATATAAAAAAAAGTGAAAGTGAAGGAATTATGCTCAAGATGAACGTTTAGGATTTAGACAGTAAGATTTAGAAATTAAAATTGTGCAGGTAAATTACTCTGTCAAATCCCTACAGTTTTTCCAGCCTTTTATAGGGCACAAGCATCTAAAATTCTCTTTTATAGATCAGTTGTCTATTTTCTGATGGCCAATTTCACCAGGTCAAACAGCTCCAAATTTTAGAAACAAAAAAGATGTCTGTTGGGAAATAGATGCTTGGCAAGGCCTTGGGAAAAGGTATTTGTGAGAGCTTATTCAACTGCTTGTGTTGGCCTTCACACAGTTCTTGCAGCTTCTTCTCTACCTCTTATGAATAGAGGACTGGCACAAGCAAGAATTTGAAGTACCTGCATACCAGTAAGTTTACATCTTAACTTTTTTGTTTTACTATTTTCTGTGAAAATGGAATAAAAGATTAATTTATACAACTTGATTGCTGCCTATTCAGAAAATCTTAGGCTCTAGCAGGTTAAAATAAGGAGGGTAAAACTTTTTTAAAATAGAAGTTAAATTTCCTATTTTATGTAATTCCATACCAATAGAAGTTTGGGTTTATCCATTTCAAGGCATATTGGTAGATAGTTGATAGATTTCCAACAAAGAGGGCTGTAAAATTCTGAATGGCATGAAAAATAACAAAATGAAGTAAATTAAAAAAAAAAAAAACAAACCAACAAAACTTACATGATTTTTAAAAAGTATTTTCTGATTTAAATTGTAATGAAATTTAATATATTGTAAATAAAAGGCTAAACTAAGCAGCAAATCCTACTTCTGTTACCACTTCCTCTTCCCTGCAACAAAGAAAAAAAAAATTAAAAGGGCAAGATTCCAGCAAAGTTACAAAATCTTGTTATTGTATCACTTTGATAAGGTCCATTTTTAAAACCAACTGTAACAATTTTTGGGATACATTACTTTGCATTAAGTAAACTCAGAGGTGGAATAGGCAGCAGCAATCCCAGGCACAATCTAAAAGTATTTAATTGGGTTTTTCTGAATGAACAGAAATGCTCCCTCTAACATTAGAACAGAGAGAAAAAAAAGCAGACAAGCTTTCAGGGACACATGTTCTCATGTTCTTGAAAACTTGGCCTTGACTCTCAACCACATTAGCTGATGCAGTTATAGAAGAGGCCTTGTCTTTATTTGAATAGGTTTTCTTTTAACAGTAAGATAATTACAGCTACAATCAGTTTAATATTAAATATATTCATTTTAACCATTCTTACTGAAGTAGTTGTTTCCCAGCTGCTAAACTGAAGGAAGGACTGAAAAGTTCATGAAAACAAGGTATTTAGTACTAAAAGTGATATGGTGGAAAAAATAGACAAGTAGGTATGTGAAGTTTAGAGACTGGAAAAACTGAAAAATTAAAAGGTTAAGATCAAGTTTAAACAAGTAGAAGACAGAGATTTATTCCATTTATTATTTATATGTGTAAATAAAATAGTCTATAATTTTATGTTTTAGAGCAGAGGAGGGACAATATAATTAGTATAATCCAACTAATAGACCTAGAAGATACAATGCCTATTTTCAAGAGTTGAAATATATAGAAGTGTTTACTCTGAGAAGACCAAGGTGAAGTTTGATTATTTGATTTTTTTCATAGTGACAGTAAAAAAAAAGTATACCTTAAAAGTTTGAAAAAATGTTCAAAAAGTATTTGAAATACTGGGTGAGATGGAAGAAGAGACAAAAGACGAAGAGGTGTTTTCAGCTAGGGTCTTGAGTACTGGGGAGAATAAGAGAAAGATTGCTGGCAAAGATGACGAATTTGGGAGCGTCAGGGCAGGCAGTTAGACAGAAGTGGATGCTGATGCACACAGCTGACCAGTGTGATATGTTTTGGTTTTAGATTCAGCATTAGCTCAAAGAGTACAGACTCATAGAATTTGACATAGGTGTTCAAATGATACATCTTTGATATCAAAACTGACAACTTAAAATGAAAAGAGAGCTAGTGGTGATACCTCAGTGTTACAGAAGAGCGGTCTTTTTAGCACAGGGTCATAGTTTCAGTTCATATTGTGTTTCAAGCACAGGAAATTTTGGGAAATCTTTTTTCTACTATTTGTAAACAAATGTGCTTTTTCTTGTAGTTCTCCAAGATAAAATTAATTTTACACATAAAGAAAAATATACATGCTTTCTTCAGAAACACAATTCAAGATAACATAGGGCTGGTAAGTTATTTTAGATTAGCAATCTACTTGTTTCAAAGTAGTACATTTCGAGTAGCTGTGGAGATACTGAGAATCTATTGCTTCTCTTTTCCAGCTGTCGTTAGGGACACAAAAATTTCAGTGGTTTCTGTCAAACCTCTCCCATATGGAAGAGAGGGTAAAATTATAATATGATCAAGTATTTCATAGTACTGCCTCACTAACAAAATGCCTAGCCAGTATCTTTCAGTAGCAAGTTTTATATGCTGCAAGAAAGTAGTGTTTTTTCCAAGCAGCCTGCAAATGCAATTGTCTAGTGACCATGCGACCAAGCCAGAGCTTGTCCTTGAGCTTATTCATTCAACATTGACCATTCCAGAATTCTGAAGTATTATTAGCTCCCAGATAAATTGGCTCCCAGGAAGGTGCGGAAATATTTGTCTAGCTTTTATCACTGAATGAAAATCTTTGAATTTTTGAAGGAGCTGGAAGGTATTTTGGATCTTCAACCCATTGCATGAATGTTCTATATAATCATTTAAATCTCTTTCTAGTTTAAAGTAGAGATGGATGATAGTGACAAAAAAAGATTGGCCTATAGGGTAGGAAAAAAGCTCCTAAAATTCAGAAATATTTAAAAAAGGTGTTGTATTTAGAATTCAGAGGAGAGATTTCTCAGTGTTTTGCTATGAACTATTACATTATTATATTGCTATATGAATGCCAATCTGTGTTTGTAATTTACTATTTAGCAACCAATTAAATTCTAGCATTGAAATCTTGAATTTCTTCAAATGTACTGAATCCATAGGACACCAAATGTACCTTTAAGGTTTCAGGGACATGATTTTGTAAAGTCAGCAGAAGGTACTCAAATGAAAGAAAAAGGACAAGCAGAGGTGAATGTGAGCAGAATAATCATTTACAGTGCTGAAACGAAGATCTGAAAAGGATCAGAAAAAAACAGCACTGTACCATGAGGGAATAAATTCAACAATTTAAAAAAAGTGATATCCTGAGAACTGCTGATGCCCATCCTCAAAGATAGGCAAAATTATTTTATGTTTAGTTGCAAATGTATGTGTGCTTCCCCCTTTTTTTCCCCCTCTTCTTTCTTGAAAATACATTTTTTGTAGATCACTTGAGTGGTTAGCTGAGGAGATTTTTGATTTTTTCTGTCTCCTTCATGATAACCTGCACTATGTGTTCTGTATGTACCATTTTGTGTCACCAAAAAAAGCTAAACTGAAAATTAACTACTGAAGAAAGATATGGACTCTTCAATTCCCTGCCCATAGGTTTTCTTCCTTCATACTGGCCTTAGCCACCAAGAAACTAAGGAAAAATGTGTTTTGATGTTTGGCCCAAGAGAAAAATATTTTCTTAAAAAAAAAATTAAAAATTGGTATTAGATCAGGCAACTGAATCAGCTCACCAGTGCCCACAGAAGCAGCAGATCTCACAGAAGCAAAACAGCAAGAATATGCAGAATATGCAAATAAGGAGGAAAGGGACCCCACTGTGAAAGCATTTTGCCAGGTTAGTATTAAAAGTATATCTTGCAGGACAAACTGGTTTAGGATAAAACCTGTTAAGATGAAAAAGGGAGAAAAAGTCATATGGAATAAGATCTATAAGCAGATAGTTTGACCCTGTAATTTAGGCTAAAACTCAGAGGAATCTTCTGGTGTAACTGCAGCATTTTGCTGATATTAGTGGTACATTTATGTATTTCTAGGTAGAAACAAAGCAACGAGAATTTATGCTAAAGCAACTTCTTCATATACCTGTGGGTAGATTCATATATTTTCGTTTAGTATAGTACAATTACCCGTCTCATTTATTACCTACCAAGATGTGAAACCACAAGGTGAGGTCAAAGTATCATCAAGGGTATCTTCATCACTTCAATATCATTGCCTTAAAAAGCACTGACCAGGAGAAGTAGATGACCTCATTTCAAAATTATTACAGTACAGAGAACTCAGTTTCAACATTATAATTCATTTTCCTACAGAATATTTCAAATTTATGATCAGTTTCCTGACATATAATAGCTAATCGTTAAGGATAACCACTTTAACATAATATGAATACGCATTTCTCCATAGGTAATACAACAGTTCCTGCATTAGCATTATTGACTAAGGTGCATTTAACTTCTTCACTAATACTTAATGGAAGGTTAATGCATAAGTCAGAAGATTAAATGGCTTTTACTTAAAAGAAGTATATTGATTAAAATAACTTAGTGTGGTTTTTAAAGATGATTATATAAAAGTAGTCACACTTTTTAATATTTTATTAAATATTATGAGCAAAATGTGGGCTTCACTGACCAAAATTACTGGAAGTTATTGTACTAATTGTGCCTTGAGCTAATTATTGCTCGTAGTTAACACATGAATATTTTATACTGAAAGGTAACAAATCATTCCTGCTAAATTCAGCACTCAAAGTTAGCTTTATTCCATCAGTCTAGGAATTGTCCTGCTACTGTGAGCACAGTCCTTCATATGCCATGTCCTCTTTCTCATGCATGGCACTACTGAATAACAGGGTAACCTTCCAAGCCAGATTACCTGTTCATTTCCAATAAAGTGTGCTTCTATTTTCTTTTAATGGGCTAATATTACTATTCAAATGTATGTGTTGACTTTTATACAGTTGGTATCTCAAATTCCAACATGTTGCCCTGAGGCTGGAGCTAGGCAAATTGTCTTGTGGAAGGTTTAGTTTTAAATTTGAGATTCTGCACATATGCAACACTTTGGAGCTGATCTCACAGTTGTATGAAATAAGACTCTTGGGGCCATTTTTTCCATTCATTCACTTGAGTTTGATCTCAGTAAAATGCTTGTGCTGAGAATTTTTTGTGTTATGCTACACAGGGCTTCTTCTGGGGACTCTTGCTACATGCTCTGCTCAGACTTTTCTCTATTGTGGAATTGTTTCCATCAAAAGAAAAGGAGTAGTTTGGGATGAAATGTTAAATTTCTGCAAACATTTCTGTTAAAGCATTTCTGTGTACTAGTAGCTGTGTATTACGTTATCCAGTGTCGTTGGTGACTATTTTATGCTGCTGAGGTACAAAGTTGTAGGCCAAAGGAGATAAACCTGGTAAAAGCACGTTTTGGTTATGCCAGCTTTTTGATTCGGACCAGCTCTAATCTTAGGTGAATGCTAAGGATAGACTGTTTGTGTTTGGTACTGTGTTTGGTGCTGGTACTGTGATTCTCTTTGTTTCCTGAGGCACTGCACCTGCAAGATATCTCTCTTGACATCTTTCAGTAACACAGCTGATCTGCCATGGCTTTTGTTTGAACTAGACTTTCAAAGGGACCTTAGGTAACAGCAATAAGGGCATATGGTGCAAAAAAGACACTAATAATTGTGTTCCTCAAACATCCACTGAGAAAAGAATGAAAATTGGCTGTACCATTTCATGGCCCTGGTAGAAAATATTTTTTTATTTCTTTTCCTTTTAAAATTTCACTCATGCTCCTTTAAGTGTAGTACATGCTTGCTAAAACTCAAGTGGAATAAGTGATTTGTATAACAGAAAATAGCTAAGATAAAATGATAACTTTTCATGTAAGAAAAGGGATGACCACAGAGAGATAAGATAGTCTAAAAAATTTTGAGTGACCTGGAAGACAGTAAGCAAGAGGCTACCCACTCCACCTCCCCAGGCAGGTATCAAATGCAACTAAGACAGTGTGTTCTGGAAATAGGAAATAGTTCTGATTAAATATAGTTGAGCTATAATGCAGCTTGCAACAGAAGGCTCCAGGTACTATAAGCATATATGGATTTGATAACTGACTGGATATATCAAAGGAAGAAAAATCCACTATGGGATATAAAAAAAAACTCTGCTTCTGGATAAGAAAATTCCAAACAGAAGAAGCATTCTGGAGAAATTCCCTTTTATTTAATAAAGTCAGTCCAAAACTGAGTGAGCAGTTTTAAACAGAAGATTGAAAGGAGATAGCAGCAACTAGTATCATAACTTCACTTAATTTCCAGACAAAAATCTGAAAAAAAATGGTTTCAAAGTTGACTTTGTCCTTTCCAGTTTTGTTCCAGACACAAACATACTTTTCTTTCTGTCAGTTTTATCTAGAGAAAAAAACAGTTTGGTAATACCAAAACACCTTCACATTTCTTTCAGTCTCACATTATTTCAGAGCTGGGCTGGACATCCAGTTGGAATATTGTGGCAGTTATTTTCAATTTCTCCTATAAAGTCCCTGTGGGCTTGAGCAGGTAGCATCTGTACTACAGCAAGATGTTTTGTGTTTAATTGTTATTATGTTCTTAATCCATTAAATCTTGAACCAGCAAAAGATGATGTTACCATGCATGAAAAGAGTCTAAAGAAACTTGCTATAAAAAGGGCTGAAACTACAAATAGTGCCTGATTGAGTGATGGTGAACTGATTCAGTTTAAATTAAATTATAGTAGGTTTGCAATGAGAACTTGGGTTTCAAAAGGGCAAACCTTAATAAATTAAAGAAACTCATTACCAAAGTTGCTGACTACTCTGACCTCTGAGATCTGAATGTGGAGGGGGTAAACATTTTAAAGAAATCTATCAAATCAGTGGTAGTGCCATAAGATTACAGGATAGGAAATGTCAAGAGTTGGTATAAAGGAGCAGAGGTGAATGAGAAGGGTAAGAAGAGATTAGTCTGATCTCAGTAGTATGCTAGGCTTTAGCTTTTAAAGAGCTGAATAAAATAATTGAGATAGAATAGAAAATGCAACATAGGTTGCATTAAGGCAGGACTAATCTGATATCCTCTTCTGATAATGTTTTTTTTCTACAGAAGGAAATACAAACTTGATTTCCTAAAGTATTTGATATGGGGCCACATAGGAAATTACTTCATCTAGAGAGTGCAGGGATTAAGAAAATCATTGTAAGGTGGACGAAGAACTGTAAGGGACAAAAAAGCTTGCTGACAAGGAACTATTGGGTTCTATGAAGACTATTTGGGGAGTTCAAGTATCCTGGGACTGATCTCTCTATTCCTGTTAATGACATTTAAAAAGCAAAAAAATCTAGAAAGGAACACAAGGAACACTTACAGACAAGCAAAACTGAGTTATCAAAGAAAAAGCCACATGTAGCTATCAACTGGCCATAACTGACTGATCTTGAGGGGCTAAAATATTGGAAAATGTAAATCAGTTGGTTTTGGGATGAGTAACAAAATCTCCTACATGAAAAGGTAGCATCAGCTGAAAAAGAATGTTAAAGACCTGGAGATTTTGATCTTAGACTATAAGAATAATTGGAAGGAGTTAGACTGCTACCCAATGAGATTAAAGATTAAATTTTTTACTTCTTTGCACCAAGTAGCAATTTACTACTCAGAGGAATAGACAGTTTCTCTCAAACAGATTTAATAGTATTTCCTTCTAACAAGCCAAATGAAGGCTTAGGAAAATATGTGAAACCTTCATTAAAAAAGTTTAAATTATAAAAAAGAAAAAGCAAAGCCATTTACAAGAGGTGTTAAAAAAACTGTGAAGAAACAATATCTGTTATGAGAAGCAAGAGGACTCAGTGATCCAGAGAGCTATTCCAGTTCTGTGTTGACACATTAGAAGGATGGACACAAGCAGTCTAGGAGAGTAAAATATGTATATTAACACAGATAAAAACTAAAATAACTTTTATTGCATGATCCTTTAGGTCAAAAAACCTTAAACAATGTCCTAATTTCTATTTTATTTTTTAGAATTAAACCAACACTGGCTATGTTAATAAAATAAGTATTAAGCAAACAATTTAAAGAAATATTAAGGTTCTATTTTTTTTTTCTTTAGATAAGAAGGTGAATATGCTTTTTAGCAGTTTTATTGTTAAAGGGCAAAAGAGTAAAGCAATGTGAATCAGTAGTAACAACCTGTTTGAAAGTTCTGTTGCAAACCCTGGGATTAAAAACATTGAATTGCTTGGGTCCCATACAGCTTGTCACAACCAGGAACGAGCAAATCAAGAGGGGAATTTCGTGCTCCAGTGAACAGAACATCTTCCTCCATCTTCTCCAAACATAACTTTCCTCTAGGCTGTGTACAAATGTGAGAAAGAAATGGAGAGAAGTTTTTTGTTTTGTTTTGTTTTGTTTTGTTTTGTTTTGTTTTGTTTTGTTTTGTTTTGTTTTGTTTTGTTTTGTTTTGTTTTGTTTTGTTTTGTTTTGTTTTGTTTTGTTTTGTTTTGTCAAGGTCACTGGTTTCCCACGACCAAGCGAAGACTTGGGCCTGACCCTGACTGGCACAGCTGCCTGAGAGAAAGCTGTAGCTGCCCTTGTGTTGGTGCCCCCAGAGCACGGGGCAGGGGCAGTGCTGCAAACCAGGCTGCACGCTGCCCCTGCCCCCTGCGTGTGGCCAGCACCCCTGGGAGCAGGCAAATCACTGCAGCTGCCAGGCTGACTGAGCTGCCCTGAATCCCTCTGGGACTACTTGAGAATGACCTGAGCTGCTGAACTGTCTTTGACTGTAGCTATAACTGTTATAAACTATAATTTTTAATATTTTCATAATGACATTATCGTTTGAAATATTCCTAAAGTGTTCAATTTCCTTTTGCTTCATTTAGATTTTAACTGAATATGAAATTTTACAAATCTGTAGAAGTGGTTTTTTTTTTATTCAGAGCTTCAGACTTGAATCTGACTAATATTAATTTACAGATAAGCAAACCATTTTACTTAAAATAAATCTTGTGAAAATTGAGTCTTTCATAAGGTCAGCTGCTGCAATTTCAGAATGTTCAATAATTTTACTCTCCAACTTTTAGGGGTGCAAAACATATGTTCTAGAATAAAGCCTGCATCCCACCTGAAAGGAGATTTTTAGTACTGCTACATGGGTATGGGAAGCACTCATTGCTTTGTCCTGCAGTCTTCAAAAAACTTGCCTCAATTTTAAAGGCTTAGAGCAAAGTGTGCTCACCAGAGCCTAAGCTGCTATCTGGGTAAATTAGTATAATAATTTATACACCTAAGAATCTGTCCCAAAGTATTATAATAAATACATTTAAAATTATATTATTTGGATTTTTATACCAAATGTATTTTATAAATTCAAAAGGATGATATGAGTTTAACTTAATTTTTTTAATTTAATGTGTTTAAAGTCAGTAGCAAGAGTTCTGAAGACCCCTTTCCAGCATCAAAAGCTCCTCAACACTTTTGAAATTGGATTTGAAGGACAGATTCACTTTTTGTGCTGAAATGTCTATTATGTTTCAGGATCCCACTATCTCCTCAAGGAAAAAAAATTGCAGTGAAACACAAATTCTTCCTTACTTCAGTGCATGCAGATAATGAGCTACTTTGCCTTTAAATAGGTAATGTTTGAGGTCTCAGTATTTACAACTAGAAGCAAATCTTGAGAGAAGACAATTCTACTCCTAAGTAAAATAAAGGACCACTCTGTTTGCTGAGCCTTCCTGAAAGTCCAACAAGAAGATTTCCACGGTCATATGGCCTTGAAAATCTGACAGCAGTTCAGTTCACTGGGCAATGTAAATTCAGTTTTTTCCTCATTTGTATGCAGAACCAGCCATCATCTTCTAACAGAAGAACCCATACACCTCCTTGAGGAGAGAGGCAGCTGTCCCAAAGTAAGTACAGAGCAGAGATGCTATGTGCACCACTGCAGGTGGTGTCCAGTGAGAGGAATACAGACAAATGTCCCACATCTCTGTGTCTGGCCATGGCAATGAAAATAAAAATATCATATGCTGATATAGTTACTAATAAGTTCACGAGAAGAGAATAGCAGTTCAACTTGTAATTTCATAAAAGTCAGTCAGGAAAGGGAGCTGATTTTAAATTAGAAAAGCGGTCCCTAAAACACATTCCTCTTAATAGCTCAGATAGCTAAGTTAGGGATGGAGGCATGCACTTTCATTTCCCTGGTATAGTTAACATCCGAGCTTTGGAATCATGGCTATAGCTTGCTAATATATTTGTTTACTCACACAGTGATGATCCACAATTAATTCCTCAGCCTACTTAGAAGGGTAGGAGAGAACAACTGAAAACTTTCATCTCCTCCTGAGGCACTTGAAAAGCAGCAGAAAAATGGTTATGAAACAAAAGTGACAAAAATAGAAAGGGAAAAATAAAGGAAGAGTTGAACTGTAAGAACGCTTTTCCAAAAGGAGAGATTTAAATACTGTTAGAATTATTTTATTACCTGAAAGAATAAAAGCTGTAAGAGTGGAGAGTGGAAAAAGTCCAATGCTTCATTTGCATGTTTGGTGTTGCATTCGACCCTAAACTGCTGTCTGGAAAGGCTCTGTTCTGTTATGGCAAGCTATAGGACTGCTGGGGTGGCAGGAATAATTCCTGTAAAGATGGGAGTTAACCCTGAGCTAAACACCCTCTTGAGCCTTTCTGTTACACTAGCAGAAACCAACATATCTTAAATATAAATTGTTTTAACTGCACTCTGAGCATATTGACCAGATCAGATTAATCAGGACACATGCCACTTCCTATTTTTAGTTCTAGTTAATTTAAACAAGAAATAGATGTGCAAACTATGATCATTTTGTGCATGCCTGAAGCAGAATTGAAACCATTGCAAGAAACATTGAAAGGGGTTGTAATATTTATCAGGTATGTTTTTTAATTAGTTTCTAAGGGATATGGATGAACTGCAATTTTTTTCCAGTATTAGAATGCAGAAAGGAGAGAACTTTCCCATATTCAGGTTTTGGACATATCTTTTCATTCCAAGAGTGAGAGATTGACCCTGTTTGGGTGCTGGCTGCACACCAAAACCCCTCTATCACTCTCCTCCTCAGCTGGACAAAGAAAGGCTCATGGGCTGAGATAATGACATGGAAAGATCCCTCATGGGAAAAACAGACATGATTTGGGGAAATTATCTGTATTATGTATATGTATAATGGAATGTATTGCCATTCAAGTTAGAGTAGAACAGTGAGAAACAAAAACTAAATATTAAAACACCTTCCTCCCACACCTCCTTTCTTCCAGGACTCAACTTTGTTCATGATTTTCTCCCTCACAATGTGCAGGGGATACGGAATGGGAATTATGATCATCACATATTGTCTCTGCTGCTCCTTCCTTCTCAGGGAAGGGCTCCTTCTTTTGCTCTCAAGCACAGGAGGCAGTCATCCATGAACTTTTCAAATGTGTGTCCTTGCCAATGGGCTACAGTTCTTCCTCCCAGTATGGATCAGTCACAGGGTCACAGATCTCTCCAGCAAACCTGTTCCAGTGGGAGCTCCTCTCTCCAGGGGTCCACAGGTCACGTCAGGCCTGCTCCAGGCTGAGCTGTCCACAGCATCATGCCTCCTTCAAGAATGTCCACCTCTCCACCGAGGGCCTTCCCTGTGAGCTGCAGGTGGATCTCTGCTCCACCACCTCCATGGGCTGCAGGGACACAGCTGCCTTGCCATGATCTCACAGGGAAAGCTCTGCTCCAGCAGCTGGAACACCTCGTGTCCCTCCTTCACTGGCTGTGAATATGTGCCCCACATGTTCTCACTCCTTTATCCTGGCTGCACTTGTACAGCAGGCTTTTTTTTTCCTTTCTGAGGAACTGCCACCACTACCAATGGGCTCAGCCTTGGGCAAATCCTTCTCAGAACTGGCTGCACTAGCCCTGGCCAGCATGAAGACAACTCCAGGCATCTTCTACCAGAAGCCCTCCCAGGGCCTCCTTGCTACCAAGCCCTTGCTATGCAAATGCAATACACCTAGATATGTGAATCCACTAATTCAATCTATATAAAAGAAGACATTTTTTTAAGAATGTACACATTTTACAGCTGTATTTCTGCTGGAAAGAAATATGAAGCTGTTAAGAAAACTAAAAAAACAATGCTTAACTGGTAAAAGGTTGTTTACATAAACCCCCCCAGTAAAAATCTGTGTAAAAAAAAAGTTTTTATCAGTTTCAGAATAAGTGGTACTGATATCAAAAGTACAAAGATACAAAATATAAAAAGATATCAGTAAAACAAGTAATGAAAGACTTAAAATGCAAGAAAATTAAATTCAGTTTGCAATCATGAAAATTTCAGGAAAAATAAAGATCCTTAGATTTTAAACAGTTGTTTTTTGCTAAAATCCCTTGTACTGATAATATAAACACAATCATAATGACTATGTTGGTGATCATCTGAAGTCTAATGACCAAGAGAAATTTTAAATTTCACCTTCCCCTCAGGTAAACCCTGTTGCACTAAGATGGTGAGTCCTATGTGCTTAGTATAGAGCACAAAGGGAGCCTGATCATGCTTGAATGAGAGTGTTATATTGACTTGAATAGGAGCAAGATTGCTCCATCAGTCTAGATTTTCTTTCTTTTCCTTCTTCTTTTGTTTCAGATTGGTAACTCTGGCTTGAGCTGTCAGTCAAAAACCTTACTAGGTGAGATTCAATGGCACATTCATATTTCCAATGACATTATGGATTTATATTATACATATATTTATGTTTCACTTACACTTTAACAGCAATAGACCTTTAGAACATCAGTGCTGAACCTGATTGGTTCCTTGTATTAGGAGTTTAACTTTGGCTTAACTTTTTTTACATAGAGAATGAATGTTTCCTAAATGTACATAAATTCAGCTTTTACCCTTACTATATTCTGTAAAAGACTTACAAAGATTTTGATTATATATTGCAAATTCAGGGAAAAATTTCCTATGGTTTTATCTTGCTGTATTAATTGTTCTTGACTTTGATAATTAACTCTAATCAGCTACCCATACATGGAAAGTACATGATTTTTTTTGTGCTTTTCATAATTTTTCAGGCAAGAAAAATAAGAGCTTACTTTAGGCAAAAGCTCAACTCTGAAGGCTTTAATTGAATAGTCTCAGTGAGGTATCTTTATTTTGAGTTCCATTTGATTTAATCCTGACTTAAAAAGCATGTTGCTGATCTTGGACTGCATAGAATTATGTTAAAACCTTCAAGGTGTGGTGGATTCATTGCATTGCTTAAATATCACATCTTGAAAAGTTCATTGTACTTTAAAAATATTTCTTTGTCAGTCTAATATTTTTCTTTTATCTGAACTATGCTCCCAGTGAGGTGAACTAATTTCTGCATAACCAGTAACAACTAAACCCAGTTAGCCTGTTTTCTGTACTAACATGTTTTCTATTAAATCNTTGAGAAAACTGCTTTCACTACAAACTATCTTTGCTTTGCTGAAGTAATATAGAAGAATAAAATATAGAATATAGAAGTATAGAAGAACAGTAATATAGAACATAAATAAAATGGTATTTCACATGATATTTCTTGTACAATATACAGGATATTTACTGTGGTTTTAAAAATATACATTGGATGCATTTGGTATTTTCAGTCTTGGCATTTATATGTGGTGGTCTTCTAAGCTGTTCCTTTAAGCAGTATCAGTGTGTCCAAAACCTTACAGGAAATGTAATTTTAGCCTTGCATTCATTGACATCTCTCACCTTTCTTTTGTTCACTTTAGTCTTCTTATTCATCTGTGCTCTCTTTTTCAAATTCTCACTGTGGCATTTTCTGTNATTTGGGGAAATTATCTGTATTATGTATATGTATAATGGAATGTATTGCCATTCAAGTTAGAGTAGAACAGTGAGAAACAAAAACTAAATATTAAAACACCTTCCTCCCACACCTCCTTTCTTCCAGGACTCAACTTTGTTCATGATTTTCTCCCTCACAATGTGCAGGGGATACGGAATGGGAATTATGATCATCACATATTGTCTCTGCTGCTCCTTCCTTCTCAGGGAAGGGCTCCTTCTTTTGCTCTCAAGCACAGGAGGCAGTCATCCATGAACTTTTCAAATGTGTGTCCTTGCCAATGGGCTACAGTTCTTCCTCCCAGTATGGATCAGTCACAGGGTCACAGATCTCTCCAGCAAACCTGTTCCAGTGGGAGCTCCTCTCTCCAGGGGTCCACAGGTCACGTCAGGCCTGCTCCAGGCTGAGCTGTCCACAGCATCATGCCTCCTTCAAGAATGTCCCCCGCTCCACCGAGGGCCTTCCCTGTGAGCTGCAGGTGGATCTCTGCTCCACCACCTCCATGGGCTGCAGGGACACAGCTGCCTTGCCATGATCTCACAGGGAAAGCTCTGCTCCAGCAGCTGGAACACCTCGTGTCCCTCCTTCACTGGCTGTGAATATGTGCCCCACATGTTCTCACTCCTTTATCCTGGCTGCACTTGTACAGCAGGCTTTTTTTTTCCTTTCTGAGGAACTGCCACCACTACCAATGGGCTCAGCCTTGGGCAAATCCTTCTCAGAACTGGCTGCACTAGCCCTGGCCAGCATGAAGACAACTCCAGGCATCTTCTACCAGAAGCCCTCCCAGGGCCTCCTTGCTACCAAGCCCTTGCTATGCAAATGCAATACACCTAGATATGTGAATCCACTAATTCAATCTATATAAAAGAAGACATTTTTTTAAGAATGTACACATTTTACAGCTGTATTTCTGCTGGAAAGAAATATGAAGCTGTTAAGAAAACTAAAAAAACAATGCTTAACTGGTAAAAGGTTGTTTACATAAACCCCCCCAGTAAAAATCTGTGTAAAAAAAAAGTTTTTATCAGTTTCAGAATAAGTGGTACTGATATCAAAAGTACAAAGATACAAAATATAAAAAGATATCAGTAAAACAAGTAATGAAAGACTTAAAATGCAAGAAAATTAAATTCAGTTTGCAATCATGAAAATTTCAGGAAAAATAAAGATCCTTAGATTTTAAACAGTTGTTTTTTGCTAAAATCCCTTGTACTTATAATATAAACACAATCATAATGACTATGTTGGTGATCATCTGAAGTCTAATGACCAAGAGAAATTTTAAATTTCACCTTCCCCTCAGGTAAACCCTGTTGCACTAAGATGGTGAGTCCTATGTGCTTAGTATAGAGCACAAAGGGAGCCTGATCATGCTTGAATGAGAGTGTTATATTGACTTGAATAGGAGCAAGATTGCTCCATCAGTCTAGATTTTCTTTCTTTTCCTTCTTCTTTTGTTTCAGATTGGTAACTCTGGCTTGAGCTGTCAGTCAAAAACCTTACTAGGTGAGATTCAATGGCACATTCATATTTCCAATGACATTATGGATTTATATTATACATATATTTATGTTTCACTTACACTTTAACAGCAATAGACCTTTAGAACATCAGTGCTGAACCTGATTGGTTCCTTGTATTAGGAGTTTAACTTTGGCTTAACTTTTTTTACATAGAGAATGAATGTTTCCTAAATGTACATAAATTCAGCTTTTACCCTTACTATATTCTGTAAAAGACTTACAAAGATTTTGATTATATATTGCAAATTCAGGGAAAAATTTCCTATGGTTTTATCTTGCTGTATTAATTGTTCTTGACTTTGATAATTAACTCTAATCAGCTACCCATACATGGAAAGTACATGATTTTTTTTGTGCTTTTCATAATTTTTCAGGCAAGAAAAATAAGAGCTTACTTTAGGCAAAAGCTCAACTCTGAAGGCTTTAATTGAATAGTCTCAGTGAGGTATCTTTATTTTGAGTTCCATTTGATTTAATCCTGACTTAAAAAGCATGTTGCTGATCTTGGACTGCATAGAATTATGTTAAAACCTTCAAGGTGTGGTGGATTCATTGCATTGCTTAAATATCACATCTTGAAAAGTTCATTGTACTTTAAAAATATTTCTTTGTCAGTCTAATATTTTTCTTTTATCTGAACTATGCTCCCAGTGAGGTGAACTAATTTCTGCATAACCAGTAACAACTAAACCCAGTTAGCCTGTTTTCTGTACTAACATGTTTTCTATTAAATCAGATGTCATCAAGTCAGGATGAGCCAAGGTATAGTTCTCCATTTACTTCCCTCAAAACATTTTGCACAGGAGGCAATGCACCACTTTTCAGTCTACCTGGTAAATACCTTTGTTATAGACTTTCTGGGCAATAAAACACATCATAAGTTAAGTACTAAATAATCATTGAATTATTGACTCTTGCAATATTCCAGTACTGTGCAAATCCAACCCTATCAGGCTACAGGATGACCTTCTGAGTTATAAGATTAAGCACAGGGCTGAAGATATGGCTTTTTTTTCAGCTTTAGTATCCTAAGTATTACGCCTAACAGGTAATTAGTCTATTAATTAATTAATATTTTTNTTGGTATTTTCAGTCTTGGCATTTATATGTGGTGGTCTTCTAAGCTGTTCCTTTAAGCAGTATCAGTGTGTCCAAAACCTTACAGGAAATGTAATTTTAGCCTTGCATTCATTGACATCTCTCACCTTTCTTTTGTTCACTTTAGTCTTCTTATTCATCTGTGCTCTCTTTTTCAAATTCTCACTGTGGCATTTTCTGTGATCACTGACTCTTTCCCACCATCCTTCTCCTTTTATTCTCGTTTTTGTTCTCATTCAGTCTTTCAGAACTGTCATATTATACTCTAAATTACAATTTCTAATTATGATATTTTTAAAAGCTTCTAACTATACTTCCTTCTTGTCTTTTTCCCCCTTTTGATATTCTCCAGCTCTTTAAATTACTTCTCAATATATTTGTTCTTTCATTTTTTGAATGTTAGCTCGAATAGACATTTCTTTATTTTCTTTCAAGTATGTTACTTTGTTCTCACTCAAGATAATCACAAATTTGCATATTTCTTTTTGTATCTAATTAAACATTTATTTCTTTTATTTATACATTGTTTTCATTGTTTTGGGCAGTAATTTGAATGAAATTAACTATGTGCACCTAAAATTCATTATGATATTGAGTATAAAAGTGTGTCTTAGGTGATTTCATCCTTTACACTGTTAAGCTTTGCAAAAGCTGGTGTAGTTTTATACATTACATTTCATACAAATTTCATATTTTGTTATGATCCTTTGAATATTGTGTCTTTTCTCTCTCATCTGACAGGAACTATGTACTATTTCTGGGTCTTCAAATCTGCACTCTTTTCTGAAATTCAGAGAGAAGGATGAAGAAATTTGAATGTCATTCCAGTCTATATTAAAATGAACTACAATTATTAAAAATTTATTGTGAGAAATAGGAAATGGGAAGATCTAGGTTCTGTAGAAAGCTGAGGAAGACATTACGTCAGGTCAGCACTTCTTGGAATAATATATTCATTTAATTAGATTATTATAGTATAGTACACTTTCTCCCATTGTCTATGCAGTTGTGCATGAAATTGAAACTGAGGAAATTTTTTAGCTTTTGATAGTCTGGTTACCACTCAGTTTGTCTACATATTAATTCATCAAGTATAACACTTCCTGAAGATCCTCCTTCAAATTTTTGTGGAAATAGCTCTCTCACGTGCTTCTGTTCATCCATTCTCTCATTCCTATGCTTTAAGAAAACATTCTGAATTTCCGTAGGATGATGGAGAAAGGAGCAACCTACCAGATGACTGAGTGCTCTGATAGCTGTACTGCATCCCCACAAATACTCACACCGTGAAGGTATGATAGTTTTGTAACCGACTCATATTTTACTACCCAACTATATCCATATCAATAAAGAAAGCAGATCCACTCTTCAGCCTCAATCTGAATGGCAGGGCGGAGATCACTGCCATACGTTGAAAATAGTAATACCCTTTAATTTGTTCATGTGGTAATAGATGTTACAAAACACTGAAAAGTAGTCTTTTAGAGACTAAGAGAATGAGTTGCATGGGGGTAGGATGCCCAAAAACTTTTCCCAGGAAGGATTAGTGAAAAGAAGATTCTGGAAATAAAGATATGAAGGGAAGCAGAAACTGAAAATATCCTCCACTGAGATTACCACCTCCCTGTTGTTGTTTTTAATGAGTGTATAAACTGGCTATGTGGTTTGCAATTCCCATCCCAGAGTTTGGGACTTCAGAGTGTATATTGTTAAGAAAGCAAAGCCTGGTATTAGAGATATTTGGGAATATCAACTTTTCCCTAAAACACAGTTCTCTCACTGGATTGAGGAGAAATTGGCAAGAAAGACACAATACTGTTCTGGCTCGATATAATTCCTAGATCATTCTCACTGTGCCACAGTTTCCTGGGAGGAGCTTAGGTACAACTTGGTAGCTATAGCCATTCCCTTATGTTCCACAGCTCACTCAGTATAATTCTTAATATTTGCAGACAGTAACTTTATCTAACTATGATTCTAAGCAAATATTATTAAAATAAATTTATAATTTCTTAACTGTGTCTTATCCTTAAAAGGAGAGCCAAGTCTTATTAATCCCAGCAATTTTGGTTAACACCCCTCTGGAAGATAATTCAGACTACCAAACGAGTGCCTCTCTGCACATGAATCACCAAAAGCAAAGACTATTTGCTGCCTCTTTTAATCAGTGTTCCCAACAGAGTCCACAGAGCTCTCTACCTGGATTTTCCCCCAGAAGCACACATTTACCCTTCCCAATGCCATAGCTCTGCAAATGTTTTATGGGTGGCTGGGTGTGCACAGAGGGGGAAGCCTTGTTCTTACTGCCAGAAGTAGCATACTTGAAAATTCCTGCTCTGCATCACTCATGTCTTCCTTTTTGTCCTCAGGGGCCTGTAGTGGTTTGACCTTGGCTGGGTGAAAGCTGCCGACTAAGCCAGTCTATCACTCCCTTTCCCAGTGGGACGGGGGGAGAGATCAAGATGGAAAACAACTGATAGGTTGAGATAAGGCAGTTTATTAAAGCAAAAAAAAAAAAAAAAGGAAAAAAAAAAACCCAGGCAAAAGTTTGCACATGCATAAGAAAAGGGAAAAGTTAATTTGTACTTCCCATCAGCGGCACTTCCTGGGAAGCAGGGCCTCAGCATGCAGAGTGGATGCTCTGGAAGGAAAATATTGTTGCATATCGAATGCCTTCCCTGTTCCTCCTCTCTCCCCTAGCTTTTATATCTGAGCTGATGTCACACAGTATGGAATATCCCTTTGGTCAGCTGGCCTGGTTGTGTCCCCTCCCAGGATCTTGCCTACTCTCAGACCCTTGATATAGTTGAGAGGGGAAGTCAGAGGGACAGCTCTGCTCAGCAGTAGCCAAAACATTGGTGTGTTATCAACACCCTTCCAGCTACCAATGCAAAGCACAGCACTGTGAGGGCTGCTATGGAAAAATGAACTCCAGCTCAGTCAGACCCAATACAGGGCCTTGGGCTGTGGTCTCTGGAGTGTCCCTCCCACTGACCCCCCATTCATTACCTCTAATCATCTCTGGTGAAGCCTGTTCCCCTTTTATAGCACTGCCACAACCGTCAGAGTTCTCTTGTGACAGGAGAGACTGCTGTTATCACTCCTGGCCCTCCATTCACAGAGAATGCCTGTGGCATTCCCTGTAGACCATGCCCAGGACAAAATCATTCACAATCAGTATTTTTCAGTGACAGAAACAGCTGCACAAGCAGGATAGGATACACCATAAGACCTGACCCCCACTTCACGTTGGAGTATATCCCTTCCACCAGCTGCACTTCTGGAAATGGTCTGGACACCTAGGTACTAGCTGCCTCTTTGTCTGCTTTGCTTGGGTTTGCACACCCTGCTGGAAATGCCCCTGACTGTGGTGTTCCTTAACTATCAGATAAATAAGAATCCTGAAATCAGTCTTCTCTATTTTCTGTGAAGTCTCCCACTTTTCAAGGAACCTTCTACTCTGCCTTGTAATCTTCCATCACAGCTCATTTCCCTTGAATCACTAGGTGTACTGTACAGTGCTTTATTTCACACCTCAGCCCCAAAAAGTGGCCCAAGGAAGGGAACAAATGATACTCAGCAGTCCTCATGCAGCCTGGATAGGTCATGGGGTATTCCACTGGTGAAACTAGGCTAATAGAAAACTCAGTGACTAAGGAGGTTTTAAGTGAAATGTGAAGACTGAGAAATGAACAGGAGAGACTATAAAAGCAAATGAGATTACAGGGAAGAGGCAGTATTAAAATAAAGAAGAAAAACTGAAGGAGAGATTGCTTGGAGCAGGGAAAACAGAAGGTACAATGCAGAAGGAAATTGACAGAGAGAAAAGAAAAATCTGTGCCCACTACAGATTGCTCTTTCAGATCTTGAAATCAACATTCTTCACTCTAATCGGTATTCAGCTTCCAAGAAATAGAAATCTCTCTGAGAAAATAATTCTTTGGTCCTTAGCATTTGTACAATGGAAGTAACAGCCTTTCACCTGACAAATTAAGCCACTAAAGTTTGTGAGGCACTTAAACTGATGACTGTTGAAAAAAGTCTGAGTTAGGTCTGTCTACAATGCAGAGGATGAATTGGGCACTGGAAAAGCACAAGATGTCACAAACAACAGAGGCAAGAGATAAGAATTTCCATATTTTGTACCAATAGGTAACATATTCAGGGAAGAAAAAAAGCACAGTCTGAGTTCATGAGTTGAATGGCGTCCTGATGCACAAACCCTGACCAAGGGAGGGCAACATAAATCTTGGTTTTCTAGTGGTTAATAACATCCCATTAACAAGATACTTTTTGAGCATAATAAAAATTTGTCCTCAAAGAACCAGGGTATTTTCTGAGAGTTACTACTCTCTAGTATTTTGCATAAATTAATCAATATCTAAATCCATTTCTCAACCCCTTAACAGCAAAATAGTTATGGCCGCTATATAAATTAAAAATCTTCCCCTCCGTTTCCCTTCAGTTTGTTATGCTACTCAGAATTTCCACATTTTCCATTTTTTCAGCCTTTTGCACAACTATACTCTCAATTATCTGGACTTTTCCTGCCTCTAATGGCGTGTCAAAGAGAAACAGTACAGTCATCATAACCTAACTTGCGTTTATTACTTTCTACCAGCAATTTCAACTTCTGTTTCAACCCTTGAATCTTTTTCTTAAGCATGAAAATCTGCTTGTGGAGTAACTGCAGTGTTCCTGTTCTGGATTTATAAATGTAAATGTCATTGGGATGCTTGGTTTTTTTATTGTCTACTTTAATCCTGGTTGAATACTTCTTGACTTGTTGGAACCTGTTAGTGTCAAGCACTCCATGGCATCTCTTCCTGTGACATTCCTCAGAAATTCCATGTGGTTTTTTTTTTGGTTTTGGTTGGGTTTTTTTTTTGCTGTTGTTGTTTTTTGTTGCTTTGGGTTTTTGTGTTTCCTTTCTTTTTTTTTTCTTTTAGAGGAAATGGGGTTTGCATTATTGATTATTCTTGTTCAGCTTACCATACTTAAAAACCAGAGACATTTAGGGAAAATTCATTAGTTTTTCTTCCTAGCTGAAAATATACAACTTAAACAGTGCACTTCATCTGGTGCCTTTATATGGAAAGGAAAACTCATGCTATGATAATGCCCTTTTTTTCACCCTATTAAAAGCTTTGGTTCTTCTTCTAGACAACATGATTTTAATTTACAGAGAATGTTTCAGTCTCTATCCCTTTTTTATTGTTACGCCTGTATAATGTGACCAGGGCACACACAATATGATACAACCAGTAATGACATTACACTACCAGTATGCTGGGGGCTGAGTTCCTGTTTATGGTTAAACCCCGATGTTAATTGATGAAAATAGTTCAGGAAACAGAAGCTCATGCATTTTTATCAGCTCAACTTTCATAGACCTCATACAATTTGTTTAAAACATACATTAAACATATTGAAAAGTGATAGTAAATCCAGGTTTTAAACCTAATTCTGAAATCCATGGTATGCATGAATAATTACTGTTTAAGAAAATTATAGATGCTAGGATAAATGCAAACCAATCCTTCATTGCAAACAGCAGAGGAGACGTAACAGATAACACAAAGAGATACCATATGGGAATACATCCACTGAACATCCACTTAATTTGCAAGAGTTCAAAGGACATTCAATCCCAACAGAATGACATCAAAAAGGATTGTAAAAATATCTTGTCAAGCAGCATTGTTGTGCTGTCTAACTTTTTAATTGTAGCATAATGTTAATGCTATTAGAGTTTCTATAAAGACACACAGGGGTCAAGGATGCCAGAGGGAAAAAAAAGAAAAAGGGGAAAAGAAGAAAAGGTTACACATGCTAATTACATTTTCTGGAGCTTAGCGTGATGGTGTGACCTATATTTACGCATTTTGGCCTGATGATATTATTTTAAACTATTCTTTCAATATTAACTGCTTTTAGAGTGGGATATGAAACCTGTTATAGAAGATCAGGGAAAAATAAAGTATCCTTGTACTGCTGGAAGCTGATTCCCCCAGTTTTTCTCACTGGAAAATCTTTTATTTTCAGTTTATCAAAATTTATCCTTCAGTTCTTCCATACACAAGAAGATGAAGTTAGATGCATATTTGCAGAGGTACATATACACAATTGATCTTAAATAAAACTAATTTCATACCCTTATAGATCTGCAATTACATGTGCTGAGAAGGAGCACAAGATTGTGTTCAGGTCTTCATGTAGCAGCCATAGGTATCAAATTGGTTACCTTATTGTCAAATAAAAATTTATGTCCGCATGCAATTTTCAATTACTTTTACATATCTTCACTTTGTTTTAGGTAAGAATGCCATGAGCAGCACAATTTATTGCAAGGATTTCATGTCTTTCATGGTGCCAGTGGCTGTGGGGAAATTTGCTGTTGTTCTTGGGCATATTTTTACTTCATTATTCATATTTGTATAAGCTTATACTATATTGCAATTTTGCTGTTAAATATTGCCTCTGGCCTGTAGTTAGCATGGTCTATTTAAATTTCAGTTGGAGAAAAAGACACCTTCTTTTTGTGTTATGTGATCAAAATTTTGAAGCTCTGTAATTTTCTTGCTGCTCACAGAAACAAAGCATCTAGGCTCACTGAGAAAGCTTTTTCTACAAGCTATAAATATTTGCTATTTGTAAAACCTCAATGAAGGATTTAGTTATTAAAAAACTAAAGGAAGAAAATTACTAATAATGATTGGTTTGAGCTAATGAGATGTTTTTATGCAAATGTATGAACCTTAAATATGACCTGGAAACAAAAGACTGCTTAACAGTTACTATTAAGCTATACATTAGGAGATCAATTAAAGAGAATTTCTTTCTAATGATCAAGCTGTACAAGAGTTGCTATGGAAACCTGGAAAAGGAGAGATTCAGAATGCAAAATAGCAATAGAAACAAAACCAATATTTGTAAACAAGTATTGTAGAATGTGTATAATCAGTTAAATAACAAAAGACTGTTTCTTTTCCACTCCAATATATTTGAAAGAAGGGCATGTTTCCTTATGAAGATGCCAGTTAAGTTGATATTTGGATGCCATAAAGAAAGGTGGTGCTAAGAAAATCTTCCTGTAATCAATAACAGTTCACTTTATTAGAAAATGGGACAGAAAAACAGAATGACTTTAAAGGTCTCAAGGAATTGTACAATCATGTCATTACAAATTGCTGGCAAATTAAAAAGCATATCTATGGCAAAGAAAGTGCAAATACAGGTGGTTAAAAGCAAGATTAATTCCTTCCCTCATACTTTAAAATAAAGTAGCACTTGTATCAGAAGAAGCTTAAAGTATTAGATTGTCTTATATGAAGGGTGCCAGACACTTCATATGTTTTCATGTTGTTTTTTTCACCTATATCTTGTGCAGTTGGTGAATACCCATAAAATACATTTGAATATAGTGTTAAATAGCATCTTGTGTTAAAAAAAAAATAAAAAATCTATCACTAAGTAGGTTTTTCCAGCCTAGGTTGAAAAAGGAAAAAAATACAAGAAATCAAGTTTTCCTGTATGCAGAACACGTATTGCTGATATATACATGGAGAAATTTTCAAAGCAGGGTTGGTAATTGGAATTTCCTGTAAATATCTAGAGGTCTTATTGCAATAAACAACAGATATAATGGACTCTCTCTCCCTTTTGTTCTCCTGTTTTCAAATTTTCCATGGATGCAACAGTTCTTCGCAAAGAAAAAGCACCAGAAAGTGTTTGGGTCTGGTGGACAGGGAGACCAGTCTGGAAGCAACTACCAACAGCTCCAATATCACAGCTCAGGCCTGTTGTGCTATGGAGTGACCTCCTTCCTGGGATGTGTCAGTATAGCTCAGCTGGCAATCTCTGCATTTGTCAGCTATTCACAGAGCCACACAGTCCAAGCGTGTGAACAGACTCCTAAAATTACACGTTCATTTAAGTTGTTTTTCAGACCATTCCTGACAGTCTTGAAAGCAATAAAGGTCAACCTCTTCTGAGGAACATATTCACGTGGATGAGTACATTTGACAATAAATTTGAAGGACTCTTTCATTGTGGAACTTGAAAAAGCTGCATTAAAGAAGTAACATAAAAGCTCCACAGGAAAAGTTTCATGAAAAATTAAGTAAAACGTTATCATCAGTACTACAGAGGTGCATGAAAGTGTTTCTGATCTCTTTTTTTATGGTTCAGGTTTAAGCAACCTAATGGAATATGTTTTTTCCTAAGTTAAAATTCTGGTACAGTCATGTGTGATGGGACTACCAAAATGATCTAGCTATACATATACTGAACTCAATAATTAATTTCCATGTAAACTTACCAATGAAAATATTTTCAAAAATCCCCTTCTATGCTTTTTCCTGTCTCATGTCATCTACTGCTGGTAAAGCTTTCCTGCTTTATAAATGTTATGTGAGACTTGTTTAAGCAGCTTTTTGAAACAGGCCTTCTAGGATAAAACCCCCTTAAAATGTTTGCTTCATACACTCAAGATCTTACTTTTTGTTGCAAATGACTTATACTCCAGGAATACTCGTGGTTTTTGAAAGTGTGACTATAGAGATGTAATTCTGAATAGAAGGCAGATACCCTTCAGGGATAAAATAGAAAAAGAAAGAAAAAAGGAATATTTAGCCAACCTGAAACAACAAATATTTATCAGGAAGAAAAGACTATTATTTCTGAAAGAAAATCTCTCAGACTTCCACTTCATGAGAAGGTCATTTTGGTTAGCTTCAATGAGATAATCAAGAAATCCAATTAGCTCTATATAGAAGTTAGAAATCTGTTTTCATCAAAGAACACATAGCCTACAGCACATGCAAACAAAATGCTATTAGATTGAACCTTTAAAAAGAAGAGTTGTATCCTGCTAATAAGAGAGGACTTAGAAGAATTCAGCTGGAGAGTAACTAAAGAGAAAATAAATTACAACCACTTGTCAGATCAATCCAAGTGGCTGACAATAAGTCACGGCTCACTAAAAAATAAATTTTAAAAAGTCGCATTTTATTGATTGATTTGTAAAATGAGCTACTGAGCTCTTAGATTCATATATTTAAACTGCAAAAATCAGAGAAATCTTATGTGAACCCAGTAATCCTTCACAATGAAAGTACAGACTCCAACTCTCTCCTAAGGGATTTCTTCAGACAGAAGGAGGCAGTAAATTTGTCTTGGAGAGTGACCTAGGGCCAGCTAACTTTTGGGATCAATGGAAGAATCAAGTTCCAAAGTCAAGGACTCAGAGAAAATACCACCCGGAACTTGAGTTTTCAACAAGATCAGAAATGAATTCAAATGTACTCATTTGCTGAACAAACTTAATGAGATATTTGTACATACAGTCCTTCAAAGATTCCAGATTCAGAAACTATCATAGTCCAATACCCAAACCCATACGTTACAATCAAAAGTGGCTGTCAGGATGTTACAAGCAGTTACTGTGTTATGTCTGCAGTCTTAAACCCTGCTATAAATCACTGCATACGACAAATTAAGTTCAAAGTAAACTGGGTGGGTTTTTTTAACAGAAAAATAAACAAACTTCAGAATTTCCTTGTTTTATTTTCAGTTAATTACTTGATTAAAATGCACATTGAGATCCCAGAGTTCAATTCTGGTAAGCTTTGCTAAGTGTTCAGGGAAGAAAACAAATATGACAAGATCATAGATTTGAACAAACAAACTAGTTTTTGGGCTAACATTAACTGCAAAATTGTATTTTTTAGAGATGAATTTACTCCACATTCTGCTAGCTGTACTTTGTCTCTCGCTTTTAAAATGAGAATTTCTTCCTTCCTTTTCTTTTAAATCATCTGACCACTGCTATATGGAAATAACCACTTTTGCTAATTACTTCACTGAGAAAAAAAATTATAGAGAAAATCAAGATGAATGAGGCACTGTGCTTAGCACAAATCAGACAGACAAGCTGTCAGCGCTGCCTAACCCATCCTTAGAACAATTCCCTTTCCCCAAGGAAGTTGTCAGGAAAATGGAGGTCCTTGTCATTTCTCCGCTTGCAATTTGGGACTTTCCTTTCACACCTAGTTTATTTCTAGAATCTTTTGACACTATTCTTGCAATTAAGTGACAAAATAATTTTTTTTTCTTATTTCATCTTTAAGCTGGCATATATACCTCTCCAGTGCTATACATGTGGGGTAGGGCATGGCTAATAAATGTGTTTCTTGCTATTTTGTTCAGTCTCTGAAGTGCATTTGTCCCACAGACATGTCAAGCAGGTAGCTCTGTGTCAGCCTCAAGTGACTGGGCAAATTACCAGTGCTTGAAGACCCCTGGGAGACTCATCAGTGCTGGAGTGCCCTTGAGAGCACACAGGAGCGTGCAGGGTGTCAGTGCCGAGCTTGCTCCATGTCAGCCTGTCGAGCAGACCCTCTTCTCCAACATTTTGTGCACAGGCAGCTTTGTGCTGGTGGATCCTAGGGGTGGAGAAGTTTGTGAAATGTGTTAGGACCTCAAACTCACTGGGACCATTTTATTCTGAAGAGCAGTGTTATTAATTTCTTTATATATATATATATA
>VXAX01001947.1:369136-466872 GCA_013399835.1 Leptocoma aspasia
ATGGCTATAATAATGAGACCTTACCAAAAAATGTCTGAGCTGCATCTGGAGTATGAAGAAAAATATGAACAATTGTGGGACTGTGGTTAGCATTCATAATTTATTTTGTTCATTCTTGATAAAATATATATTTTTTTCTTATTTTTTTGAACAACCTGAAATTTCATCAAGCATCAGTCCACATTTCCTCAGCTGCAGTCCTTAGAGATATAGAAAAAATTTTGGACATATTTAAAAGACAGGTCAATAACAGCATTACAAGAAAAACAAAGTTTCATGATGTATTGAGGATGTGTGTGACTGTAGGAAAAGAAATTTAATGTGTGATAGAGAATCTGTTAGTATACACTAATAAAGTTTGCCTAAAAGCTGAATTAATTTCTATGATCTGTTACATACAAACTTAAACACATATGTATTAAAGGACATGAGAGATCTGTGATGTACAAGATAATGTGTTTACTGATCACAGGCACAAATATCAAAAGCTAGCAAGTGTTACAGGAGAACTTGGTTTTAAAATGAAAGATATTTTCCCCATATAACTAAATTGAGCAGTATATACACTGCAGATTACATAGAGCTGAGCCTGGCACAGCCTTATCAAGAACATTTACAAAAACATTCCAATTTAACAATATAACCTTTGTTTTTACACTAATTCAAGGCTAGCAGAAACTGTATGCCATGCTTATTCAAGATAAAAGAGAATTATGGACATCTGGATAATTTATATAAGGAGCAAAACCTTAGAGAGCAACAAAGAAGCTGTCCACATTTGGAAAGAGGAAATACAAAGACAGAATTTCAAAAAAACACAACACCACAGGCAAAAGCCTCAGAACTATATGGAATGTAAGGCTCAGTTTTACTAAAGAGTTATCTGTATGGAGACATCTGGAAAGTATTAGTCTGAATTAATAAAATAAGTAAAATCACATTAAAGTATATTAGTTGAACAGAGATAATATGCGAGCATGCACCTAAGGTGGTGGTAGTTCAGTTAGGTTACTTCACCCCCAAAGGGAAGTAAACTAAATCAAACTGAAGCCATGATGGGTTCAGTCACCGTATGTCAGCAGTCTGTAGATACACATGGCAAATATAAGGTCATCTCAGGGCTTAGGTAGGAACCACAGGCTAAATTAACCACATAAAAAGTTACTGTGGATCATCAATAAATTATGTGTGGGTCTGTGGCACATAATTTTCAACAAAAATGTTCACAGGGATTCAGTGTTTTTTAACTAATCCAATTGTGACATTTGTGAATTTTCTGCAAGCATTGCTATTAAAAGGTACTAGGCACAGCAAGCTGTCTAGATTCACTTCACTAAAAGCCATCAAACTACTCAGAATTTACAAATGGATGAAAAATAGAATCATATTATTTGTTTTCTTAGGGAGTGTGGACTAACTCAGACAGACTCCTCAGGATACTAATTTATTTAAGATTGAAAACACCTTCCTCTATTTCCTCCAAACCACACCATTTCCTGGCACTTAAATTTCATTACGATGTATGGAGGTAACACCGAGGTGAAAGACTTCCCGAGGAGCTACCTGGAAATCAGTGTTTTTCCAGAAAATCCTTTCCTTTCTGCACATCATGACTCAAAGAGGGTTCACAGAGGAGCAGAACAGCCTCTTTTGTACAGGAGGTCCTGTTTCTTGCTGGGTGTGCAGTAGGTGACACACTCCGTCTCTTTCCGTCCTGGAAACAAGCTCCTGTGTGTAAAGGATGTGAAGGGTGCAAAGCCTAATTTCTGACTCAGTGACAAAACGCCTGGACTAAAGACTTTACATCTTCTCCCT
Organism: Leptocoma aspasia; assembly: GCA_013399835.1. Taxonomy (NCBI): domain Eukaryota; kingdom Metazoa; phylum Chordata; class Aves; order Passeriformes; family Nectariniidae; genus Leptocoma; species Leptocoma aspasia. The sequence continues at coordinate 370,952 of VXAX01001947.1, forward strand.
CCTGTGCCCCATCTCTGCCTTTTACTCTGAGCTGCCTGGGGTCTCACTTTCAGCTGGAGTCCATATATGGTGCATATTTTTTTTTTAACAGGCTTTTAATGCTGTAAAAATGCTTAAAGGAGATGATATAATATATGTTATGATAGATAGAATAAGAGATAGTGGATTTTTTCACATACATCACGACTATACCACAAACTGAAAGAGAAAATGGGGGGTCTGACATAGTAGTAGAAGTATTTTTAATCCATCCTATTTGTTAGAAGAAATTTGGTACTGCAAACTGAGGACATGCACTTGCTGGTTTCAGGTAGATCAATTCTGAAACAGCGAATAGTGACTTCTAAATCTTCAGAATTTTAACTATTTTTCTTCCTTTTCTAATACAACAGTTTGCTCCTCTGGGTTACTAAATGAAACTATCCGCAGACTCAGGAAGACAGCAGCCTGTTATCTGGTTAAAGTGAGAAAGATTTAATTATCAATAATAGGGCCCAACGCAGTTGAAAGCACATGCTCTTCCACACCGCTTTGCAGCAAGCAGTTGATGCAGAAGCTGAAACGTTTCTTTAATTTGTGCCAGCTGCTAACAGTCACCTGGAGCCATTGCCATTATTGCAATCAGACATCTCGGGGACGCATCGGCCATGATTCAGCTCCCCAGCCAAGCTCTTTTCCATTGGTGATAGTAATTGTGGGTGTAACAAGGTTCATTATTATCCTCCCGTGCAACGAGGGCTCTTGTCCCAAGCCAGAATTACTGCACTTTGCAGACTGCAGTTCAAAGGCCTCAGATCAAAGACAACAAATGAACATGCGGTGCATCAGAATATATATCTCTTTTAAACACAGAAGAGCATTCCATAAAATAAAAATGTTTATTTAAAAAGCATCCACGCATTGCTGAACAGGCACACATCTTTCTAATCTGGGATGGCAATAACATTTTCTGGATATTCTTGTACATATGGAAAAAAAATGGATGCTCTATTTTAAGCAAGCAAGTAAACCATTTCAGTACTAAACACTTCAGTATGACAAGGTTGCTATAATGGAATGGCCAGGTCTAAAGAGACTAATAGGTCCTATAGAGTGTGGAACTTATGGTCACAACACTCCTTTAGCACCTCTGGAAAATCTATCATAGAAAGAAGGCAGACTATGGTATTATCTAAATTATTTTTCATTTGTAGGAATTGTTGCTTCAGTAGTTATACAAATCTCCTTCCAGGATCATAAATGAAACCACTGAAATCTAATAAGGAAGTGGATAGCATGGGGCTGTAACTGGGGTTCACTGGGAAGCATGCCAACCTGCCGTCCACTGCGTGTCAGGAAGGACCCCATGTATCACTGCACCTCCAACATCTATCTTCTCCAAATCTTTATCAAGATTAAATTCTCAGAGGCTGCAGAGATGTGCATATGGGTAACTGTAGAAGATTTAACGTATGTAATGCCTTTCATTGAAGATCACCAAGGGTTTGGCAGATTTAAGTGCTGCCCCGAGTGCCTACACCTCCACAGCTCCCTGGAGTATGCAGGAGTAAGCAATGGTTGTCTGAGAGGTCCCCTGATAGCCTTTGGCATCATCCTTCCTCTGGGAATGTGGACTTGGAGGAAATTTTTCTTCAGTGTCAGATGATGGGGTGGGTAACAGGAGACAATAACAGGTAACAGTGCTTTGTCTTTCTCATCTCATAAGCCATATGAGGAAAGGCCAAAACCCTGCCTCATTTAATTCAGACTTAATGTTTTATAAAACAGGTAAATAGCTCACTGAACAGATTAGAAAATTGGGACAGAGATAAGCATATATGATGTCAATGGCCAAGGTTCAGTCAAATATACTAAACAATACGGCTTCAAATTCAATATTGTGCTCAGATTTTATCAAAAACAAGGGCTTATCTGCAGCCTCAGACTCGAGTGAAGTACTTATTTAGTTCACCTTTTGATTAAAGTGGAAAATGACAGGGAACCAGAATACATTTCAAGCAACTTGACTGTGTATTTGTTTTTACTTAACTGTTGCACTGGAGACTATTTTCTACTCAAAGCCACCCATTCATGTTAAATCTGGTAATAACAGAGATATTTTCTTTGCCAATCACCACATTTTCCTTCAAAATTTCTGTGACAGAAACTTATTTACAGCACCACTGGCAGCACTATAAGGCTAAAAAAAAAACTTATCTAAATCATGTAAATCATTGTGTCTGCTCAACCTTCTCTGTCCATGCATCTACTCCAGACAGGCGAGCAGCTCCCAAGCACACAGACAGGTTTCAACCCCATTGTCACAATCCTGACAGCCCTGTTACTGTATCAGATTGCTACGTGTGACCAAACACACTGGAACAGTACATTTCAGTATAATAGACCAGATGTCTTGGGGAAGTCATGATCAGGCCTCACGTTACTGCAGAATATTTAAATTATTTTTAATAAATTCCCTGCAAGCTTGCAGCTCCTTAGATTACTTACACTGCAGAATATAAAGGAATATTATGTTAAATGAGACCACAATTCTCATTTACTATATTAATTTTGGCCTGCTTATATTGTTTTATATAGTATAATAACAGCAAAAATTTTATTTTCAAATTAGGAAGAGTTTTGATGAATAAATGTTCTGATTTGAAACAAAGTTTTCAAAAGTTATGCAAATATGTTTTGATTTACTTGCATGATTTTCTGTTGTTTCTTTAAGACTGTATTTTGTGCAGTCAGTCTGGGGTTTGTGGCAGAAGTATAATTCATATTTTAAGGAAGTAGAACACTTTTCAAAATACCTCAATTTAAATCAAGAAGATCGCAAAAAAGTATATCTGTACAATGTAATGTATAATCCCAGTTAAAGACCTGAAATACAAATAATATTGAGCAACTAAACTATACCATTATTTCAAAATTTTCCCATATTTAAAAAAAAATCACATTCTGCACTAAAACTCCTTCAACAAGATCAAATTACTGAAAAAGATGCTGGGAAAAAAAGATTAAACATTTACATTACTGTTGCCTGTTCAAGGTAGTTCAAGAGCTGATAAAAATTACTTTATTTGTTCATGTGTTCCTTACCTTTCATGTGTGCTTGCTCTATTCTGTAGCTTTATCAACAATTTCTGAAAATGTAAAATACACTTGATTTTTCCTTCAGAGAACATCCATATGATCATAGTCTCACTTTCAAGAAAGGAACTTTATGTTACTTATGTGGTCTGAATTATGAACTGTGACTTAAGAAAGATGTTGACGTATCCATAAGCTCCAGGTCATTCCAGCAGATTTAGATGTCCCACCAAATGACTTCATGAAATGTTCAGATGCCAGGGGGTTTCTAGTGTGCAACCTGCTTACTGATACATTCATTCATGGCATGCCTTGGGACTTCTCAAAATAGAAGAAAATTTAGAAAATTGAACCGAAAACCAGCAAATCAGGTTTGCTAAGAAATATTTCCAAGTGCTGAAACTCGGTCATTACTATTTAAATTGTTAAATCGATGCTCCAGTTTGGGATTGCCCATGTTAGTGTTTCAGTGTGGATGGGGAGCAAAATTTTGAAGTGACTTTTCCTTTCCCATTGACTTCGCCCTGTTTTGCATCACAGAGCTGCCTCAGGGCAGGCAAAGTGGAAAAAAGCAAGCCCCCAAGAGCAAACCTTGTGCTTTCTCATCCCTGACTGGCACTCATATTCATGGGAGCAGTCCAGAATGAGCCTGCACCAGCGTGCAGGTGTGCAGGGAGTGAGGACATGGGACACTGAGCGTGACCAATTGCACCCCACGGTTCTGCCTAATGCACTACCTGACACCCTAGGAGAGACAGTGACTTCTTGGCCCAGGAAACTGTCCTTTATCCAAACAATTTCCACTTGTGGGTCAGGAGTTAGGCTAGTCACTGTTCCTGCTAGGTTGGTTACATGTGGCCAGTATGTTTTGGATCAGACTTAATTGTCCTTCTTCCCCGTGCAAGATGCCTGCAAGAAACAGAAAGGTACCAAGTTTTTTTAAGATACTGAAACTGAGGTGGTTTCAGGATAATGTGTGGGAAAAGGTCCCAGTGGAATTACACCATAGCAGAGGGTAAACTGAGTTGTTCATGACTTGAAAATAGCACAGAGTAACATCCTTCAAAAATATTTTTTTGAAAAAAAGAGAGAAAAATAAGTCAATCAAGCTGCCCCAATCTGACAGCATTTTAGTAAATTGAATTTTACCTTTCTCAAGATGACGCATTACAAAAATCTAGACTAAACCAAACAAAAAAGCCATACAAAACCAGTTAAAAATCCCAGGAAAGAGTTAAAATGGAGGACCAGGAGAAGCCACCATGACATCTGTCAGCAGACAGTTGCATTTCCAAGGAATGAGCACAGGTAAAGCAGGCAGAGGCATGAGTGAGGCATGCAGCTGTCACAGCTCTTTAATGGTAAACAATTATCTTTTGCTCATGCTCTTGAAGAAAGCACAAAAATCTCCATTGCTCAAAACTACATCCCACTTGGAACTCATACCCAGTAAATTGCAACTTTCAGTCTTGAATTATAGCTGGGTAGAATGTAAGCTGGTATATGAAACTACCAGGAGATTGAGGAAAAAAATAAATAAATCATAGGGTTTCCTAGCATTTTGTTTTGACTTTTCTTTGGTATATCTTCATCACTTAGATACTAAATGCTTTTTTTTTTTTTTTTGCCTTTTGCCGTGTGGTTACATTTATTGATGATATATTAGGTTTGTGGTGTTTTGTTATTTTTTTTTCTCAAGTGGTAGTTCCTCTCGATAATTGTCTGTAATTCTATGTTAAGCTTTCTTCATTTCCCCTCTCTAGTTAATGTTGGTCCCTGAATCCTCAGTACTGTAGGTATTATGACAAGACATTTCCAACTCCAGGATTACAATGTTTTTTATCCATGTGTGTCATGACTGAAAATTCAATTACATCTAGGGATAATAAAAACTACAACAGCATAAGCTGAAAAAAACATAAGCATAACATAAGCATAAGCATTAAAAAACATAACTGCTTTGTTTTTCAATAACATCTAACCCTTAAGTACCAGAGTACAGCAAAATAACAAAGGAAAGATGACACAAAAACGCAAAAAATATGTCTCTCAACATTATTCTCACAGAAAGGCACAGAAAATGGTTTATTTTTAAGAATTCTACAAAGGAAAAAAACTTTCAAAATAGCAGTGTTAATTGAGGAGAAGCCTGATATTTTGACACAGCAAATGGTAGGGATGGAGGAGACACAGGTCAGAAGACTAACATAAATTATGAGAGAGGGCCATAAACATGAACCAGATTTCACAAATAGAAAGGGGAAAAGGTTTGAAGAGCCTTTAATGTTAACAATAAAATTTTGAAGTTGATTCTCAGCTTTAGAAGTAGTCAATGCAGTTGCCTAAGTAAAGGGTAATATGAGAGTAGCAAAAACAGTAATAAATTTAAAAAGAGGCACAATTTTGAACAGATTGCAAGCAGAAAGCCAAAGGATTAGAAATACTACAAGTTCATTACTGTTAGAAATAACAGTGGTCTGATAAAGAACCTTGGGTGAAAAATTCTAAACAAGTATAAAAATAGACCATAAATAGGATTGTTATTATTCATCCCACAGTTACACAGAGCACACCTGTGCCTTTTTCATCACTGAGATTGAGATATTTTGACAATGACTTCTAGCTAAATCTTCTCACTGCACATTGTCAGCGATCAGCCAATTGGAAAAGCCTCATTTTTCATCAATGGAAAGATCAGAAGTCTTTGGGAATTAAGATATTGGGAAAACTCAACACTTTGTGTATATTTGGCTCAAATGCCCAGATTTCAAGAACTTTTAGGTATCATTTCTGGCATATATATTTCTAAACTGTTATTTTTTTCCAACTGCAGAGAGAAAAAAAAAATTTAAGAATGTGAAAGAAGTTTGGAGAGATTATCTAGGCTATGTTCCCCTAAGATAAAATAATTTTACAGCAGTATACTCAGATGATGACAACCCCACAACCTTCACTGTCTATGCCCATACCTATTCCTGTCCCCATTATTAGTATTTCAAAGCTTCTCTTCACCTCCCACTTTATATCTTGACAAAATGTAAACCTATGACTCCTTGTGCTATATATTATAGATATGGCAAACAGATTATCTCCTTCTTTTCAATGGCCTTTGCATACTTGAAGACAATTATTGTGTTTGACTTCTGTCTTTCATTCTCTAGATTCAGCAGCTCCAAGTCATAAGCATGCAAGAAAATACTTTTTACTTCAATGGGACCAGGTAGAGACCCTCCCATACTTTAAAATCGACTTTATTCATCGGTGGGAACAAAGCCCTGTTGAGCACACTGCAGTCAAGAGGAACAAAAGCAGTTTGGTAAAATCATGGTGAGACTACTCACACCTAAAGTTTGAAGCTGAGAAGTTATTAGCACAGGACAAAGATGACTTCTCAGAAATAGATAAATGTGCAGGTAGCACCACTCCCAAACGGGGCCACAAGTGAACAGTAGAGGACAGCCCAAAGGACACATACAGTGGAAATGAGAGCTTTGGGACCTCACTCATCAGGGTGTGAGCACCTAGGGGTGGGAAGGGAAGGTTGTATCAATGGCTTGACCTCTGCCTACCTCTTTCACAGAGATGGCAATGTGAGGATTGCAACACACTGCTATTCTTCACTGCTTCGTAAGTCATCACTTCATGGGATTCATGACTTTTTAAGTCATCAATCTCTTTATAGTTTCCAGTTTCACTTAACCACGTGGACTCTAATAATAATTTAGACTGAGAGAAGGGCAATCTTGACACACAACCTGAACATGTCAAAAAACTCAGCTATGTCCCTTCTAAAAACCCATTCCCCGTTCTCTCCCTTGCCCTTTGTTTAGGAGGTCAGAATATCAAGAAACATTTTTGAGCTCTGTAGGAAGTTGTCAGCAAATTGGTCAGTTCTGTTCATCAACAGTAATTTTTATGGCAAAGTCAAAGACTACCAGCTCAAAACCACCTGATTTTAACAGGATAGCAAAATAGTTGCAAAAATGGTAACCTGTGCTAATTGAACTTCATGCATTGATGTTTTTAATGCAGCATAAAACACAAAGTGGAAAGTTTTCATCTTTCTTTTTCTTTTTTTTTTTAATCCTTCTTTTTCTTTTGAGTACACAGAAATATGCAGTAGAATTGAATGAAAACATAACTTCAAGAGCATAAAGTTTAAGTTCAGTGTATTCCAGAACATTTGTGACCCTAATTGTAACAGACTTCCCACAATAGGTTTTCCACATTATCTCTGGTATGCAGTGAATATGCTTGTCAAACAGACGTAGATCCTATGTCCTAATGGAACCATCTTTCTTAAGCATATTGTAGCTTTTACTTTTACAATAAACCTTTGTCCTAAACAATAGCACTTATGTGAAATACAGTGTTTGTAAGGGCCTTGGGAGCTGCATCTTGGGAACAGAGACACAGGTACAGCAGTATGTTCAGTCAACCCTGAATGCATTGTTAGTGCTATGATAATAATCTCCTCTCCACCCTGCATAATACTTACACAGAGACTAAAGCTGTGGAGCTTTCTGTACTGTAGCTCAAGCTTAGAGTGATTTATACCATTTGGCATGCAAACACTTGAAAATTGTAGTCTATCTTGGTAATTCTGACACAACTACAGTGGCAATAGCAGGTGTCGGTTGATTACAGTATCTCCTGCTTATAATACTGCTATGGTAATTAAAGCATGTCAGAATTAAAAAACAAGAGTAGTAAAGACATGTTTTATGACAGAGACATTAACAAAAATTTTAAAGCATGATCTGCTATGGTATTAAAAATAGAAAATTTTGTTCATATTCATAATGATTTAGTACTGAATTACAGAAATTGTAGAAAATCCTAAATATAATGGCATTTCCTGCTAGTATTGAGCATTACACACTCACAGAAGTGCTATGACAAATACATTTAAATATCTTTAATGCTGCAAAACCTGGAAAGGCAATTAGCGGCAATAAAATTTGTATTGAATTTGGATAAATTTTAGACAATTAGCCTTCTTCTAAATGCAATTTCTGGCCAAGAAATCCATAGGGACACATGACATATCCACATTTATTACTCATTAGAGCAGAGTAATTCCTGTCATGGCTGAACATCAAGGAATTAATCATCATAAATTCAGATCAGCTAATGGACTGAGTAGTCCTTTTCTCTCAAGAACAAATCCCTAGGTAAAAGATATGAAATATAAATTGACCACAGCAAAGAGAAGTGCACTGCAATAATATGCATAGTAGATATATACAGTTATTATGCTCAATATGTATATACATGCATGTAGTGTATATTGATAATGCATTAGGAGAGTAGATTTACTCAAGCACCCTTCTCTTACATTTCAGACAGCACAGATAAAGCGTGCCCTCTTATAAGTAAATTCACCTCCAAATATTTCAAGATAAATGTGCCCTATGAACAGAATTTTGTCACTCTTCTCTCAGGCTAAGAATCTTTCCTCTCTTGAGTAACGGTACAATGAGTTTGGTCTATATATTTCTTTATATCTTTCAGCTCTTACTCGTCCAATGTAGCAAAATTAGATTTTTCAATGTAATATAAGCAAAGTAACAACTGAAACATTTTTATGATTAGAAAGAAAGAGTTCAACAGACTAAAAGATTCAGCAGTTTGAGGATGGCAGACTGTCCTCAAAAACTTGTCTTGACTGCTTCAAAAATTTCTATTGCAAATTAGTTTTTCAAAATAGATCAGTATGGTCTATCTTGAGCCTGAATCACATTGGAGCTGAACACAAACCTGAACATTTTCAGGTGGAGAAAATTTGAAAAAATACAGCTGTTAAATTACTTATTACCTTTCACCCATCTTCACATTCTTTTGCCTTAACTTTTAGGAAGAAAGAAATTAATATCTGAGGCTGAGGCAGCTTCCTTTGGTGTCTTTCTGCTGCAATGAAGTCCTTGGAAATTCTGTTTCTATTTTCCAGAGATTGTACTCATGAATTTCACAAAAGTTTAAAGTAGGATTCATTATGTGATCTAAAAATATGTATCTTCTGAACTTACTTTAACCTTACCTTTTTATTGTTCAAAAATTCCATCTGTTTTAAGATTCCTCTTTTAGTTTGTTTTGTACTCACTTTTCTTGTATGGATATTTTGTACTGATATCTCGGACTTGATATACTTTGTATTTCTTGTGTTTTGTATGGATATGTTTTTTAAAAAAATTAATTCACTGCATGCAATTTTTTATGCATTTAAATGAAATAAATGTAATTTTCTCTATGGAAATAAAACAAATTCTTGATATTTTCATAGACATGGGATTTATGTTCGAACAAAAGTGATTGAGGCTTCTCAATGTGCTTTGGTTTCTGCTTTGTGTTTTACGAAGAGTGTGCAGACTGGATGATTTTTAGGTTGAAAGCAAACCCAAATATATGCTCCTGAGAACATCTAATGTACTCTAACAATAGCAGACTTTGAGCCCATGAGACCAGGCTTGACATACCCCAAACAAAATTGCACTGAAGGCCATCAGGTGCTCACTATGAGTTTTGTTGGTTTCAATTCCAATCCTTACTGGACTTCTTACCTTTTAAAAATACATATATTTCTATCTGATTTTCTCTACACCTTCTTCAGTGCAATCAGCTTTTGAAACTGTGTATGTACTCAGGTTTCCTGTGACAATGCAAATAATTCCATCTCCATCATACTATTCATCATATTATATTTCTCTTATGATAGTTCAATAAAGCCCTATATTGATGATGCCCTGCAAAATTACTGTCAGAAAACACCATTAACAATCTGGATTTGCCCACAGCATTAGAGGACGTATTTAGTAAGACTGGTCTCAAAATTGGTCCACAGGTTATTCATGGCATTACTTTTTTCCAAGCCAGTAATTCCCTTCACAGCATAATCCATTATCACCTCCCACTTAGCTCTTCTTATCCACTTTAAAAGTTCTTGTACTAGCCCCATATTATCAAATTCAATTCGTAATTTCCCCTGTGGCACCCTATCAAATGCTTTAGTGAAATCTAGACTGACTACACAGAACACATTTCCTCTGTCAACTGCCATTTAAAACCCAGGATAGCAGGGTTAATCTGACATGATCTACCTTTGACAAAGATGTTTTGCATTTCACCCTGTTTTCTATTTATCTCCCTACATTTATTCTTAGTTTTATACATGTACATAACCTTGAAAGCTTTGTGTGCTATTGTGTTAGCTTATTACAGCCTATTAAGCTTATTGTTATTTGATTAACTTTTAAACTTCTTTTTAGTAAACATAATGTTTACTTCTCTGTATTAAAAAAGTCATCTTGAAGGTGATACACTTACTAAACACTGACTTGCTGAATATGCAGTGTCAGATCTTTCAAGATTCTGATATAAAGATTGATGAAGCTGAAGGTAAAGTAAAACTCAAACACATTTGAGATGAAACAATTTCTTTACCTAGATCTAATCTTATTACCTTCACTGAAAACTTATTTCACATATTTGTGAAATCCTATAAATAATCTACAGCATCTTTAATCTTAATCACAATCTCATGTATGTCTCTTGCTCTCTGGAAGCCCTAGGAACTGTATTAGAAACATCACTCCAGAGCTTCATTGGCAAAAGAGACATCCAAGTCCAAATTACAAACTACAATACAAGGCTTAAATAATACCACAGACACAAAAACATAGACATCATATTAATTAAACAACATTTTCTAGTTTGAAACTAGAAATTGAACAAAATTTCCATGACCAGAAATCAAACAAATTTTTCCAGTCATAAACTTTTATTTTTGTAGTAATTACTGGTAGTAATACCTAATCTGTCTTAATGCCTTGTATAAGATAGAAAATAATTATTTAATGAGCATTATGACACATAAGGGGCCCAGTGGAAGGAAAATAGATAAAAGTCAAAGTTGACACCTTGGCTTCGGGTGATTATGAATTTGCCACAACTCTCTGTACGCTGTTACAGTGCCTAAACATATTAAAAATATAAATATTATATTTATCTTGCATTTTAATAGTTTTAGCTTTCAACAGCTAAAGATACTTAGTGTGCATTCACCTATCCTTTTCTGTTGCTTTGCAAAACTTTGGGGATACCTTGAAACATTCAGCGTTAAAATGAATTGAATTATACTGATGCTAAAAACTCAGGAAAATTTGTAATTTCAACAAAGTTTTATAATAAAATACATTATGATGATAAATTGTATCATACAACAGCTAAAAGTAGCTGCTTCAAATCAAGTTGCACTCTGTATAAACTGCAGCATATTTGCATAACTAAGCAAAATCTATTGCTAATAGTAGTAGCAATTACAGCAATAAATGTTTCCTCAATGACAATAAGGTTTCCTCATAACATCCTTATTGTGAGATGCTGTTTTTCCAGGTCAAGGAGTTGTTAAAACATCCAGAGAAGAGCTTCTGTGACTGAGCAGGCCTTTAGTGAAACTGAGGAAGTTGAGATTGATGCAAAATTTCACCTTCACTGTTGCAGGTTTTTAAGTGCTTCAGATGCCTACTTGCCTGAATTCCAGTTTCCTGAGAGAAAGGCCAATATACCAACCAATGGTATTCTTAGGGTAGATCTAAATAACAGTTTAGTATTACTTTAGCTGATTACCTGATCTCTCTGGAGAGCTTCAGCTAGGTAGATGTATCCTTTTACATGAAAATTATGCTAAAGAAGCATGCTTTAGCATGGGATGCTGAATCCCAGTCAGGGCAGAAATATTGAGTTCCTTGTGCTTGTTAGGGGCAGATCACCAATTAAAATTATAAAAAAGAAACCTGATTAGTTTAGCCATTTCTATGATTACAGAGTGAAAGGTTTGTTTAATTTTCATTTATTATTTTGGTTTTGATATTTAAGTTCTGCTCTAGAGCTCCAAACTTTCCCTCGACCTCATTTTAAAGCCAAATCCACAGAAGGAGTGAGGGCTTTGGCTCTGTCTGTTTTTGGCATGACCTAGTTGCCCAGAAGCTGCCAGAATCACAGGCAGAATTTTGCTTCATCCAGTGTCTGATGCTGGGCCTGGCTGCAAGCCTCAGAGTTGCAGTACAGCCCCTGTGATCACCCAGCACTCTGAGTCCATCAGACATAAGCTTTTCAGTTAACATTTTACCAAGGGTCACAGTGAAAAGAGATTTACTATATAGCACACTTTTTTGATTTGGAGCAGAAAACAATGAGTGTATGTGACTGCCTGAGCTGTCTGAGATCTTGACACAGCTTATTTTTATTAAAGGATATCTGAAGTTTAAAGTGTGACTGGGAGTACTGTGTTGAAAACAGGTTAAGAACAGCTTGATATGTATTAATTAAAAATGAAGTCTGGGTTTAAAATGGAGAGCAGTTGCATCTGGGGGAGTAAGCTGGGAAGAATTCACTGGAGTGAGTTATACCATTCACTTTTATTTAACCTTTAAAGTATGCCTTTATTTGTAGAATAAAGTAATAGCTTCTCCCTGCCATGATTGGTTAGAAATCACCATCTGTAGTGGAAGAATTTTTAGGAGGGTCAATTTTGTTTAAGTCTGGTTGCTCTTCTAAATCATTTCATTAAATCACACATGATTAAATAATGGATATTCTGAAAACAGAATTTATTTTAAGTAATCTGTATATTTTATGTTGAAGGCCAGTTACTGATTCAGTTATTAATCAGTAGCCAATCAAAACGAAGTTGTCTAAGGAAAATGTATAATTTTAATGTACCTGTAAAATATTTATCAAGTCAGAAGTGTTTAAATAATTAAATAATAACTATTCTGTTATTTCTTTAGTGATAAGCAACATTGCTTACAACTGCAGAAACAAAGATAAAGATAGGCAACCTCCTACAGGCGATTTATTAAGGCTTTGCAATAAAATCATAGAAGATCACTCAAATAATTTGATATCTGTGGCATATAGTCTTAGAAAGAAGAGAATCTCTGAAAAAGAGAGATTCAAAAGATTAAATCTCTTTTATACAGTGGTAGGGAGGACTAGTAACACAGATGAGGAGTATTTTAAAGGTTCTATTTAATTGTATATCAAATGAAAAAAAAAGCAGCAGGCTGGGATTGATATAGTCAGACACAAGAAATACCCAGAAAATATGTGTTTAGTTTAATTTTTCACTTAGACGATCCAGTTTATGGATTGTAATAGGCATATCTTGAAAGAAAGCTTGCATCAAAATTTAATACTTGGATGTACACAAAGTAAAAGGTAGAAGGAATAAACCTAGGATCCCTTTTCTGAAGACTAGTAAATCAATTGTATTGACATTAAAGAACAACAAAAAGAGCAAATGAAGTCTAATCACCATTTCAAGCATGGAACTAGATGATTTAATATCTTGCTTTCTCCCTAACCCCCCACACCCCTCCCTCTTTAATTAGTGCCTCTCAAAACTTTTAGTATTTTTGGAGCTAATGAGGAATTCAGACTGGTATAACACTCATTAGAGCTGCACTCCTAAAGGCATGCTGCTATTTTCATTCAGAGGTGTCCTGGTTTAGGGTCAGTTTGGGAGTCAACCCAGGACAAGAGGATAAGGACTGATCAAGAGAGGAACTGTAGCTGAGTGAGTGCTCTACCCATGGGCACTGTAAAGTAGTTGCTGTAGGTGGGTTGTCCACATATCTATGGAGGCTGAAGCCCATGGGCTGCCTTCAGTATGAATGATTCAATGTGAAACAAGATGCTTGTTTCCTCAAAGTATAACATCTTGTAAAGATATATGCATTGATTTACCCGACTAAATGTTGTGGGAAAATAGGGTGTTTCCTCCTTGATATGGAATTTATACATGCTCAAGAAAAAAAACAAAAAGGATAAAATTACAGCTAATTGGACTCACTTTAGGTCACCATCTATCTGTGGACTGGAAATGCTGGGGCACATGAGGAGGCTATTCAAGGCCTGAATATTCACATATTCAAGGCTTAAAACTATTGCTGACTAAAAGAAATGCTACTGCCAAAAATAGAAATAGGGACAAACAAACAAACAACATCTGCAGTCGTTCCTGCATCAGAGGCTAAACATTTTAAAGTCCTTGCCATTATCTTCTCTTGCATCTAGGACAGTTTTAACTTCAGCAATACTGGTTTCAGTATGCATACAGAGCGCTTGCTCATTTGCCCTTAGAAAAGGACTAAATAATGTAAATGCAAGCAGGCTTCTTCTCATTGAATTAAAAGGCAAGAAAATGCATGCTCCTCAGAGGAACAAATTGGATCACAGGCTTTAGGAGCAGTGTATATAAAAGGGGGAACCTTATCAAAATTTACAAAACTCTGAAAGGAGGCTGCAAAGATGGGCCAGGCTCTCTTCAGTGTTATTCAGTGGAAGGACAAGAGGCAGTAAGTACAGACACAGGAGGTTTCCTCTGAACATCAGGAACCTTTTTTTGCTGTGAGGGTGACCAAGTGGTGGAGCAGGTTGCTCAGAGAGGTTGTGAAATCTCCATCCATGAAGGTCTTCAAAAGCTGTATGGACACAGTCCTGAGTAGCATGGGGAGGTTGGATCAGATGGTCTTGAGAGGACCCTTCCAAACTCAACAGTTCTGTGATTCTGTAAATTCTGTATCAAACTTCACTCTCTCCTGAAGTGAAGTGTCCTAGACCCTCATATAAGCAGTACCCATAGCCATTGTTCCTTTGCTTCTAAAAATGTATCAATAGGTATCGGGGGCACAAGCTCTCAATTGTTCTGCTCCTAACACACATGACCTTGTATTTGTGTCCCACGTAAGAAAAAACCAAAATAACTTCTGCCAACTTTATGTTTAATAAGGGAACTCACTGCTAGAATGCTTCAATAACACATAGTTATAGACTGAATCTATCTCATCTGAACCACCAACATAGGTCCAAAACTGTGAAGTGAAACTCTGGGGACTGGATGTCTAACTGAAGAGAGATCGCACTGAAACAATCCATATCAACTCACAGAACAGCAATATTGGGATAACAAAAGGAATTTCATTATTGAAAAAAGATGAACTTTGTACTTCTACTGCAAGTTTTAGATTCATACATAAATTCATGCGTATTTGTCTCTTTATCACAGTCTAGGGGAATATATAATCATAATTTGGAGTGAGGAGCAATAGGTTTGGCAGGAATTCTCTTTTATTCCCTGCTATAAATTTGAAAAGATCACAGGCAAAGTTTTGGGGGCAGGGAAGAGGAAAAAGTTTTAACTTTAATTAGAGCCAGATTACCCATTGCTGTACAGTTTACTGCAATAGTATTTAACCTGGATAACCCTTGTTAAGGCTTACATCTGGTTTCCTAAGGAGGTCCAGGTAGAGGGGCAACATTGTACTGCAATGTAGCATTTTGAACACAGATTTAGTAATCTATTTCTATTACATTTTAAATTTTATTTAAGGAGAAAGTATATCAGACTGATGAATTCCAAAATAATCTATTTATTACAGTTCCAGATGAAAAAATAATGCATAAAAGGGTAATATAAGCACAGATACACATAGATACTCTCTGTATAGCAATTCCTATTTTACTGAATTAATGTATGGTCCCAAACACACTGAAACCAGCAGCCTCCAACAGTATGGTTATCCTGGATTTTTATAGTGTATCGCTATACTCCATTTATCTGAAAAGAAGGAAGAATCTATAGGTACTATGCATTCCACAGTCCTCTGGCTTTTGAAAAGGTTTCCCTATAGTCCTGCTGTACTAGTGAAAAGGTTTCCCTATAGTCCTGCTGTACTAGTTGTACAGAGCATACACAGAAGTTTTCTACCCTAGACTGACTCTTTTAACTGGTTGTTCCTATTTATTATACAGCAGCATGAAAAAATATGAAGGAATATCTTGTTTCTATAGCCAAGCTTCCACCTTGAGATGTCTTCGGCATGGTTCTCCAGTTACAGCTCCAGCTATAGTGTGCTCCCACAGAATCCATTATATAAACGATTTTAAATCTAAAACTCTACAGAGTTGCAACGGTTGCCAAGCCACTTGTATTTGTGAAGGGAAGAGCTCCAGAAAAAAGCAAACTCCAAATGTATCTTTTCTCAAAAGTAATATCCTGCACTGGCATTGCAGATATTAATGATTAGGCTAATAACTATTGGACAACAACACCAAGAGAGGCAAATTCTCAATATTCACAAAGTTATCCATCAAAGACAATGTACTTGGTGGGTTTTTGGGGGTGTGGTTTGTTTTGGTTTTTTTTGTGCAGAATATGTGAATAATACTATTGAAGATATTGTTTTCCTATGCCAATCTTTTTAAATAAGCAATCTATATTGTGTAGCTGTTGGGTGTGTTTGAGTGATATGATCTTGCCAAGTAGGGAGTGGAGTGCCTTGCATAGAATAAACTTTATGTTACTTAATATATAAAGACGAAGTTTAATCAGTCATTTGCCTATGGTGACTCATGATAATTACTGTATTAAACTTTGATAACAGCATTTTTTCCTCCCCTCTGTCTCATCTCATCTTTCTCTGCACTACCCCCAGGCTTCAGCAGTCTTTACCAGCCTTCTGGTAATATTCTGTTTTGTACAGTGCCAGTAATGCTGTCTATCATCTCAGGTCTCTGCTTCCTGGAATCATTAATACTGTGCTTTGGAAATTATTTGAGGCAGAAGGCTCCACAATTGTACTTACTGGTTCAGCCTGGTTCCCTGAAATTAGGTTTAGTGCATTTTCAAAAGGAGAATTTTGCAGATAGGAGCCCAAATGGATTTTCAACTAGGCTTCAACCTTTTTGAAACCTATGGATGTTGAATAGTCTTTTACTAGTTGCCATGCCAACTGACACCAGACAAACACTCTGCTGTGTGTTCATCCCCTAGAAAGCTTCACCAGATGTCTTCAACAAATTGCCATGAAAAGACTTGGGTCTGTCAGTCTTGTTAGGAGATAAAAATCAGACTGAAATGTCCCTGCCTCCACTTCTGATAAAACCAGCCCATAAAATATGTAGACCTGCAGTACTCTCACAGAAAACCAGCAAAATCTCTCACCCCCAACCTAACTCCCCCTCACTTCCTGTAGCAAGATTTTTAAAATATTTATGTTCTTATTTCTACATGAAGCACAAGGCCATTATGCTTTGCAGCTGACATCGTCTGGCAGTGCAAAGCTAGAAGCATCTGGTTGGCAGCAAAGAAAGAGAACAAGTTGATAAATTATTAATTTACATAAATCAACACCCTTTAAATATTGGTCTTTTGAAGAAAAAAATCCCCTTTCTTAGTGTCAAATAGAAAAGTGTTAAGATGATAAACACCTTATCAGGTGCTTTGAGATTTTCTGTCCTTACCTCAGACACCAAATATGTCTTTGCAATATACTGTCATTCTCTGATGGGGAAGCACAGAAACACAACAATATTTGGTGTTTTTTCCTAGTGATCTAGTACTTCAGCTTTTTTTCCCCTTTTTTTCCTTAATTTTTTTATAATCATGTGTTTGCAAGAAATAACATGTATCCAAATACTTCAAAAAACACAGTAAATGAGGTTTAAGACTTAATGATGTTTCAAAGATGTGTGCCCTTCAGGATTACCTGAAGAAAAAACCATGAAGAATCAGTAGAAGCCATAGGTACACAGGACCTTGAGAGAGCTGTCCATTGCTTTTACTGCATATACACACACACACACACACACATACACACACACACACACACACACACACATGCACGCACATTTTGGGCACTGAGGAACTGAGGATATTGTACCAAATGCAGTAATCTAAAGTGAATTTCTAGGTGATAATATAGCACAAAATACTTCATTCAATGCTTGTCAATTCAATGCTTGCCTTCATAGGAGGCCAAAGAGTATCTTAATTAGGAGCTGTATCGTCATTTAATATACATAAATACATAGTTCATATGTATTGTAATTTTTACATTGAAATTAAAATGGTTTATTAAGTGTAATTCAATTAACTTTTAAGAGTAAAGGAATATCAATTTTCTTTTTTATATATTTGCTTTTGCCCAAATGTTTTTCTTTACTACTAGTCTGTTATGGATGAAACTTCTAACACTAACTATTTAGTATTTTTTATTACGTTATTTGCGTATACTCAATACAAACATCAGTCATCCAACTGTTCATCATCCAACTATATTGTTCCACAAAGATGATGCTTAAAAATGCCACTGTAGCCCAAAGAATCAAAGCACATTCTTACGTGCAAAATTTTCCTTTTGAAAACGCACCTAATTTTCAAACTGTTCAGGGAACAAGGCTGAATCAGCAAGTGCAGTTGTGGAGTTTTCTGTCTCATCTGAGAATTCACAGAGAAGTGTCAATGTGAAAACTCTCTCTTGGCTGTAACCAAAATGTGAAAGTTGCAGTGTGAAACAGTTCCTTCTCCAATCCCTTCATCACTGCTTCTTCTGGGAGGAGGAAGGTCTGTTGCTATTGTCCTTCCAACATGGACAAATTCCTGTTGAAAAGATGTTAGGAGGTCTGCTATCCAGGCTTCTACCAGCAGTTCTGCCTGAGAGCCACCACTGAAAATATGGAACCATGTGGCTCAGGGTTTTCCCAAGCCTGGTGTTCAAAACATCTGAGCATGTAGAACACACTGACTCTCTGGGAAACCCACTCCACTCTGGCATGTCTCCATGAGGAAAAGGGTTTCCTTTTATCTCCAGCGTGAACTTGTCACATTTTAATGTACACCTACTGCTTCTCATGATACCATCAGGTTGTCAACAGCCTGCACTGTCTACCCAACATGCAGGTCATAGGCAGAAGGATACTCTGAGGTGCCCTCAAAGCCTTCCCTTCTCCAGGCTGTGGCAGCCCTGTTCCTTGGGGTCACCTCACTGTGCAGGTGCTCCAGACCCTGAGCATCCATGTGGGTCTCTGCTGGTTTCACACCAGTGTGGTAAAATCTCTCCTGAACTGGGGACCCTCAATCAGAGGAGGCAGTATCTAGGTGTGGTTCGAAATGTGCCAAGTCAAGGTGGGTCCTCACATCCCTCCACCTCCTGGCTGTGCTTCTATTCCTACAGTGCTGAATGCTGCTGACAGTGTGCAGACTGCACTGTGTCCTTGGCCCCTGACTTCCCAAGGCTGGGCTTGGCATTTCTCTATTCTGAGCCACAAAAGTCCCATTCCTCCAGTATGAACCAGTTCCTCTGGATGGCAGCCCATCATGATGGCAGAGCATCAGCTGGTTCCCTTAATTTGGTGCAACCTGCCAGCCTAAGAAGAAGGTTAATTTACCTCCTTTTGGCTGTGGAAAATGTTATTAAGTGGGATAGATCTCAGGACAGAGACAGATTCTCCATTTGTTAACAGTTTGCACATAAATTACGACTTGTTAGCAACCACCCTCTGCACTTGTTCTGGAAAAAAATAATAAAATTTAGTCACAGTGCAAAACCTGTCTCCCTCCTTTCCTGATGAGAAATCAAACTCAAAAACTCTACCCACAGTGAGTAGTTTCTACTGCAGAAAGTAGAAACATTTTAGAAGCAGAAGAATTGTCACTTTAATATTGATAATAAGTCACTATTTCACATGAAAGATATTAATATAGTCCCAACACATCTTGGGCAGAAACTCCAAAACAATGCATCCACACATTCTTATGAGAAGAAATTAAAGCACATGACTTCCACAAGCCAAGGTTTCAATTTCTAAAAAAGTGCTCCGAATTCATAGTTTTTTCTTCACCGTTGAAGAACTAAAAAGTTTTTGGAAAGGAGCCCCTTCCAAAATTGTTTTTTAAGGCTCATCTATATAAAACATATATGTGCTCTAGTGTATTTTCTGTGTGAAGTGGTTTAGTTGTCTTATAATATTTAGATTAGTCTACCAAACAATATTTTTCTACTGGCCGCCATAGTGAAGACTATTGATACTTTATATTCTTTGTGACTCCCATTCCTCCCAGTCAATTTTTTGGGGGTTTTTTTGTTCACAAGAGAGATCCGTGCCAGATTTTAGGGACACACTCACAACATTCCTGCAGTGATCTATGGTACTTGTATCACCAAACAAGAAAAATTCACTAATATAATTAGAAACAGAAAATAAATTACCCTGGGTCTTGAGAAAAGACATGAAATTTGAGCAAGGTGATTTTTCAAGAATGTAAAGGAGGAAAGAACAAGAGTAACATTTTCTGAGAAGCAACAAAAAGAGCCATCAGGAAGACATAGTAATAAGAACAAGAAAGGTGCTAATATTTGATGTGCCATTGCTGCAGAGTGGTATTTCTGTTTCTACAACTCAAAATGTGGAAACAGAGTAGCAGAAACAAATAATAGAGAAGATCAAATCTTCAAGTCCTGATGGAAGATGCCATTATGTTTACATCTTACAAAAGCTTGTGTTTAACCCCTTCAGAGTAACAGAGTTCTTTAGCGTGAGCAGGGCTCTTTGATGAATGCTTCTTTACAGCAGAAAAGCAGCCTTTACTTGCCTCTGCTTGATCTTTCAACAGTGTGAAACAGTTGCTACTCTTCAGACATATGTGTTTGTGATGCCTCCAGTTCAATTTTCAAACACCAGCCATCCCTGTAGCAAACTGTTGTCCTGCAAGCTGTGAAGACCTCTGATTTCTTGAGCACTTCACTAACTTTCTGTCTTCATCTCTTGTCAGATGTGATCATGACACAAATGTCCTTGAACAGTTTGGGGGTCAATCCCTTGCAGCTAGGGAAAGATCAGCTGAATGACAGGATGACAACTTCATATACACAGAAGTGTGGAAGGGATCCCTAAAGTCAATCTTTAAAAAAAAAAAGACTATTTCAGTCTCAGAAATGAAAAGTGAAGACCTCTTATACATGGTAATCAACTAATGATGGGATTACTCAAGAAAAACCTCTTTTAAAATCATGGCAGGAGCACCATCTTCTACATCAGACACTGGAAGACAGTATATGGCTGGTGATGCAATCTAGAAATAAGGCAAGGAAAGGGTTTCTTATAGAGTATTGGCTTATATACTGACTGATATATTTGAAGAAGAGCTATGTTTTTCCACTTGTCAGTTTTGATATGTACTTCAAGGACTTAATTAAACTGAATTGCAATTGTACTGGCTGTTAGATATTTTGATAAAACTCTACCATTAGAATTAGCATATGAAAACATCTGTAGAAAGTTGTGTCACAAAGGCCGAGTTCTTTGGTATAAAGAATATTTAAAACTGTGCCATGTGTATTTGGACTTATCCAAGAACATAAAATTTCTTGGAATACAAATACACATGGTACAGTTTCTGCTTTCATGGCACAACAAAGTTTCTGCTGTTTTTTTCTCTTGTATCCAGAGATATTGAGGCACAGAAAACACAGAACTCTTTCTGTTAAAGCATTTTATATGAAGGAAGAATGAACCAGAGAAATCACTTTCAAGAGCAATGGCCTTCTGCTAAAGATCACGTGAAGGAAGATTGGTCCAGTGTTTTGCAGGACCCCAAAAAGGCCCAGGACTGGCCAGGAGAACAAACCTGCTCAAAAGTTAGACAGCTTCACAATAGTTTGCACAAGCAAGGTGTGAGAGGACTGAGGTTTCTGGGAGATGGGAACAAGAAGCTGCTCTTGAACAATGTGCAACTCTCACATCTTTTCTCTGAGATGTATCAGATTATCAACTACTGCTGAGGCTCCTTTTTCTTCAGAGCTAAGATGTGAAGAAGGAGATCTATGTGGCTTTTATTCTTAAAGCAACAGTATTGTTCTTTGCTGGTTAATCATTTAAATCCAGCATTCTGAGACAAGCCCACTGGAAACATGCATGCAAAAGTGTAAGGCTTGGTTTATCATTATAATGAACACATTATATGAGCAAGAATTTTGCTGCTTTAAACATAAAAATGCCAATATTTTTCAGGGTCTTAATTCCTTCAGTTTGAAGAAGTTACAGTGTCAAACCTGTAAACAAGACCATACCACTCATGCAGACCTCTAGACTTTTGTGCTGGGCACTCTGAACTCAGACGTGTTATTTGCATTATCCAGAGAAGAAAGCTTCTTGTTCTGGGTTTTGAGCATATAGTTGGCATCTAATAGTACCTGCTGGCTTTTTTTTTCTGAACTAGGTGAACACCTAATGTGGATTATACCACTCCTTGAAGGTATTTCATCTCCATATGCATTTGAGGAAAATTACACAATTTATGAAGTAACAGGTATTAGGGAGGTAGCATTGCACTCTTTCAAGGAAACTTCAAAACCCTAGCCCTTCTTCCCCACAAAGAAAGAAGAAACTTGCATTAAAACTAGGCAATATTATTTTCATTCTAGAGAATTATATGGCATAAGAAAGAAGTATATATAAAAAAAACCCCGTGATTTAATCTCTACTAAAGATGGTTGTGATGAGGGAATCTTTGGCAGTGTCAGGGATACAGGGTTTTTGCTTGTTTGTAATTTAAAATGTCTAGTTGTTTACCCTTCACCTGCATACTAAGTAAAGTCTGCGCTTTTCAAATAGTACTGAAGGTTTTATAAACCATGAAAATAGTGCGTACTTTCAGCCCAAGGAACTGCCTAAGCCAGTAGTTTTTGCCTAAGTTTACCTAAGAAAAATGTAGGAGTCCACATACACATTGTATTTCATCTCAGTATCTTCCAAACATAAGTGGCTTATGGAAATGTTCAGGTGATACAATTTCTCCACAGTTTTGTCTTCCATTGTTCATCACTACTCCTACATTTCTATTAAACTACACAGATTTTTAGCATTCATAACATCTGTAAGCAAGGAGTTCCAATACACTGCATTGTAAAATCAGGAGTGTGGCATGAGTGGTATTGTCTTGGTGAACAGGTTTGACAATGTAACTTCTTAAAACTTAAGAAACTGAGAACCTGAAAAAAACCTAATAATTTGGTCTGAGCTCATATTTTGTTACAAGCTTAATTAAAGAACCTTTGTATCTCACCATAAAGATTGCTAGTAAACCCCATACTGGCTTTTCATTTGCCTCGTTATTCTGTGCACCAAAAGTCATGTTAAATTTAATTTTCCAAATTATTTCTTAATTTGTTGACCAGTTTATACCACTGACATAGGTTTCTAAGAAAAAAATGACATGCATTTTTCCAGTGGATACAGAAATTGTCAGCATACGTAGGCTGTTATACACAGATCCTTATCTAAAATTTTAAGGAACTGAAATTCTACCTTTGACAGGTGAAATCCTCACAGTAAGTGCTAGAGTGTTCATCTTAAAGAGAAGAGGAAGTGATACCAGGTGTCCTGGTTTGGGGACATTTTCTCAGTAGAGTAGATTCAAGAGACAAACGTCTTGTCTCCAAAAAGGCCTCACAGGATAGTAGTCCATACAGTTATACCCAGCACACTTGACTATAACACAAATAATACATGCAGGATGTTCATGGTGTAACTGAGCACCATTTTCAACTTTCAGTTAAATGTCCTCTAGAAAAGAACTAAACACTTTCAATTGGTGATGTTCAGGAGCATATTGATGTTTCTGCCTCTACTATGGGCAAGTACATAACCTTCACGTACATTTGTGAGCTGTGATTCTCTTTCATAACTAAAGCAGTGGTTTCTTTCCATGCAACCCCTACACCATCTCTAAGTGTAATTCATACAGCTGAATGAAAAAAAAAAAGGTAAAATGCAGGCACAGAACAGTTAGAATATTGGTCTTCTGTCATATAGAAAATTTGTGAGACCATTTTGGGTTTCAATAAGATGAGCACAAGATCCTTTCTGAAAAGATGTCATCAAAGTACTTTTATAGTTAAAGACAAGGTATTATTTCATTTTTATTCTAGTAACAATAATCAGTAGTTTCCATGTACTGTGGCTGCAATTTGAGGGTTATCTAAATTTAGTTTAAGTTAATGGTAATTCTATATGAAATTCATTGTGGGCTTACAGTCTAGTTTTTCTTACTAGTACAGGAGTAAATGGTCATTTAAAAAGTACAAAGTGGGAACTGCCTTTTATGTTTATATGAGTTAAGAGAAAATAATATTTGCGACTTTAGTTTATAATAATTTTTCAGAACTGTTACGAAAAAGAAATGGAAGTTCTTACTTCACAGACAGCAAACAGTGCCTTTCAAAACCATGAAAACTAACAAAACTTTGAAATATTTATTTCCCTGTAAGTGTTGCAGATGAGTCATCACAATTAAGTTTTGCCCAACACTATTCTTTGAGGCTACAAGAGTAAAACTCTACAAGTTTCACTGTGAAGCATTAAAACCCCAGTAAATACAGAAATTTTGAAATCTGCTATTACACATGACTATTTTGGCAAATAGCCACAAAAAATTTCTCCACTTTCATATGTCACAATTATTTCTGAGTGCTTTGTTAAAATAACGTTAGTTTTAAAAATAGCCAGTAAAATTTGGTGGCTGATTGACAGTTGGCCACATTAAAGTAGTAACCTGAAAAGCTTTATTCTATGCTGTTGGCAGAGAGTAAACCCCTTCTCTGGCTTTGATTCAGGACTAAGGCACAGGTACCCTTTTCACATATTCAGCAGAAAGCTAGCATGGTTGCAGAAACAGCTTTAGTCTATTCTGTAAATTTGAAGGCATATTTAGAGCTCAGGATTCTGTAATTTTCCTCTGTACTACCTGCACATTAACCTCATGCAAACTATTCTTGTTTCCTCTCTGCAATGCAGCTCCAGCCTAGACACTAGAGAAAATTAAACCCCCCTGCTTTTATAGTTTTTTTTAAAATACAGTATCATATAGATGAAGCAACTTCAATAGCTAAAACTGGGGTCATAAACAGACTACTTTGTTGTCTAGCAGACTGAAATGCCCATGTATAAGAAAATAACTTTCCTCATTCTTCACTGAAAATCTAGAACATTCTCCAGTGGTAATCTAGAGCAAAGTAACTAAAAATCCAGTACGAACATACATCAGTTGTCTAACAACAGTACTTATTTAAAAGAAAAAAGGGTATATCAAAGGCAACAAGTCACATTTAGCTTTCAAAGGCACATTCCCTGAATAATTTTCCTTGAATCATGTCCCAATACACGTTTTTTAAACCTCACAATAAGGGAATTGGAAACATCCACCATGGTATTCAGTCTCCCTCTCTGTCCATTTGGATGAGAAACATGTTGTCACTAAAGTTTTTTGAACAACTGGAACAACCAAAATATTTACCCTTTGTTAAGACTGTGTGTCCTTGCTAAGAAACTTAGTGCCTTTCTGTAGAATGAAGTTACAAGTGCTTAAAAGGTAGGCTGAAAGAGCACAGTTAAAGAGACCTTTGCATGCAATAGCTTTTCCTATTGTATTTACTGCAGTGCAAGGTCTGCTTCATTCCAGTTAAAAGAAAAAAAAATACAAAACAAAAAACCAACTCCACAGTATTCAACAAATTACATATAATTTTAACAACTAGGGAAAATTTGATTTTAGACAGCAAACATTGCACTTTTTTTACTTTCTTTGCCTGATCATACTTGCTAAGAGGAGGATTACAAGCTGAAAAGGAGGGTTACTACCGGAAGAACAGGGGTGAAGGCAAAAAAAAGATGTGAGTAGTTCAAGCTGCTGACAGTTACTCTAACAGATCACTGGAGATGCCAAAAAGCATGTAACATGAAAATACTTCCTGAAGGCACACTGTCAAGAGCAAATGAAGGCAGACAATAAGACAACATGAAAAACTAAACCATAGGAGTATTAAATTAGAAAAGCATAAACACACCTACATGTCACGCTTCAAGAAGGCAAAGATATTAAGGAATAAGATGCGTTAACCAGAACCTTTGCATGGAATGTCTTATTGCAAAATGTTCAATGCAGATCTATCCAAAAACATTATCAAGCACCTTGTCCTGTCCCAGCAATCCTATTTAGGCCATAGCTCAAAGTTTTGGTATTTGCTAGTTACTCATCAGGTGAATCAGAGTGAACCAGAGCAACTATTTTCCTGAGAGGAGAGACTAAACCAGAGCGTTTTCACAGCTCAGTCTGCACAGCAAACAGAAGCTGACTGAGCTCTGCCTGCCTCAGAGAGACCACCACCTACAGTCAGGCTGAGAGTCGTGGTAGCTTGGAGCAGCACAGAGGGTCAGTGCCTCTGTGAACTGCACCACTGCACACCACAGCAAACTGTAAGGAAAGAGGGGAGATGTGGTGAGCCCCTCCTTCTCAAACCTCCTCTTTTGGTCCCTTGTTAATAGCAGAGAAGTAGCTCATATGACTTGAACTTATTTGCCTGATTATACATACCTCTCATCCCACTGCTCACATTATCTTTGCTCCCCTTCTTTAGAGTCAGGATGTATTGTTCCTACTTCAAAAATATGCACAAAGACACTAAAGTATGCACTTAACCTCGACCAAGTAGAGATAGAGACACCAGAGAGACCAACTGCAGGAGCTGAGCAGAAAAAGGAAGATTTTCTGGGCATCACTACTTCTGCAAATGAAAGTTCTTTAGATCAAAATGCCACATTTCTGAAGGAGTTCTAGCTTCTGGGTCTTCACTTGTGTAACAAAGTCCTGAAGCTCCAACTAACATCCAACTCCTAACTCTTTGAACTGCTTGAATTAATTACCAAAACTCCTGATTGCAATGGAAGGATCCTGTCTCATTTCCTCCAGAATTTTCAAGTGGAAAACACCTAATGAAAGGTTTATGCAGAAATCAATGTATTTGAGATCACTTGATCTGGCTACTGTCAGGCTGAAATATTAGCTGACTCATCCTGCATTTTTTGGTGGTGCTGTGATGGTGTCCATCAGGCAGTAAGGCTTGCTAATATGATTAATGCAGTGAGAGAGGTTTCCTAGACCACATTTGTACAGCTTCATTCACAGTCTGTCCAGTTTGATATTTTAGTCCAGCTCAAGACACCATAAAAAATCTTTAACAAAACTAGTTTAATAATATTTTTGTACTGTTTAATGCTATCTTAATAAAATATGACATCATGAACATAAATCCTCAGATGTATGAATGTAGTGTTTGTATCCTGTAATGGTAGTCAATTTGTCCAAAATACTTTGTGGGGTCTGGATGCAAACTTTAGAGGTATGGAAGTTTCTTTTTTGGGGCTTTCACCTCAACAAAAGAAAACAAAACCAATTTTAAGTACTAATGTCATAGCAATAAGTTCCTAAATTGTTTTCAATTTTATGTTAATTGTGAGGGTGAAGATTCAAAACACCAAACTTTTGAAGAGTGGTTTAAACTTTATTGCTGTAATTTCTCTAAAACTGAATTGATGAGCTTTTACTTAAGTTAAAGGAATGTTGGGTGTATTGATAAAATTGATATATTAAAGCCGAACATTACATTAAAGCTTTCATGGCTATTATATAAACTAAGTCTATGTTACTTTTGTTATTGAAAAGAATTATTTACTCAAATGTATTGTCTAATGCAAATTAGTTCTTTGCAAAAGTGGTATGATAAGGTCATTTTTGTAATCGTAACATAAACCACAAGCCTCTCCATTTCTCTTGCTTGAATAAAATAATGTTTTCCACAAATAAAGTATGGCTTACTCTTACAGAGTGATAATGCTATAAGGAAGGCCCCACAAAGAGAGTACGTCAAGGATTAATGATACAATTAAGCATTGCAAATTTAGTCATTAGCACAATGATCTTTGTTTAGAAGCATTAAGCTGTACCATTTCAAGAAAAATTACTATTTCGGATGACACAGGCTGCTTAAAAACTAATTGTATTGCTTACTCACAGGACCTGGAAACAAGCAGATAATGCATGCAAGCTACAAAGGGTGTTTTTCACTGTTAAAGAGCTCTGGTCAAGGTTGAAAAGAATTGTAAAAGTGTGTGAAACCACAGGCATTTTAGGAAGATAAAGATGAAAACTGTGGAGGAAAAGACCTCCTTATATAGCCAACATATAAACACTCACTATTTCCATTGTTCCACTTGAATGTACTAGTTTTTGACTTCTTTAAGATGAAACTGCAGATTAGACTATTCTAACAACAAAGTCAAAGTTAATTAGTCTTAACTAACAGCCAAGTTGTAAACTACTTGAGGTCAACTCCACCCTCAGGAAAATGAGCATTAGTGAGACATTTTAAAGCACTGTCTGTTTTTATAAGCAGTGCAGGGAAAGGCTAAGCCAATAAAACATGACCATTCCATTCTATATTTTAATATTAGCCTCTAAAGGACAGAACACTCCCATGTGCTTTGATGACAAAGCCTTGCACCACACTAACAACAATACATGAGTAAAGGAAATTACTGTCATTTTGCTTTGATTTTGTTCACTGAATGTAACAAGCAAACAACAGTGAAACCTCTCTCAAATGACCTGTGATGAGAGTTTCCTGCACTGCTTGGACAACAAAGAGACCCCCAGAGACCAGCATGAGGCTTCCTCTTTTTAACCTGAAGATAAATCAATAGGGTCTGGGTTGATTCTGAATTTTGGGGGGAAAAATAAAAAGAAAAAAAAAGAACGAAAAATCTTTGGATGTTATTTAGAAAATGCTAGGCGTGAGCAGCTGTTGTTAATTATGACTTCATTTTCTCCTCCAGACTTCTTTGGTTGCATGCCATAACTGCATGGGGCATGGGGGTTTACGGCTTGAAAATAGCCTTGTCATTCTGTGAAGTCTAACAGAGCAAAGGGGGCTTGATAAATGATAAAAAAGTTCCTTGGAAAGCTCCTTAGATCAGATTAGTTCTCAGTTGTTTGTTTTTAGAATCCCAATAGTCTTGAACAATTAAAAGGTAAATACATGAGGCCACACAATTCATGAACCATATAGAAAATATTTAACAGCTATTGAATTACTCTTGAAAGAAACTCTTCCACCCTTTATTTACATGGTCTGTTTATATGCTCTGCTTAAAATGTTAAATAAATTGAGTTAATCACATAATTAAACTCCAATTTAACTGGTATTCCTTCGTATACTGAACATCAGACAAATGCTTAAGTATCTTGATGAACTGGGGTCTCAGGGTGTGACTCCAAAAGGTACTATGCAGTCTGGCCTTGAGCCAGCAGAGCTAACGTGCAAACCTTTAAGTCTGTGGAAGACAAATAACATACTCTCCAGCAAAGGATGGGATTTCCCCCCTCCTTCCCCCTGCCTCCTTTCCTTTACTAGATCATTAGAAGAGACTTCAACATCTTACAGAGCTGAATCTTCAAAACAGTAATGAAAAATCTCACACACAAATTTCTGCATAGTTAAGCTGGTGGTTCAAACAAAGGGAGGTGGTCCAGATAACGTAGCACTGCTAAAATTCATGATGGGGGGGAGGGGGTGAGGTAGGGTTATGAGATTAAGAGGGTGTTGATTTGTTTAATGGCTATTTTCACTGCATAGTTTACATTGCTGTCTTCTGGAATAAAACAAGATTTACTGTAATAAAAGCTTCTTAGTATTCAATTTATTTGTGCTATTTCCATGAGTCCAACTGTTCTGTTTATTCTTTCTATTGTCCTTTTCCTTTTCTAGAGAAAGTGATTACCCTTTAAATGGAATTATTGAAATTAAGAACAGTGAGACATTTTGACCCAGATCTCAGTTTACAGAAGAATGATGCTGCACAGACTATGGTGAGGAAAATGCATTAGGAAAATCCTTCTAATTTGCTGCTGTAAAGTGCAGCAGCAACAGGACACTTTTAGCTGGTGTTCAACGTAATTGTGAGAATGATGGGACTCAAACTGCCCTCTATGTGAAATTTATCCTTCATCCAATCAGCAGAAACAACTAATGCACTGGAAGGTATATTATATCTCATCTACTTCCCAATAAAGTCAGTGGTGTCCAATCAGACACCTATTGTTAGTAGAGAATCTGAAATTGATACAATCACCACATTGATCTACAATTGAGTCTGTCATTTGCTTGCTGCCCGGTCCTCCTCCCCTTCCACCATGTAGCCATTTCAGAGCAGGAGCCCATGGTATTGAGTTTTAGAACACACTAATGATCAGATTTGTTAGTGAGATCAGGCTAAATAATGCTAGTTTACTCAGCCCAGTCCCAAACACAGGTTACTGGTAATGCCATGGGGAAGGGTGGAGGGTACAGTGCTACACAACTGCCCCAGATAACCAGGGAAACACATGCCCACTATGAGCCCTACTGTCACACCCAGCCTGGAAGCAAAGGAGATCAGGTTGATTGTTTCATTTTACAAGCAATTGTCTCCCAAACCTGCTGCAGAATCTCCTCTTGATGGACAGCTAGTAAGTTGTCTAGACTGGGAGAAAAAGGAAAGCAAAAGGAAAAAGAAAGCCTCAAAATATTCTTGTGCTTGTGAACTCATGAGGATATAGAGACAGGGAACAGGATTTCTTTTGTTCATGTAAAGCCAGATATATTACCTCTGAGACAGTTTCACTCTCCTCACTACCAGAAAGACTGACAATAGGCTGAGGGACAGATATGACAACTTCTAACTTCTGTCACTAGAAACAATTCATAAATTAATTCCTTATGATATTAATTAAGAAGTTTGGAGGCAAGGATCATTATATAGGTAACCTTTTATTCTAAGTCTAGAATAAAATATTAATCTGGAGAACACTGCCTAAAGTTTATTTGAGAATTTACATCAGCTAGTGATAGCTACCACCATAACTTTTTTCTCCTTCAACTTAAAAACATTAACCATTTTTTAAGCATGGTTTTGCATAAGCTCTTCTTGAGGGAGGCAACACTCTCAGTTTATTTACTGAATGCACAAATCTCAAGCAGAGTTGGCTATTACACAAACATACAGGTAAGCGATGCTATCTCTGTTCTCGTCACATGGTCTGAGTTAAGATTAGATTATCATTGTCAGTACTTGGACACATTTCCCTCAAAGAAAATCCATGTATTGCAATATTAACAATTCAATAGGAACTACTATCTTAATTAGAGACAATTTCTGGTGTAACAACCAGATAAATCTATCTATCTCTTCCTGAATATGTTAATGTTTAATATGTGGAAGATGATGAAGGGGAAGCCAGTTGAGAAGTCTCTGAGGTCACTTGGTCTGTTCAGCCTGGAGAAGAGGTGGGTAGGGGGGACCTCATTGCAGTCTGAAGCTTCCTCAGTGGGGGAAGCAGAGGGGCAGGCACTGACCTCTTTTCTGCCAGTTCCCTCACTACCCTTGGGTGAATCCCATCCGGTCCCATAGACTTGTGGGTGTCTGAGTGGCACAGCAGGTCACTGACTATGTCCTCCTGGATTGCAGGGATCTGTTCTGCTCCCCATCCCTGTCAAGCAGCTCAGCAGGCCAGTTGCCCTGATAATCACCAATCTTTCTGTTAAAGACTGAGGCAAAGAAGGCATCAAGTACCTCAGTCTTTTCCTCATCCTCAGTAACAATGTTCCCCCCATGTCCAATAAAGGATGGAGATTTTTTCCTTGGCCTTCTTTTTGTATTGATGGATTTATAAAAACACTTTTCATTATCTTTCACAGCAATGGACAGATTGAGTTCTTGTTGAGCTTTAGCCTGTCTAATGCTCTCCCTACATGACCTAATGACATCCTTGTATTCTTCCTGAGTTGCCAACCCATTCTTCCAAAGGGCATAAATAACCCCTTTTTATTTTCTAATTTTGTGCAAAAGCCCCCTGATCTGCCAGGCCAGTCTTCTTCCCTGATGGCAAGGTTAAATATTAGTAAAAGTTTCTCCACCCAGAACGTTGTTGGGTACTGGAATGGGCTCCCCAAGACAGTGGTCACGGCACCAAGCTTGACAGAGCTCAAGAAACATTTGGACAACACTCCAAGGGACATGGGAGTGTTGGGCCAGGAGCTGGACTTAGAGTAT
The DNA here is from genome assembly GCA_013399835.1 of Leptocoma aspasia. Lineage (NCBI taxonomy): Eukaryota > Metazoa > Chordata > Aves > Passeriformes > Nectariniidae > Leptocoma > Leptocoma aspasia. Next base: position 402,791 of record VXAX01001947.1, read on the forward strand.
CCTTGTGGGTATCTTCCAACACAGGATATTCTATAAATAAATGAAAAATGAAGCAAAGAAGGAAAAAGAGAGGAGAAAGAAGGAGAGAGAAACAGAGAGAAGGAGAAAAAGAAAAGAAAAGAAAAGAAAAGAAAAGAAAAGAAAAGAAAAGAAAAGAAAAGAAAAGAAAGAAAGAAAGAAAGAAAGAAAGAAAGAAAGAAAGAAAGAAAGAAAGAAAGAAAGAAAGAAAGAAAGAAAGAAAGAAAGAAAGAAAAGCACTGCTAAACTAACCCAGAGATGAGAGAATCATCTTCTCACTTTCCATACAAAATTTGATTCTGTCAAGGCAGCAGCCAGGTTAGCGAAGATTGGAAAGTGAATTTAAATCAGATAGAAAAATCAGTGTAACAATTTCCCCCCCCTTTATCTGGAGTATGGCACTGACTATTAATGTTTCAGAAATATATTATTTTCCTTTTCATTGATTCACACATCATTTTCTCCCTGTATAATTTGTAACAAAAAGGGAAAAGACTGTAGCTATTTTACTAAGATTCTGTTGTCCAAGTGAGTACCACAGGTACAAAATGTTTCCTTTTTTTCCTCCTGTTGTTTCAACGCTACCCAATGACTGAAAACTGAATAGCTAGGACAATCATGAGCTCTTAGGGCCCAATTCATAAAAAAAATGCTGCAAGCCATTTATGCACAAATGTTGCTACTTTCATATGGAAACAAGCTACATAAAGAATTCCCCTTTGTGATTCACCAGCCCTCTTTATGTTAACATATTTTTCCTCAGTGGTGTACATGAACAGTGCACAATTCTACAGAGGGGATAAGGACAAAAGCAAAAGGATTATTAGTATTTCAGTATTTCAGAAAAACCTTAACAAGCTCAATGTTTCTCTCTGTTTTTTCTCCCTTTAGTGAACTAAGGCAAGTCTGATTCTTCTTGTAGGTATTTGCAATTTCTGGAAGATTATATACTGGTGAGTTCTTGTCAGTATCAGATATGCTGGCAGATAATCTGTAAAAATATTCTTAAAGACAATGCTTAAAGGAGAATATTTGAATATTTGCCACTTGGCAATGCATTTTTAATCTGATTCCATGAAGTAGTTTCTTTACCAATCAAGATGTGTTTATTTGGGATGTTGGATGACTGCCTAAAATGAATATTAGATACAGATAGATCAAGATATTAGAGTTTTACAATGTCTGTTTACAATATCTGTCAGAGGCACACTTCCACTGCAGAAATTATACACTTAACAGACAGCAGAAGACCTACACATGAGCTTAACCTAAAGTCACAGAAACCATGCAACATTAAGTTTCCTTTGTTTCCCGCTTAATTTTTTTCCCCCTCTTGAGATTACACAAAGCATCTCTGGAAAGAAAGGGGTTCAGCAGCACAGCTTTTCATCTGGTCAGTTAATGAATTAGACCCTCTTAGGAAACAAAGACATGTGTTGTTGTTCAAAATGAATGTTCATGAAAGTTCACCAATTGCACAAGCTCAGTGGTGGCTTGTGTGTCTCTCTTGCATGTAGAAAAAATAATGAAGGCAGTGAAAAACACATTAGACACATCCATAGGTAGGATGTGCCTTTCAAGAAGACTCTAATACTGATCAATTTTGTATTTTGTTTCATCATTGTGTAGTAAGGGTCTACAAAATCATCTCACCAAAGGGAAGCCCAGTTACTGCAATTTTATATCCTAATGGGAAAAACAGAAGCCAGAATTTTGGTTAGTGAGGAGAATCAAAAAGTGAAGCAAGAGTAAATGGATAATATTTGGATATAAATACATTTTCATACTTTCAAATTTATAATATATATTTACACATTCATTCTGGTAGTAGCAAGTCATAGCTTAGGAGCTGAGAGCAAGGCTGGCTGGAAGTCAGCTGTGCAAGCTTTTTTATTCTGGAAAAGATACGTAGCTCTTGAACAACACTGAGATACAGAGGTAGATCTATTTCATAATTGCAGCAAACATGTTGCAGCACTAATGCCATTGCACTTCTATGTTGCTTATGTCTTTTGCGCAGTCTAATTTAAAATGATAAACAGAGTTCAGAACCTGTCTGGAATCAAGTTTCTCTTCATTCCAAAATGCATAAACTATTAGACTTTGTAATCTGGATTCAAGTTCATGGGGGCTTTGTGTCAGTTTTGTTTTTTGTTTGTTTGTTTGATTTGGTTTGTTTTGTTATGGTTTTTGTTTGTGGGTTTGGATTTGGTTTTGGTTTGTTTGTTTTGTCGGGTTTTTTTTGGTCGGGGTTTTTTTTTTTTTTTTGCCACAATGACTGATGTATTGTTCAGCAGACTCCGTAGTTTGAACAGGGGAGGAAGCAACCCACCCACAGTGTAACCAGCAGTTTACTAATTTGGACGCTTTACACATATTTATATTTAGAGGCAACAATTTAATGCATCCCTCTTTTCTTGTATCATCTTTCATGCAATGTATTTTTAATCTGAAAATTTGCTTCTTTAAAATAAATCTTATCATAACAGCATGCCATCAGCACATGGCTCTCTCTGCTGGAGTACCACGAGTGTGGCTGGTTGGTGGCACACGGTGCCAATGAAGTCAGTAGACACAGAGTGTAGGGAGAAGACTGGAAAAGTTTGATACAGGCTTCTTTTTAGAGTATTTTAATTTTTTTTTTTGTCCTAGGTGCAGTTCATTTGCAAATTGTAGCAGAACATGGGCTGCATTTACGCATTTTTGCAGTAACATTATAGACACTGAAGCATCCATATCTGTGTTGGCTAGCTCTTATGACCACTAAAATTAGACAGGCACAAACCAGCCAATATTTAGATATTTATAGTGGTTCCTGTTGTAGTCTGACCTCTCTCTTGTTTGGGAGAGTGCCAGCCTGACAAGGCCAACGGTGTACTGGGAACCTCTTTAAGAGTTTGGAAACAGATGTCAGCATTACACGTCTTGGGATGCCCCAAGACATTCTTTATCTTACCAGTAAAGATATGGTCTCAAGGTCTAATTGAGAAAATATCACCAGTTCTATAAAATTTACTGCTAGAAATTTATTCTTGTTACATGCTACTAACTATCCCAGTTTTATTGGAAAATACTACAAAAAGAAAATATTCCTTCTTAAACACAAGACACAGGTAGGTATAGGTTTTACTACAGAAATGGCAATTTATTTTTCTTATAGAATTGACAAGTTCTTTAGCATCTTTTTTTTTAAAATTTCTATTAAAAAACCTGTTGGAATTAACTTTCAAAAGCATGGTTTGCAAAAATGTTCTATGCTTTTATATGAATATATACCAACATGTTAAAATTCAGAGAGCATGTTTGCACATAGACCATACCAACAAACCTGCTAGAAGCAGAAAACAGCTACAGCTGAAAGGAATGTATTTTTAAAAAACTTGAAAATGTCAAATACTTCCTATTAACACAGGTTATGCTCTGCTGAGAACTAGAACCTATTTTCCCTCAAGCCAACTGAAATCACGCTTGGTTTAAACTTAGTAACACCAAGCCTTGATATGCCAGAATTTTCTCCTCTATACACACCCTAATGAACAGAAGCCAACAAAGCAGACAGGCTGAGCTGATATGTTTTCATTTGTTGTACAGTAATCATTTATCTCAATTACAATTTTGGGTACCAAAAATAACCTACAAGATGAATTTTCTTACAAAATAAGACAAGAAAATGGAAGAAATAAAAAGGGAATCTTAATTATGTCTGTTTTGATTTGACATTACACTAATTGTCAAAGTCACATACCAAATCCAGCCTTCCACAGTGATAAGGAAAGCTAATAGATAGCAATGGTATTGTTTCTGTGTGTATGTGTGTAAAAAAAGGAAAATGTGTTGGTTTTGTCACTCATTATTTGATTTTATTTTCTGTAATTATTAATAATGCTTCTGCTTGTCATGGTTTAACCCCAGCTAATAACCAAAGCCCACACAGCCACTCACTCACTTCCACACAAGCAGGATAGGGGAGAGAATCAGAAGGGTATAAGGCAGAAAACTCGTGAGTTGAGATACAGACAGCTTATTAGGGAAAGCAAAAGCTGTGCATGCAAACAAAGCAAAACAAGGAATTAATTCCCATGCTTCCCATGGGCAGGCAGCTGTTCGGCCATCTCCAGGAGAGCAGGGCCCCACCACACAAAACAGTGACTTGGTAAGACAAATGCCACCACTCCGAGGGTTTCTCCCTGCTTCCTTCTCCTTCCCTTCACTTTATATGCTGAGCATGATCTCACATGGTTGGAATATCCCTTTAATCTGTTTGAGTCATCTGTCCTGGCTGTGTCTCCTCCCATTCCTCCCATGTACCCCCAGTCCCCTCACCACCATGGCAGTATGAGGAGTAGAAGAGGCCTTGGCTCTGTGTGAGCCCTGCTTAGCAATAACAAAAACACCCCTATATTATGAATTCTATGTTCAGCATGAATCTAAAACACAGCACCATACCAGCCACTGTAAGAAAATTAACTCTACCTCAGCAAAACCAGCACACTCCTCTACTGCTTTTATACACTATTGTGTCTGTGTGTGTGCAGTTGTGTGATTACTAACTACACAATCTCAGTTTTTGCTTTAAACATAGATTTCTTTTCACAAGAAACAATTCTGTGCTTGGTGAGTGATGGTGGAAAATAGCAACATTTTCTTCAAGATTTCTTAAGGTCTTTTTGTCCAGCCAAAGAAATGTCTCAGCTCTTGACATTCATATTTTAAAGTCTTATCACAGATGCTTATCAACAGTCATTAGGCAAGAAAAAACAAAAAAAAATTTACTGTCTTTATCATTTGTAAGTTAGTTATAACATTGCACTGACACTAAAAAGTCACTTAGAGATATGCAAGTTTTGAAACAATTTTTAATCTCCTCATTATACCTACTTAAAATAAACAAGGGATACTAATGATCTTCTTCTGTGGAAAAAGAAAAACACACACTTCTCCCTGACTCTGGTTCTGACAAGGCATTCACATTTCTCAAAAGACCAACACAACTCATAGAAACAGAGATTTTTGAAAAATATTCATCAGAGGTTTCTTTTTGTGCTTTATGCTTAGCACTGCCAAGCTCGATTTACTGTCATAAATCCTGCCTCAGTTTCTCTCCAGAGAATCATATAGTACAAAGTTCTTCTTGTGCCTATCACCAGCAGTACTGTCAAGTTCTGACTCACGAAAAATAAAAACTGCAAAACTGAACTTACCATGCAGTAAGTTGATGAATTAGCACAATAAGTTGATGAATTAGCACAACCCTTTAATTTGCTTTTCTCCAGTGCTCAAGACAATGCTGTAGATCAAACAAAGGTTGGGCCCTTTGTTACCATCTTGCTCATGTACCACTTGCTTTGGTGATTGCATCTCAGGCTGAAAGCCAGGGACCACACGGAGAAGTCTTTTTGAGCACTGCACATCCTGCACAGTATCTTCCTCCTACTCAAGCCCTGTATACTGAAGACACCTTCTCAGCTAAACATGGAAAGAGCTATGTTGCACAAACTGGAGCATAAGGCATGAGAGGAGTGAGGCTACTGCACTGCTCATCCCAGAGGAGTATCCATAATTGTTAGGAAGTGTAAAATGTGAGACAAGTTGCATGTGTTGTTCGGGGAAGCTCTGTGTATTGTACTAGGAAACTGTTTACTCTTTAATAACACAGTAATCAAGAATCAGAATCACAGAAATGGAAATTGATCATGTCATCTTCCAGATGCATCAATAATTATTACACCAGATATACTGTAAGATTTTACTTTACATTTGAGAGCTGTTCAGTGAAACCTGAGAACACAGCTTTAAGAGATATTTCTCCCTTACAGGAACAAATAATGAAGTGCAGAAACATTGCTGCTGCAGGGTTTTCTCCCCCAGATGAAGTACATGATGTTAGCCTCTTGCCAGACAGCTGTAAAGAATGCCTCATCATTAGAAACTTCTCTTCATTTCAAGTACTCATTAAGTAGTAGGAATTTCATTAAGTAGAGGCTTTCTTTTGTCACCAGCCTGCCTACAGTGATCGTCCCTGTAGTGCTCCCAAAGTACTTGGGCATGGGTGAAGAGTGAGAAAGACAATTACAAGCTCTACACAAGATTTCATTCTCAGGAGAGCAGGTAACTGGCCAGGTACTGTATTTCCTTCAGTCTTGCAGCCTAATGAAACAGTACCTTGCTGTAGAGTTTTCACAACACCTTTTCTGTTACCACTCCAAATTCATTATGGATGTTCGTAAGATCTATAAGTTTTCTGACTCATACTAGAAGATAAATACTGACTAAACTGCCAAGTTAGGATTAATGCAGGCTTTCTAAATTCAAAATTTAAGCTCAATTACCAAACAGAACATTTAACTTGTCTTCATTGACATTACTTTCATCTTCCAAACACATGTCCAAGCTTAGGCATTCAGTATCTGGAATTTATCACAGCACTTACAGTAGGAATTTTGCTGTTATTTGCATCAGGATATTATAAAAAACAGTTAAGCAGCAATTTATTTCAAAGTGAAGCAATTAATGACACCTCCCTGGGTACACCTAGGGGAAGGAAAAGGGACTTCCAGGATAGAGCTGAGACCATAAAGAAAGGCATGTGGGGAAGAGGATCTCTGATGGAAGCAAAGTCAAAGTCACACTATGAAAGTGAAAAGTGAGAAAATAGATGATTTTAAAAAATATTTGTTCAAATTATATATATTTATATATATATATATATATACATAGATATATAAATATATCTATGTGTATATGTACATATATAAAAATATATATAATATTGCTAGTATATGCACATATACACCTATCCCTTTACAATGCAGAATATAACTCAAAGTTTCTGAAGTGTGAGAATAAAGAAGGCAAGGACCTGCCACTCAGTGGAGACGAGAGTAAGGAATTTTTTGCATTTCAGCCCAAGTATTAGCCAGTCTTTTTAATATACACGTCTATTTGGCTTCTCCAGAAAGCATCTTGTTTAGTGTGATTTCTAATAAAAACTGCATTCAGGCAGGGGGACTGCTTGATGTGTAAAAAAATGACTGGTTCCTCAGGTTCCATGGTGTGGGTTAGGAGGTTCTGCTCTTTGTGGAGGCCAGCCTCAGTGTAGTGCAGCAAGTTTATTCTAGCAACTATCCACTTCAATACCTCTAATGGCCTGGAGGAGGAGTGAAAGTATGCCATCAGGAAATCTGTGAATAACCCTGAACTTGAGAGTGCAGTCAATACACTTAAAGGTAGAATATCACTCTGAAGGTTTTCAAGATTTCAGAAAGATCTGGTCTGAATTTCCTGTTGAAAGTACCTGTGTTTATGCTGTTTCTATTTGTCTCTTCTACAAAAGAAAATTGCAATGCCTCAGCATTAAAACTATTGTTGAATGCCTGGTTATTTTCTTATTTTTAATGAAATGCATTTTTATTGTTTTGATTCTTTAAAATAAAAACAATATCTACCCGTGTCAAACTTAAAAATAATAAAAGTCTGTTTTCAAAACTGTCATAATTTTCTACAAAGAAAAAAGCTCCCCTAAATGGCTCTGTTGTTTCTTACCTTGAGGAAAGGCTTTAAATATTTGAAAAGACTTCAAATAATTTTGTGCACATAAAACTCTTCCCTTTTTTTCATTCTGATCAGGTTCATCTAGCAGCATGCTCAAAAAGCAAGCCCAGGTTACCTGGCTCATTATGGCAGATAGTATCACATTATATTGATTTTTAAAAAAGCTTGATTATGTTTTATTTTCACACATAGAAACATTCTTCCAATAAGAGTGAGCATAACACATATTTATATATGTTACATTAAACATGAGTGAAATCACTGCTACATTTGTGCTTTCTATTTAAAGAAGGGAAATTTGCTTTAAGAAAATGCCAGAAAACTGGCCTTTGATAGAAGAACAATGAGTAAAATGAGGAAACCAAAATTCATAAATGTTCATTCCATATCCTGTTACTTCTGGAAAAAAGTAAAAACCATAGGTTTTCATTCCCATATCCTTTTTCTTCTGGTGTAGAAAGAGATGTGACTGAAAAACCACTAAAAATAAAGATCCCCATTAAACTGAACATTTAACCAATGCATTCATAAAAATGTGGTCGGTCACCAATGTTTAGATTTTTTTTTACATTAATTACATAATGGTAGCCTGTATCTTAAATATACACATATATATGCATATATGTATATTTTATATCTCTTTGAAATATATAGACAGATAAAATATACATTTATGCATATATGCCATCTAGGGTTCAAAGTGCAAAATAATGTAACAAAAATTAAACAAAATATGAGGGGAATTGTCAGCAAACTGGGAAGACAGACAGTTGATGGGGATTCTATTTTTTCATTTGTATTTGTGTATTGAACAATTTACCGCTCTCCTTATTTACAGTGAGAAAAGCCACCTAGCAGATACAACAAAAATGGAAATCTATATTAATTTTGTCTATCTGAATTGTGATTTTTTCCATTTCCTGTTAACTATATGAAATTATGGAAGTCTCCTTGTCAAATTGCTGAAGCAGGTTCTTCTCTATCTGATAGTAAAGCAGATCATCTGGCTTTTGTCTGCATTACTGTCTGTAATCCACTGACAACCTTAAGATACTTGAAAGGAAGGATCATCTTTCACAGAAGACATAAAGATATCAAAATGCTTGTTCTGCAGGTGACCAAAAACATCTTTGAGAATTGTCATGGCAAGCCACAAGAAAGTCAACCCATTGGTCTAAGCAGGTTTGGGAAGTTATTCTGCACATCTGTAGCCTAGCCCTTTACTGTTTTCTTTTAGTGCTCTAATGCAGGGATAGTGGCTTTTTCTCCCATCCAGTGGAAAATCTATCTAGAACCACGCAGCTGTCCTTACAAGTAACTGCATGAGAACAGACTTCCCCCTAAAAACAATTATTGAGGTGATAAGAGGTTAATAACAAATGTGGATCGTGTACTTCCATCAATACCCATGATGGAACTCACAATGAAGAAATCTGTATTTGTTTTCATTCTGTTCTTCAAATTACAGGATAAATAAGAGACCATATTGTAGTTATTTACATGGGAAGTCTTTTCTATATGTAAGATAATTTTAATTGAGATATTCATAATTAAAGTGCCAATTAACCTTGATTTTGCCTCCTTTATAATTATTTAAACTAAACACATAATAACTTTGATGCAGATGGAGAACTGTAAAAAATTTAATGAGGTAAATTGCTTATGGAGTTCTACTTCAATTAGTTCAGTCATTTTCTGTTAGTTCTAATTATGTAACTACATTATTTACATTTAACAAATATATTTAGTATTAACTTTTATTTCATGAGAATTAACTCAATATTCAATGACCTTATCAGTGTACACTTGTGATTTATGTTTTGTAAACAGTTATTTTGATTCTCATTTTTCCACACAAGCTGCACCAGTTGTAGTTTCTTTTACCAATGCAAGATATTTTCAGCAATTCAATTCAAACATATGGAATGTGTTATACAATTAATTATCAAAGCAACTGAGAGTCTGCATTTACATTTCTCTTGCACAAGACTTCTATAAAACTGACGTCATGAATTTTTTCTAGCATGAGTGTTTTTTCTCTTTAGCTGCTTTCACACTGGGTTCAATTAAAAGCATTCAGCATTCTGAAAGAGAAAGGTGGGATACCCACAGGAGTACATCCAGCAGTTTCCTTTGTTACAATAATCTCCTTGCAATTTGTCATTACTTAAATCTTAAATTAATATTTTCACCATCACCATACCTTCTACTGCCTTCCCTCCCTTTCATCTGGTCAGTAAAACTGTGAAATGGAATTATACTTTATGTAGGTTAAGGAAACATGAAAACACAATCCATGAAAACAATGTCTTCTGCAGGGAGGAGCAATAGCATAACTTCAATCATTGCATTCTGCTCATTTTGTTTGGCTGCCAGTGCATGTTCAGCTTCAATTTACTATGGTTTGGAAATAATTAATGCATCCTGGTTTTTTATCCTTGTAAAATCCTACTAAATTAAATTAAAATATAAATAGTTTAATTAAAAATAGAGTTGAAGGAATTATCATGATTTATTGTTAAGGAAGTATAGTTTTGTTAATCCTCAGAAGAATTATAAACACCATCCTAGGTGCTCAAATGGCAGACCAGTCACCTAATCTCTCTGCCACGGAAAAACAGAGCCTTTTTTCTCTTCTTCAGTAACTTGGTCAGGTCCACTTTCAAAACTAGTTTCCAGTGGGATATTCAGCAATCTTTGGGACAGATACAGATAATAGAAAACTGACTCAGATAGTGCCATATTCTTTATGATTAATGGTAAATATACTCTTTCATTATAGAATTACTTCCACCATGCCACAAGGCACTTCCTCAAAATCTACCACAACCTCAGTCTTACCATGTTTTGTGCAGATATTGAGAAAGAAGCATTGTCCCATCCTTTTAGAGCATCCAACTGAAAGCAAGTGTGATTTACAGTATTGAAAAATTTTGATATATCTAAGAATTACAGAGTGGACATTGAATCTTTGTTTATAAACAAGAATGAGTCAAGCAAACCTATCAGCTTGATGCCTGTCTGTCATATCCGGATCAAAGCAAAAAATGAGGGAGAGGATAGCTAGCACCTAGAAAGTAAGTTATTTTTATCACTAGCACCTTTACCTGAAAATGCAAAAAGAGTGAAAGATGGTCAATATCTGAAAGATTTTCACCATCCTGACGGCTTGTCTATTTCCCTAAAAATAACAGGCAGCTTAGCACTTGTAAGAGAGAGGTTACAGTCTTCCCATGTGAGGCACTCAATATTTCGTTAGTGACTTTGGCTTGCCATGCGGGCTGCAGTAGAAAGGACAGATACCACACAAGAGAATTCAAGGAATACATCTGCCACTAATCAGCCTGAGGAGAAAGGGTGGGAATTTTTTTCATGCCAGACTGAAAACACACAGAAATTAGATAACTGTAGTTCCTAAAAACCAGATAAATGTAGGGCATTCAAAAATGACTTTGGTATCAATTGTGTCCTGGCATGCATCATCTGCTCTGTATACCAGAAAGACTGTGATATTTTTTTTGCATTTACATCTGAAAATTCTTTCTAGAAGTCTATCTACTAACTGCCTTAATTTTTACATATTCCTGAAAGTGAACAACAGTAGGCAATACCTAAAAATATGGAAAGGGAAACAATAATTCACGAGAGTCAAAAAAAGCAATCCAAGGAATGTCTTTTTATGGTTTAAATAACTAACTTAATAGTGCACATTATATTTAGTGTGATATTAAATAACTAATACTAATAATAAAATTTGCTCCTCCTCAGAAGATGCTATTTTCTAGATGTTTAAAATCAGCAACTGAAAGATGCTTGTATAAGCCATTCAGCTGATTGCCGATAATTGTAGGCAACCAATACATAAAGTCTTTCTCTTAAAATGATTAATATAAATTATTATTTCCAACAAAGTATTGTTTTTCTACACATCAAAGAATTTTAGGCTCAAAAATCATGATGCTCTGGTTTTGCTTTTCAAACATCTACAGTATAGATGTGTTTCAACAAAAACTGTGTACAAGCCCCAGGACCCTGCTACCTAGTGACCACTGTATTTTTAGTCAATAGATCAGCATTGTTTTTAAAAATTATTGTTTTCCTTCACTTTATGATAGTAGTAGTCAGAATCTGCATTTGAATCATACACACTGAATGTTTAGAGAATTATCTGACACAGCTACTTATTTTTTTAAGTCAAGAGAGAATTCCAAACAAAGAAGAAAGCTGGTTGAGTCTCTTCTATTTATTTTTTTTTTTTTTTAATTTTTGAATAAGGAATGACATTACACTGTACTGGAAATAAAAAGAGCTGTTTTGCCCTAAATGACTCATATTAGCATGAATTGCAATTACATAAGTTTCAAAGGAAAATAATTGACTTCTATACTAAAGTATTGGGACAGAGTTTTAAACTAAAATGAGCATTGCTGTGTGAGTAATTTCACAACATTTATACCTCTGTGATATAGATAACTAGAGCTGCTTAATCCAAAATATTCATTGACATGAATTTATTTTATGGCTATGTCCTGGTTTAGGGTAAATTTGGAAGAATTGTCAACCCAGGACAGGCTAATATACAATCTATTGCATATGTCTGTGTGCAAGCTGTGGATACTGGTTTCTAGTTCCTAACAGCATCTTAATTGAATAATTAAGTTTTTGTGAACCTTACCCATATAAATAAACGAATATCTCCTTGTTGAATAGGAAACCATTTCTTTTTAAATTGATGCATTATTTAAAAAAAAAGTTATATTTAAAGCATATGAAAGGCTAGAGATCATTGTTCAGGATATTGTCAGTACCTCAAAACATTTCAGGAATCATTGACCTTTCTTCTTTGTTGAACAGTTACCTTTTAATATGAATCCCTTTCTAGAAGACAAGATACTGATAAATTTCTGATATATTAATGAGAAAAATTACCTAGAATAATCAAATCCTATAATACCTCAATTCTATCAGTAGTAATTGTGTCTTTGGCTATTCAGAAAATAAGTTCTTTCTTTTTCCCAGATAAAAGAAACAAAACTGACAATTTTTCAATGTCTTTTTCATATCAGGTTGATATTTATTTTGAGACTTACAAACAAGTACAGTACATTTGAACTTAACTTTTGATCTAATTGTTCCTATACAACTTGTATTTAACATCTTTGATGTCTGAGTTAGTGATCTAATCCACTGTGTAACTCAGCTTTTATTGATCTGTTCTCATGCTGAGCAAATCAAGTCTCACTTTTATGGCAGAGATTGAAAAAGATAGTAAAACTGCCTCTGAGACAGCAGTTTAAATCTGTGCAATAACAGTGGAGGCAAGAGATAAGACTTTTATTACTCTGCCAAACTTCACATGAACTCAAAGTGTCATTAAATTGGTATGTGTCATTTGCCACATATATTTATTTTACTAGATAAGTTGGTAACCACCCATTTAGATGGAGTGCAGCACCACAATTTCTTTTCCACATCTTCTTTGCCACAGAATCTATCTCTGACACTCAAAATACATTTGAAATACCTTTCTTATGGTACTTTGCATACTTTTCAGATTTTCTGTTCTCATGCAGTTTTCAAAAAGAGTTTTTGAACCTCTTTTACTTGAATGAATTCCAAAAGCAATTTTCAATAGTTATACAAGTGGGACCATTTTTAATATACTAGTCTGTCATGATGAAAGAAGATTAATTCTCATATACTCAGAGCTTTTCAATCATGCTCCATAATGTGTGAGTTCTGTAATGCCTAGTGTTATTACATTACTAAGCATGGAGGTAAATAAAAGCAGTGAAAGTGCTGTATCTCAGCTTGATGTTATTGAGCGTAGTTTTACTTTAGAGGGTTTCCTATTGTGGTATTTTTCCCATTGTTCCTTAAGAAGAAAGACCTGATGAGCACACTGAAAGCAAACGACATGTGCAATAGGTGACACTTTCACTCCCATATACAGAGCAGTGGTGAAGCAGAAAATGCTTGAAAATAGGTTGTCTGATTTTTTTTTAAAGTTTAATGTCCTGGAGTTTGTCCAAGATTGATGATTGTACCTGACAACTTGCATGTCTATCAATCACACTGTTCTGGTGAACAATCTATCTTCCTGTCTGAAAGTCAAGGCTTTTATGATGTTGGACCTAGAAAATGCTGAACACACTTACATAAATAATAAAGAAAAGTTACTCTTTGTTTACATTGTCTCTCAGTTCCATTGTATGCATGCATAGGCACTACATAAGTGCAATGTGAGGAGGGAATCCAGGACAGAATAAGCTAAAATTTTGTAATATTTGGGGAAGAGGAAGAACCACAAGAGTCTCTACAATTGTAGTGAGGTCATGTGGATGAAATATATGTTCTTGCAAAGGCATATGCACATCAATCAGATCTATCTATCTATCTATTATCATTTGTTAGTAGCTTCTTTCTCTGAGACAGCTGAAGGATTGGGATTTGTAAATGAGAATATGAACGATGAAAGAATATGACTCGGGTCTAGAATAAACTATTCTAATCCAAATTGTACATTAGTAACTTTATGAACAATTTTATTTCTTATAATTTAATATCAAGTGTAGAAAGAATTTCTAAGGCAACATATTGATTATTTCTCTTTTCAATTTAGAGTTAAAAGGTGTAGGGGCACCATTCAAACACTGATTTCTCTTCCTTCTCATCCCTAAAATCAAACATACAGTCCTTTCAATATTCCTAAGGTTGGGATGGGAAAAACTAAGAATTATAAGTGATAAACACCATTAATCTTGACATACTACCTCAAAGTACTCAGTTTTAGAATTCCAGTTGCTGCCTGAGGTAGGATAGTGTAGATAGGATACCATTTTGGTGAGAGGATATAGGAGGGGTTTTAATCTCCTTTCCTTCTTCTCATTATTATTTATCAATGAGACAAATATTCCACAGTTCTGCAACCTGGCCTCACCAGGACAGAGTTATCCAGTCAAACTAAGTCCATAATTTGCCTTGTGAATGAGAGTTTCTCAGCCTTATGAAGCACAGAGCTGGAAGCATAAGGCTATTTAATCCAACTGTTTAGACTTTTGAATTGCTTTTCAAGAGTGTGTGAAATTACACACAGAAAATATTAAAAGGAAATGAAAGTAGTAAAATTCAGTGTTCATCATTGATAGTACCACTTAACTGACTCAATATCAGTTTGGCCACAGCAGCACTAACCAAAATACCAAATGATAAGGAAAACCAGCAGGATAATTATCCTAGACTATTGACAGCCAATGGAGTTATCAGAGATTAATATTTTTAAGAAATAGGAATTTATAAAATGATTTTTCTAGTGTCAACAAAGCATTATAAAATGCAGAATGAAGGCTCTGGACCAGCAAAGCTGACCAAGTCCTGAAATCAAGTTGTGCAGTCACTCTGTCAGGAAAGCAGCCTGACAAATGGGTATCAATCATCTTGATTTCTCAGCAAATAAGTTTGAAGAGCTCCTGATGGCATTAACCTTTCGGCTGCCAAATTACACACTCCTTTCTTAAATTCAAGAGCAACCTCCCTCACACTGCTTTTTCAAAAGAAAGGAACTATTTTGCAATTTTATTCTTTTGGCTTGAATACCAGAAAGTGCTAAATAGGAAATTTTAGGTATTGGAAAAGTTTTGATTGATTGTTTTATTTTTTAAACTTGAAGATGAATCAAATCTAGAATAAAAGCAGTTTTTTGTAAAATCACATAGAACAGCAAGGGATCAAGTCAATTGTTTTTAGGACAGCAAGAATGAGCTGATCTCCACTGTTAATAAAATACTTTCTATTATGCATGATGAAAAAGATGTCTCCCAGATGGCACCCTTGAGAAGAATTTCTACATGAAGCAAAATCTGCACTTCAACAGTGTAAAACCTCTGCAAATAAAATTTAGGAAACCTAGCAGTGAAATGAGACATGACAATCAACATTAAGGAACTCAACCATCTCACTTTTGGAGGTGTGAGAATAATAAGACAGAAGCCTTCAGCAGTGCTGAGCCACATGAGACTGACACAGGATATCTTTGGCATTGCTGATTCCCAACCTGGGGGTCATGACCCTGTGGTGGATAGCGAGGCTATTTTCTAAGGAGTGCAAAAGTGTCTTTCAGAAACTGAGCGTTTATTTAAATCTGTTTATAGACTTTCTGACTGCGAAGATAAACTCCAGGAACAGTTACCCTGACTAATGGATATAGGAAAACAGACTATGGCTAGATCCTGAGACAGAGTGGAAAAAATGGCATTTTTCCTCTCTCTGTCCAGCAGATCAAACCTGTGAAAAGTTCTCTTTCAACAAAAGCAAGTATTCCATATAAACAGGGCTTCCCTTCTAAAGGGGAAAGGCTCTCTCAGTCCTGTGCTCACCTGCCAATGCAGGAAAAGCAGGCAGTGTCCAGGCATGCCAGCATGCCTCCTTTATACACAAGCTAACCTGTGCTGTCTCACCGCAAAGGATTTCATGAGCACCTCTTTGAAGGGAGGCAATGCCATCTGACAGTGAGGGTGCTGCATCATGCTGCCTTGTGATGCTTGGCTCTGCATAGCAGCCACTTTTTGCTTTCCTTTTGTCCTCCTGCCAGCCCCTCACTTTGTAAGTTTTATTTCCTGTGTGGAAAGATAAACTCTCTGAGATGGACAAATTCTCAAAATTTAAGTAGCATTGAAAGTAACAGGATCTGCATCACTGGGGACTCCTAAGAACTATGTTAATAATATAAACAAATATTCATCATCTCCTTGACTTCTAGAAATCTTGTCAGTTCTCTGAGAGTTTTTGATGAATGAGATAAAAGCTGAATGGGATAGTGTTAGATGGCATGTGAGTAGTCTGCTGTATTTTGCTGCACTATACTTGAAACATTAAGCATTAAAAGTTTCCAAAATTGAATTTTAAAGTGATTAATTTTGATTACCGCTTAGATTTTTTTTCATTTTGATGTTCAATTAAAATATAAAAAATAGAAATCATTAGTTACTGAATTTGTTTTGTAATTGTTATATTTCTTTATTGCGCACAGGATAATAAAACTTGTTTTACAGCAAAGAACTTTATTGAACTTTAAAATGCTAAATTTCAAAATAATGTAATTTCAAGAATTTCTTAAAATAGGTTGCTGTATCACCTGAAAATTGCTAAAAAATTCAGAAATTTTACTTTAATGTCTTGGTATTCATTTAAGTATTCCTTGGAAATGTAAATGAATAGTCTTTGGTGATCTCAGTTTAGTTCCTAGTAAATGTCCACATCACAAAACCACTACACTTAATTTCACATGATTGATAGTCTCCGCTTAACTGAGACCTAGGGCTGAGCCAGCCTGGGGACTTTATTACCTCCCATTCTAGTAAGGGTGGTCCAGCCAGGTCAAAGTCGAGGTCAATAGTAGGACAGAAAAGGCACTAATTTTCCTTTGAAACAGACTACTCTTCATGAAACAAAGAACTTCACTTTCCAGCACTGTTTCATGACCAGAGATAACCTGTCTAGGAATGAAAATGTCTCCAATAAATATTATCTTCTTCACATTCTGCTTTTAATCATTCAAAGTGTGATATTTAAAGACTCTTCCTCTATTAAATGGTCACTAATTTGGTTTGGAAGATACATTTTATACTCATTTCTGAATTCTTCTACCTGATATAAGCCACTGAGAACACTATTATACCTTTCTTTTCCCTTTTTTTTTTTTTTAAGAACACATTAAGCATTTATTTAAATTTTACTTAGAGTTACTGGAAGTTTTCTCAGCTTACTCGAAAAATCATCTTTCTGCAAAAAAGTTTATGAAGGCTTAGAGTACTAGAGATAGGTGTTTCTACTCTTAAAATATATTTTTGTATAATACTTACCTGTGTAGAATAGTGCCTATGGTCAGTTCTGCAAGTAATACAAAAGTCCATTAGCAACTGGTTTAAATCCAAAGTAGCACTCTCTAAAGTAAGATTGGCGCATCCTGAAGCCAGGAGGAGGGTAATCTGATGTGTTTGGTTTGATTGTGTATTTTCTTTTCTCTTGCATGACATTTACTCTCTGCTAGAGACAAAGAATAGAAGGCAATGACATTGCAGAGAAAAGAATCACAACTGGAATAAACCATGTTAGTCAAGTCCCAAAAAATGAATGTGAAATCATTCATAAATACGTATGAAGAATAATATTGGTACTTAAATTGTGCTAAAAATAGGGTGATGATAGCCAATCAGGCTTTCAGATCTTTCTTTTCTCCATGTAGGGAAGTCCACACTTAAATTTAGGTATACCCTGAACGTCTGGGATTTTGACATTCTCTCATTTTTAGAAAATAGTTAACAAATACATGTCTATCTTTTTTTCACGGAATGCATTTCACTGCAATTTGTTTTAAGGAAATAGTAGCTTTCTGTATTGTTTGAAGTAGAAAACTCGTGTGAGGCTGTACTGAGCTAAGCTTCTGTATTGGCCGAACTGGTTTCTCTGCTTAACAAAACTGTGGACTGTGGGGAGGCTGCTCAAGGAAAGAACAAAAAAGTGATGTTTTTCTCTTTTTATTACCCTTTGGTAATAGACATTTGTGGGGCTTAGGTTTCTTTGCTTTTGTTCCTTCTTAGCTACAGAATTTTTCCCACAAGTTGCTAGGAATTACTAACTACTTGTTACCTAAGAAAACAAAGAAGTGGCCAAGCTCCGGCATCTGGCTGCACTTCTCTCATGTGGGGGGTTTCTCTCTGAAGGGCGGAGACACCGTGAGACTCGGGCAGGTAAAGGGGTGGGGGCAGTGGCTGGGCTGGCGCCCTTGCTCACCTTGGGTGGAGGACGCTGGGAGTTGCTGTTTGCGTAAAGGTATTCCCTGCTGCTGCTGGAGCCCAGCTTGGTCCTGCTTTTCTTCTGCCATGGGGATCTTGAGCTCGCCCCTCTCTGCCCTGCTGGGAGCTGGGCTGCCGCTGTCCCGCTCCCACTGCTTCTTCCGCACTGCTCTGAGCTTTTGCTACGCTGTAGCCTCACACCCCCTGCCATCTCAGCCATCCTGCGGTTCCAGCCACAGCTCTGGAGCTTCTGATACATCTCATCCACCACCCCTGAGATTGTTTTGCTCATTCCTGCTGTTCCAGCTTGCTGCTCCTCAGAGAACTGCTGGGGCAGCAGGATCAGCTGCCCTAGGTGTTTGCGAAGCGAGGCCTCTCTTCCACCCTTTCCTGTCTGGGCCGAGCCGCCATTACCGTGGGCTCCCCGAGCTCGCGCCACAGCGCCCCCTGCAGGAGCAGGCACCTGGCCTGCCCACTGGGGAGCCACCAGCGCCCCTGCTGGCTGTGCCCGGAACTGCACCAATGGGGAAGCGCCTGCGGCCAGGAAGGCTGGGAATGGGTTCCTGGTTCTGCTTGTTGTTAATGCCAGAGCTGGTGTTGTGTGTTTGCTTCATTATACGTACTAGTAAAGAACTCTTATTCCTATTCCCATATCTCTGCCTGAAAGCCCCTTAATTTCAAAATTGTAATAATTCAGAGGGAGGGGGTTTACATTTTCTATTCCAAGGGAGGCTCCCACCTTCCTTAGCAGCACCTGTCTTTCAAACCAAGACAACATTCAAGTGCTGTGCTTTCATTGATGAGAAGATGCTACACAGAAGAAATTAAATTTCAATCCTGAGCATTTAAATTCTGGGAGAAATTAGGATTTTGCCTCATTGTAAATAAAAAAGGCATTTGCAAATGTTAGAATACAATCTCATTTAGTCATTCTAAAGTGAAAGAGACCTTTGTATCTGGGACTCTGTTGTTCCTCATTTCTGATATATGCTATGGTACCCATTTACTTTTTTTAATGAACAGACTTCACTAGAATAATTTTATGTTAAAGATTCACAGTTCCCTTTTTTTCCTAGTTTGTGCTGCAAAAATTATGACCTTATAGGTGATTCAGCTAGCAGCAAGGCCATGCAATTCAGTTTTAAGACATTAAATGTGTCCTGCTTGCTCTGTCATTGGATTGCGTCCCTAAACTACAAGAACTAAGGTTTTAAACTGAAGAAGATCGTATAAATTGGTTCTATGAAAGAAATTATGCTGCAGTTCTCATTTCTCTTTTTTTCTTCTCATCTTCTCATCAATAAATCATTTCCTGATTTTGGCTGTGTAGTTCTAGCTTAGCTAAAAATGAACTATATATATTAATATAAATGGATTGAATGAATCAAGACCATATTTTTGAACTTGAAGGAAAACACATTTAAGATGAGGTGTATTAAAGGGAATATGGATACTCAATATACAGAAGCAAGCATCTTTTGATTGAATTTCTCTGCTACTAAAAGTCTTACAGAGGGGTTACAATTGTGCTGTTGATAAAAGACCAAGAAGACAATATAGAATTATTTCACTTTGTAAAAGCAAGGCTTGAGTAGATGTCTTTTGCAAACAAAGCATGATCTGCAATGAATTGGAACCATATGGAAGAGGAAAAAACCCCATGTCCAAGAAGTAAACATTGACATTCGTAGTGGAGATCAAAAGCTCCCATAAACCATCTCCTACAAAAGGGACAGCGAAATCTCAGATTGGAAACTTCGTTTATATTCTGCAGTGCCTTTCACACTTCTTAAACTAATTGCTAGGGCAGAAAAGAGTCTGAGAATCATATGACTTAGATACTGGGATTAAAAAAAAAAAATATATATATAAAACAGAAAAATAACCATCATCACATTCCTTTAGCTTTACAGTAATGTAACTTTGACAACAATGGAAAAATGTTATTGTAACAAAGGGATTGGTGTTGAGATGAATTGAAATCACAGTAAGTTATTGTTTTGGGGGATTTGCTTTTGGTTCCCCTTCCCCTTCCCCTCCCCTTATTCTCCAGGCATGGCTAGTTTATTTTGTGGAAAGCAAGAAATAAAGGAAAGATACCAGAACAGCAGTGATATTCTCATCTTTTTCAGAATCTTATCTCATTAACCTGCCGCAATTGGTGTGTATTCTTAAAAACACTTAGTACTTTATCAAGCCTTTGCATTTAATAACAGCTAAAACAAAGAGATAAAATTGGAATGATGGAAACCAGCCTGAAGTTCAGACAATAATATATTCTGCATTATTCTAGCACTACAAATATTCACATTTCATTCATCCAGAGGCATGTTCCAGAAGAGATAAAACTTAGTCTTAGAAAATCCCACTTATGGCTTACCTGGTTTTTTTTTCCAGTCTTGAAGGTCCATGCTGGTTCTTACTTTCCCTCCCATATCTTTGGATCTCATCATACTGTAAGATAATGGTAGCAGTCTGTACGTGCATTTGTTTTACACTAGCTCTGATCAACAAAGCCCCTCAGAAACTCAAATTCTCCTTCTGCTGGGCTGCTCTTCTCCAGGGTGTGCTTTAATTCATGAAGCTTCTGTTAGATTATACCTCTTTAGTTCACACACTCTTTGCAGTTCAGCCCTCATGTCTTTCTTCAAGAATGAACATAATCTGGATAAAAGACAGAAGCAAAAGCACAAGGAGGTGGTAGACTTGAGGATTTTAAGGTCTGATTTTGAGCTCCTCTGAAGCTACTAAGTCGGGAATACAAATATTTTAGAGTTACTGTGGCACCACCAGCCCACTGCTGATAAAAGATATCATAGAGCTATTGCTCTTCCTTTTGTCATGCAGGAGTGCTGCCACTGAGGCCAGTGCTGATACTGAACAAGAAACCAAACTGCATGCACAGATTATATATGTATTGGTCCAAGATAGTTCCTCCTATTAGAGAAACAAGACAAAACAACAAACAAAGCATAACCCAACAAAATGCAGCAACTTCTAATTCTTGCATTTTATGCTGTTACAATGCCAGTAACACCCTGGTGTACCTAGCACTGAAGGTAGCACAAAATGAGGCAAAATAAAACTTTCTTTGACAGGAATTTAAAACCTACAAGCAGTGAAGGGACAATATGAGCACAAATCCACAAGATGATTCTAGGACATAGCAAAAGGAGCAGGGGACAGTTTCTTCAAGGAATAATTAACTTCTGGGAGTCATATTTTGTGAAGGAGTGGGAATGGGGCAACAATGTCTATTTTTTATTGTTATAAGGCAGGCTAGGAAAAACACAAGGTGCAGCCTGGATGGAGGAAATCCACAGGAGAACTGTGACTGGGCGGGGGGGGGCAGTGATGTCAAGAGTCTCTCTCCGGAGAGAAATTCCCACATTCATTATGTTTATAAGGCTTTTCTGCCATATGGATTCCGTGAAGGTTTGAGTGAGCAAAGCCTGCATGCCACACCTGCAGTCACGAATGCCAAGGGCAATCACTCCCTACAGACACTGCTTAATTGTTCACTGGTTTAGTTCAACAGAGAGTGCTTCTACAAATTCTCTGCCAGAATTCCCAACGCAAACTGTTAGAAGGATGTGTACCTACATAACTCAATGTGCAGTGCTTCTAGCAGCCTTTTGGGCAATTTCTGGGAGCTGGAAAATGTTGATTCCTAGCCTAGAGGGTGGCACTGGGTAATACAAGGCAGATATCCGAACTGCGGAATTCATGAAACTCTTTGCTGTGAAAAACAACAGACAAATCCAACGTTGCCTGGAAGGGGAAATTTGAGTCTGCAAGCTGTTAGACTTCGGGTACTGATAAGGAAAGGGATCCTGCACTGCATTTGGAAAAAAGTACAGTAAACACAATTCCAGTCAGAACAGGTCATTTAAAGTCCTTCCTGCCTCGGGCTTAACATGACACTTAAGTGCTACTACATGTGAAAAGAAAAAAGCAATTCAGCACTCATAACAAACTGCTTTTCCCCCATCACTGGGGCTAAAATACCAAAGGATTCCTGCAAGCAGGGGAATAGTTGTCTGCACAGTTGTGTCATGTTTTGATTGGGTAACCTTTTTGTGCACATTGAAAAAATAAATGCTGCTCTAAATAAGAATAAATGTGAAAGTATACAAAAATAATTTTATATTTATAAATGTAAAAAAATTGTGCTTTTCTTTTCAGACCTACTATGCTGGAAAAGCCAAAAAAGCTTTTCAGTTCAGAAGGTAAATTCTTTGCTAACCACTGAAAATTGCAGGAAATTAATTTCCCTGGGCTTCTCCAGAAAGAACACTTTTGGTGACCACTCTCAAAATTCCAACATTACTGACACACAAAAGGGAAGCACAGAATTTTTATTCCCAGCATAAAAAGATTTGCTAACAATTTTAATGATTAAATTTAAATTCACTTTTATGTAAGTAAAACTTTGGGTCTAGCCATAATCCAGTGAAACCACTGGGTGGAGGGCAGCATTATGTGTAATTCAGCAATATATACTGAAATGATTTCCTAAAGAATGCAGCAAAATAGTTTTCTTGGTCAAATATAATTTTTTACTCTAAAATCAAGTGCAAGGTATAGAAATTGTGAAAATTATCCTAAGCTTTCTGCCATCTATTAACTATGTTTAAATGGCTCATTCTGGTAATTTGGGGAATTTTAGTGTTGTTATGAAAGTGAAAATTGTGAAAAAAGACAAATTATGAAATTTGTAAACAATTCAAATTAGGTAATTAAATTTTTTAAAATTGCCTATAGAAAATGTTTCCATTTTCCTGGATTTCTTGTCAATTAAATGCAAATACTTTTACGTATATTACCCTTTAGTAATATATGGAATATATTGGCTCATGACTGACTTTCTCCATCTCAAAATGGAAATATAAGGATCTCTTTCATTAAGCATGTACTATTTTTCTCCAGGTTAGAATGTAGAAATCAGCTTATCCAGCAAATGAAATTCTGACTCCATCCAAAGGATAAATAATCTTTTGGATAAAAGAAATTCATGTTCTGTGCGCTCTTGGAACTTCTGCTGAAATTGTCACTAATGATCACAAATTAGTCCTACTAATGACTTAAAAAAATTAATAGGGTTGGATGGATTATTTCATCTTTTACTCTATCAGCTCTAGAATTCCTTGTGAGTCAAGTTTACACACAGCTCACTCACAGCTTCTGCAATCATATTTTGTTTCCATACTTCTACAATCATGGAGACAGTCTTTAAGCAAAGAAAAAAAATCATGTATATGTAAACAAGAATCTGTCTAGTATCATTTCAGTATGACTACAGCACTCTCCTTAAGAGGGACAGCCCAAGACTTAATAACTTTTTTGACTTTTAAACTATACTCTTTCTACTAGAGTAGTAGGTATCACTTATTCAGGTGACAACATAATCTGAACTGTATAAATTCACCTCCTGCTCACCTGGATCAATACTGAATTGGATTTGTATTTCTTTGCTCACCCAGGTGCTTGGATGAACTAAAGGACATTCACGAAGATTTTAGGAGAGTTATTCCAAAGGGGAAAGGTAAAGCCAAGTCCACAACCTACATGATCTCATTCCCGTATCTGAGCTGGGGTAATCCACTGGGATTTACAGCTACAATCTTTTTTACTGAGCACAAGAAGGTGATGATGCAGGGGTTCTCTGACTCCTGCATTTACATGGAGGGGAGAGGGTTAAACTGTCGGCTTGGCAAGGGACAGGGATTATAGAAAGAAAGTGATGCCTTCTCATCGGGGAAGAGGAGGAATGGGTGATTCACAAAGTGTGGAGTATGTCTCAAATTCCAGTTTTTGTCCACAAATGCTAAGATTGGATGACTTTGCTTTATATTTTCAGCCGTGTTCTTGTCTCCTCTTTTCCTCTTGTACAGTATAGATCCATGAATTTATACCATTTTTCCCTAGGATTTGTAAGCACACATTTTGGGACTACTTGATTTATTTGGAAGGCATATGACTGGCAAAAAGGGGAAAAGGATCTTTGACCCTCATTCTTTCGTTCTGTTATGACCTAATAAATACCCTCATACACTCAAACCCATTTTTAAATTTTGGGTTGTTATTTTCTTATTTGTCTTTATAAGCTGTTTCTTTTCAATACTTTAATTGCTTTGGGGGTTTTTTGGGTTTGTTTCTTGTGTGTTTTTTTGTTTGTTTGCTTGTTTGTTTTTGGTTTTTTTTTGAAATCTTACCTCTTTGTCTTAGTATTTTCTGCTTAAGTGCTACTTCAGTTCTCCATGGCCCATAGCCAGAACAATAACTCTGATACTTCCAGCACATACCACACAAGTGTAAGAAGACAGAATATGTATCATACCAGAGAATACTTGATAAAGAAATCTTGATGTCAAGGCTAAGCAAATTCTATTCTTTCACTCTAGCAGAAAGAAATAGGACATTAGTAACTCACAAAATTAAAGCTTTTACTCCCTTTCTCACTGCATTAAGTAGACTCTTCTGTTCCACCTGAAAGGCTCTGAAATGGTGAAAGATAAAAACTAAACCCCTACTGATTTTTTGTGGAGTTGGAAGGGTGGGAGATGTAGTTATTTTCTCAGAGTTCCCTTTGTACATCGCTTTGTTTGACTTTTTTTTTAATTCATTCCTAACACAGGCAAGTAAAAATATGATGTAATGAATTTTTAGAAGTATTAACACAACAGAATAGTTTGTTTTTCAAAGCCACTGCAGTCTATTATATAATGACACACATACTGCATAATAACATACATTTGTGCAGCATTTAGGAAACCTGTACTATTTACCTGATGGACTACAATAACTGCCTCAAAGCTACTACAGTCTTTAAGGTAAACATGTGTTTTGGTATGCATAATCATTTAAAAAAAAATATACTATTTACCCCATATGCTGTAATTACACAGTCTGTTGTATGCAAGAAAGGCACACTTTTTAAAAATAGCTTTTTGTCAAGATGTTTCATAATAGTTCCTTCAGAGTCATGTAAAGAAAGTACTCAGGTGATAGATCAATCCTTTTCAGCCACTTTCACTTATTTGTTGCTTGGGGTGCTGGAAATGTTTAGTCCGCTTTGGATTTTAAAAAGATTAGGTCATAATAGACAGCACTGTGTCTAAGTAGTGCTAGGAGTAAGTATGATATGGCTGTCAGGAAATTCCAAACTGTCTGTTAAAATCTGACTTTGTCTTCAAGGGTGGCAGTGAGTGCAGAGCGCTGCTTGAGGGCCCTGAGAAGCCAATCCAGCATGATTAACTCAGATAGTTTACTTGTACGTGCATACACCACCACTTTACACGTGCAGGACTATTTGTCTTACAGGAAGTTGAAAAGCATTCAGTTGAGAGATGCAGATCCCTCTCAAGGTCACCAGGGTCCAATGCAGTCCATACAGAATATGATGCTACATTACCTTTTGTTTTCTCCCTTCAAAGGAGAGCTTCAGAAAAGAGAAATTATTCATTTTGATGAAGAGAAAGCACTCTACAGTCTAGCTCATACACGTATGCAAAAGTTTTGGGTTTGGATGTGTACAATTCTGTTATACAAAGGTCGTTAATTTTATTTCCTTTTTTTGTGTTATACTGCCATTGTGGATATGGATCTGCTTACAGTGAATTTGGCCATAGCCCTGTGGAAATACACTTGACTCCTTATCCTTTTTCTTTATAAATCAAGGATTTTCTGATTATATGAATAAAACATATTTTTGATTCCTACAACCAAGTATCTGGAGACATCTATTTTTTCATTGTTTTTCATAACAGTATTCGATTTCTGCAATGTATCATCAAATTTTGACATATGTTAAAGTTTAATAGTTTGATTGAAAAAATTAAAATTATCACTTAATTGAATTCCAGCAACATTATTTGTGCAATAAAAACAGAGCTTCCTTGTCATACAAATAGAGACATTTCTAAAGCTAAAAAACCAAAAGAAAATTATTGGTAATGTCAGTTTAAAAAGATATTTGAGAAAGGGAGCTGTTAAGACCCATAAGAATATAAATCATTAATAGCATCTATTACCTCAACAAACATGTTTTTATATTACCAGCAGTCAGACACGTTTTTTCATGCTATGTAGAACAAAAAGTGACATAGATTAATTATTATTCATTGTGAATTAGGGTACCTGACCTCAGATGTCCTTTGCAACACAAGGCCTAATTTTTTAAGAATTAATTATTATTTGAATAATATGGAATGCATTTTGTAAACAATCATTAAAACAAAAGTGCTACATTAAATGGATAATGAAGTTGGAAAGATACAAAGGACACCACGAATAATATGACTGTCTTTGTGAAAGCAGTGTATAAAGCCTTGAACATTTCCTTTCTCAGAGGTAAAAAATGCTAATACTACACAGGTGTTGTGATACCTAGGAAAAGAGTTCTTGTTTGAAGACCTTTTCCTTGCTTTGAATCCAGCTTTCTTATACCTAAATCTACAATTGCACTCTTTGTAATAATTGAATTATTGAGTAATTTGTTGAATGAAGGTTAGTGGTTTGTTACATGAATGAAACACAACATGGTTTGGTACTACAATGAGTTTAATATAAAAATTTTCAATTATATAAAACTTCCATGTTAGAAGCATAAATTACCAGAATTGTTACTCTGAAAATAAACCTGAGACAGTTTACCTTCTGCAATATTTTATTGTTCTTTGTCAGAACAATGTGACAGCTGCTAATTGTTAGATGCTGTTCCTTGCTGCCTGAGGGATCAGCTACAGAAAAAATGCCTCAGAGTATTTGAGGGAAAGACAGAGAGAAGGTTATACAGCATGTTGTCATGAACAAATATTTGCAAGGCATCTTCAAAACAATGTGTAGTTTTTTAGAGCAATGTGGCTTACTTTTGACTTTGTGATTTTTCCCACTGAAATATGCCAGTGACACGTAAGTCCCCCTATTTAGATGAACAAAATATATTTTAAAAAAGCTAACGAGAGGACCTCCATTTAATTGAAACTATCAAAGCCACAAAGAAAACTAAAATTCAATTAAAAAAAAAATTCAATATGAGTGGTTGAATTCTAAGGCGGTGTGTCTATTCTCTACATTGTTTCCATAATCTGCACTGGGCTTAAATATAGACCATAAAATACACACCTAAACCACAGAAGAATCTAGGACTATGACTTTGTTTACACTGACCTGACTCAGAAAGGGAAGGATGAAGAGTAAGTAAGTATGTAAGGAAATGAAGTCCAGATTCTGAATAGTTTTGAAAAGATTAAAACCACCAATCTTTAATAAAGAAATACTAGATTTAGTGCTTGCCTGCTGAATATTGAAGATGTAAATTTTCATTCTCATTAAAATCAACGGAAAAATGTTTAACAAGTTCTCAAAAGAAATAGTTAAATGTTTTTGGGAAAAGATCAATCTAAAAAGTGTTATAAAAATCAAATTATTGTAATTATCAACTTAATTGCCTAAATAATGTGTTATATGGAGACTTAATCAAATATTGGCATCTATGGAAAAAGAATTGTTACTGTTCATCATAAAATCAGCAATAAATGCTTAAATAAATGTACAATAGTAAAATTTTTAACAGATATGGGCCTCAACCCCACTTTCATTAACCTCAATAGAAAAATCCCTCATTAATTTCACTATGAATCTGGCTTTTGTTTCTACCTAAAAATGCACCTGTTAAAAACCAGTCATGATGTGTATAATTTTTTCATTCTTTTCTAAAGGAATATTTAAATATTCTAAATATTCTAAAGGAATATTTCCTCCTATATATGTACTATGTAATATGATTATATTGTATAAACTATTTTAGAATAATGTAGAAGAGTGTGTGTGACCTGCCACAAGTTAATTTATTTAATTTTTAGTTTTTAATTAGTAATATAGTCATGTTCATTTATGTTTATTGCATTTAAAAACACTATAGATTGAAAACATCTTGGTCATTTTTTACACTTTAAAAGCACATAATAAAAGGCATATATATAGAAAATTGCTTAAAATGATAGGCACATCAAAGATTTTGTAGATCATGTAACCACTACCTAAGGTTATAAAAGCTTATATGTTATTTGAAATACAAAAATTCTTCCTATGATGTCTCTAAATTACTGCTACAAAATATGCAGTAATGTTAGATCACTGTGGAGTATAGAAAAACAGTATCCAGATTGTGAAATTATCCTCCTTGTGAAGGACAGTTTAATGGTCTGAATGTAAACACACAATGTATGTTTCTAATAACACAAAGGAAAACACTGGTGATATTCAGAAATGCTAACATGAAAAAAGGCCAAAGGATATGCAATAATCTACCAGTTCCTGTGCAGCCTATTGTAAGTTTTATCTCTAAGGGGGTGGGGAAAAAAAAAAAAGCTTAAACAAGGCCTATTAGCAGTAAATACTTCTGCCAATATCCCTCACAGTAGGGGAACTCCTCCAGCAATTTTCACGATTAATTACCAGTGGCAAGCGTATTCATAATCTGGTGTTAATTTTGCAGTATCTGAATGAACTCGGCTCTGGCACGCTCAGCTATTGTTTCCCTGTTACTAGTAGGATGAACTACTTGTTCAGGTCATGCTGTGTCAAAAGAGTGCTAATGTGTTTATATAAACACTACAAACAGCACCTGCTTTAACCACACATTTTATTATTATTTTCCATCCCCAGTTAGAACATAAAATACTTTGGTGCAGGAATACAAATGACAAGAAAATATTACTACAGCTTGTGTTTGGAAGATAAATACAAACATAGGCAGAATATGACGCAAAAAAGGTAATGTCTTTGTAATTCATTTGAATCAAAGCTTTTCTGTCCTTATTTTACAAGGTTCAGAGAGACTGCTTGTTGCTAATTTGTCAGCTGAGCCTGAATACTGATGATTTCAGTGGGAGAATCTCTTACTACCAAGACAATGAAATACACAAGAAAGAAGGCACAAAACCAACAAATGTCATATGCTTTTTATGTTAGAGTTGATTTTATTTTTCTTGTTTTTCTTCTCTTGGTTGTATGTTTTAGAATAATTTTGATAATTAGCTATAACTCTTTTGAAGATCCTGTTTGTTGCCTAAGGAGGCCTATTCCTGATAGGATTAATTGCCCAACATGCATGACTTGCTGGCCAGTGACAATCCCGATGAGTTAATGAGGATTCTCGGATGTGTAATTACACAACCACATCTGCACAGGTTGGAGTCCATTACCGAAGTTACAGAAAGAAGCGTGAATCTTATAAAAGCAATAATACACTCCAGGCTTACACTGTCAGCCTTTTACCCCAACTGTACTTGAAGTTTATACCAATGATACTATAACCTCTCACCAGGTCTTCTGCTCATTTAATGGATTTTTGCATGCTAATTAACATAAAGCCTAATTCTCATATTTATTGCAGTAAGGCCAACAGAAAAAATTGAGAGACATGTACTCTTTTCTCTTTTCATGTGGAGAGAAACACTAAGGTAGGTAAATGCATTGGAGTATTAAAATACAAAAAAAACCTGAGACATTTTAAATAGCCTCAAATTAAATTGTTAGCTAGATGACTGGAGTGCTAAAGGAAATAACATAAAAGAAAATTAAATCTTTTCAGGCAAGATTAAAAAATCAACTGGAGAACATTTAAGAGTTGTACTGTTCTAGATAGAAAATGAGATAGACCTGTATTATGCATATTATATTTCCATAGCAGGTTTTATTCTCTTTTAGAGTTATTCATATTGCAACAACTAATTTAAAATATTTGAAGTACTTCCTAGCCAATTAGATATGTATTAATCAACAACAGTAGCACAGCAGTGCATAACAAAAAGTATATTTAGGCCATACATTATAATTCTCTGTTCCTCCTCAGTGTTTGTTCATGGTATTAATGAAACAATACGAAATGAAAGCTCTTACAATTCTAAATTAATTCGGCATTATTTCTAGCAAAAGAAAGACTCACACCAGTTATTCCACTCCACAAGTTTGATGAAATCCAGACCTTAGTGGGCTGGGTGTATCGGCAAAAGGGATTGAACTAGCTAGCTTTGCCTGCACATGTGTTCAAAAGTCATCAACTAATATATACAGGCAATTTATTTTCTCTACCAGGTGAGAAGGAATTCAGACCAGAACCTACTGAAGCTAATGCTATCCTGTTATTATCCTCATACTTTTATTGGTACTATTTTTCCAATCTCAAATATATAAAGTCTCACAATACTTGAGCATTTGCAGAAAAAAGCTTTTTAAATTATGTCCCTGCCGTCAATGTTGGGTCTCCAAACTTCATTCCAAGTGATACATTTTAGAAAAGCATCTTAAGACAAGATAATGTAGATAAGATAATTATCAGCTTCAAATGTAGAAGATAGCCCTAATGGTCTCTGGTGGGTTGCTACTTAAAGAAAAATATGAATTCTCCTTTTTCTATACTGAACTTGCCTCACTATTGCATCACACCTCTGACATCTGATATAAAAGAATTGTGTCTAAGGGGGGGCTTGTTGTTTCATTAGTTTTTGGATACAAAAGACAGAAGTTCATACTGAGGCTGTGCTAACAGTGCTGGGCTCCTTGACTGTGATGTATGATGTACCCAAATCTGCCATGGTGAGGAGAGAGCCAAATGGCCACAGAGTCAGTGGAACAGCAGTCTCATTCTGCAATCCCACAGAGCAGGACAAGGCAGGAACAGGCATTTGAGGAGGGTCCAAGGCCAAATGTGTACAGCCTGAAGGAGTGCAGACTGCCTGCTCAGCTCCTCAAGCTACCAAGGAGCCTACCCCAGCCTTCGTTGTTGAGGAGGAGCTGCCATCTGAGTGAAGGTCAGTTGTCACATTAAGGGAGGACCTCCCAGTTCCTGTGCCACAGGCAGGGCGTGTAATTAGCTGCCTGCCCTGCCACAGGCCAGGGAAGCCAGACAGAGCCCCACCCAGTAAACCAGGCCTGAAAAGGGCACTTTTAGTTTGATACGTGCACAGGCAGAGAGTACTGCAGAAAGAACCAGTGCTTCAGGATTAAAGGCACTGCTCCCTCTGAAAGAACAGTACGACAGCACTCTGGATGGTGACAGGCATTTCAAGTATATTTAGGACATTGGTAGCAATGTCCTAAACTGAAAAGAAAAGGGAGGGGAAGTAAGTAGAGCAGAGGACCACCTTGGCTTAATTGAGAGTGTTTGAGTATGCTCAAAACTGAAAGAAAAGTGTACCAGAGATGGCATACTGATGAAGAACACATACAGGGGCATTTCCAGGGCATGCAGAGATGTAGTTTGAAAAGCAAAATCTCAGCTCAAATTTAGATTGGTCAGACATAATGAAAACTACAAGAAAGGGTTCTTCCTTCAAGTAGGGAAACAAGCAAAACAAAAACCAACCAAACAAACAAACAAATCAGCCTGCTATTAAACAGGAAAGGTGACTCAGTCACTAACAGCACTGAAAAAGCAGTTGTTATTGACACTTTCTCCAATTCTGTCTTTACCAGCATTGTAAAGAGCATGGCCCCTCTCCTGGAGGAAAACAAGGTCTGTATGAGTAAACAATTGATTCTGTATCAAAGAAAGGAAACAGGATGCCGGGTTGCATCAATGGCTTCACCAGCAAAAATGAAGTCACTATCCCACTTTCAGCTCTTATCAGACCAAACCTCAAATCTGTGTTCAATTTTAGCCCCTGCCGTACAAAAAAGATATGGATTACCTGGAGACCATCCAGAGAAGGATGACAAAGATCATCATAGCCTGGGAAATATGCAACATGAGGAAAGGCTGGAAGAACTCACTTTGTTCAGCCTTGAGAAAGGAAAGTTTAGACCATATTATATATTTATATCCAATATTTGAAGAGTGGTTATAAAGGATATGGAGGCTCCCTTTATCCAAGGAATCACATGAAGAAGATGAGGACTAAAGAGTACAAGTCACTCCTGTGGCGATTCTGGTTAGACACAAGGGAAGTTTTTCACAATAAGAACAATCTCCTCAGAGAAGTTGTGGATTCCCGAGTGCTAGACACTAATGATTCATCTGAACAGGGTGCTGAGTCATCTTGCATAGACAGTGCTTTTACCAGGAAAGTTTGGCCAGATGATCCTTGAGGTCCTCTTTGACTTGATATTCTATGGATGTGAAAATGTGTTTGTTGCCTGTTGATTATGACATTGCTTCTTGTCCTGCTAATCTGTTCAGGCACAGAGAATACAGATTTGCAGTGAGATAGAAACAATAACCCAATGTCATGTGATATTTTCCAGCTCAGACAGGCAGGGCAGAGAGTTTTGCCCTGAAGATTGCTTCAAAACTGGATACATGTTCATCACACTGTTCACTGGAAAGAGTATGACGTAATTAAAGGAAGTCTATATAAGAAGGAATGTCTGATGGCAGCTAGAATTCCTGCAATATTTTTATGTTTTTTATCATTCAAAAGAAGGAAAACAGAGATAAGAGCCCACAGTGAGACACATCTCTACTTCTTCGTGCCTGAGCACAATGTAGCAGATAACTTGCCCAAGGATGCATATCCAGCTCCCTGTTCTTCCCCTTTGCAGGCACCAGGCTGTGCTTGAAGCAGCTTGCAGTCTGAATTTCCACGAAGATGATGATAATCAAATACAGCATGAGCTTGCCCTGTGTTGCCCCTCATGGCCTCCCTCTAGTGCAGTGATAGGTACGGATAGATGGGATGTTGCTCTCCTGTGGAACAGCAAAGATGCCCACTCTTCCTACAGACTTTCGGCATTTTCCTAATGACAGGGGAAATGCACGGCAGGCACTTTCTACTCCATTTACAGTCTTTGTATAAGAAAAGAGGCATGGCCAAGAAACCTTCTTCATGCATCTTTAACACTACAAATAGGTCATACTTACTGGGACAATGCTGTTTAATACACACCTGTTTTGTTATGTTGTTTTTTTATGTGCCTGTCTTCCAGAATGTTACAGAATAACTTAAAGGGTGCTTTAGTACTTACAAAAGATGAATTTTTAATTAATAAATTCTCTCTGGTTATTTCATGATAGAAAAAAAACATAACTAGCTCAAAACCTATGTAATCCCTTGAAGGGAACCTTTGTCTAGCTTTCAATTGCAGGCAGCAGAGTACAAATCTGCTATAGAGAGTTTGTTTGTGACCAAAGGCTGAAATAAGGAATGATGGACAAGTTACACTGCCCAAGGAGGAAGCTTAAAAGATTATATTCCTGAGACTGACTCTGAAAGCATGCCTTGGAAACTAATGAAAATGTCTGTCTTTAATAAATATTAGAGTCTTCAACCTACACAAAATTGTGGAAAAAATATCTGAAGCCATAGAAGCATGGCATTTCTGAAGCAAAACATACTCCTTGGATCAACATGCAGATTAATTTATATTTACAGACTGCACAAACTGTGCAGTGTTTCAGTCTGTGTTTCAACAAAGCTAGTAACTTCAGTTAGGGTGTTCAGGTTTTGTCTATAGAGCCCAAGCCGTGCACATCAATTCACAGAATCACAGAATCATTTAGGCTGGAAAAGACCCTTAAGATCATCCAGTCCAACCAATTCAAGGTGGTGATTGACTAATCACCACCTTGTCAACTGAACCCTAGCACTAAGTGCCAGTCATCTGTTGGACATCTCCAGGGACAGCAATTACACCACCTTCCTGGACAGTCCATTCAAATATTTAACACCAATTACCATGATGAAATTCCTCCTTATGTCTAAATTCAAGCCCCCTGGTGTAGCTCGAGGCTTTGTCCTCTCATCCTGTCACTGGTTTCCTGGGAGAAGAAACCAACCCCCACCTGGCCACAGCCTCCTTTCAGGCAGCTGTAGAGAGAGATAAGGTCCCCCCTGAGCCTCCTTTTCTCCAGGATAAACCCCTCCAGCTCCCTCAGCTGCTCCTCACAGGACTTGTGCTCCAGACCCTGCCCCAGCTCCATTGCCCTTCTCTGGACTCACTCCAGCACCTCAGTGTCTTTCTTGCAGTGAGGGCCCAGAACTGGACACAGCACTCGAGGTGTGGCCTCAGCAGTGCCCAGTACAGGGGGACAATCCCTGCCCTGGCCCTGCTGGCCACACTATTGCTGATCCAGGCCAGGATGCCATTGGCCTTCTTGGCCACCTGGGCACACTCTGCCTCATGTTCCGCTGTTGTTGACAAGCACCCCCAGGTGCTTTTCTAATTAGCAACTTTCCAGCCCCAAGTCTTTGGTGGAGCTTGGGGCTGTTGTGACTGAAGTGTAGGATCTGGCACTTGGCCTTGTTGGATGTCACACCATTGGCTTTGACCCATCACTCCAGCAACTTCCCCACTTGTCTACACTGAGCCCTGATATATGAGGTGACAGTCTGGGATGTAGGAACCTCAGACCGTGGGTTGTCTGGCCTGAATATGACATACTGTGCAGGAATAGGACAAGGCTCTTTCAGAAGTCTGATCTATACTCAGGGAAAATTATTGAGTCTGAGCATATATATAATTTTTATTCAAAGAATGTTTCAAATCAGCAATTTTGTGACTGTAAAACTTGGGTGAAATCTCCAGAATGAGAGTCCAGCACTTTCTCTGTCTTTACACCATCTCTCAGAATCCGTCTAACATAGGTGAGCAAAAATAAGCAATACATGTAGGTGTGATCCACTTCTTTTTTCTGTGGTGCATATGCCAACCAAGTAGATGCAATTTGCTGCTTTACACTGGGATTCATGCATTGTTTAATAAACTACTTCCACTATGGATTGAGTTGGTTTTGCTTTGTACCAAAGCATGTACATGTTTCACCTGTATTGAGGGTGCTAACAGAAATGGATGTGTATTGCTCCAAGCTGTAAATACTGTGAGATTAAAAGGGTTTTTTTAGTGTTTTAAGACAATACTGAGAATTCATTCCTTTCCAGGCTTGCTCTAACAGGTAGCTCAGATATTTTGAACCACATATTGAAGCCTATAGATATTTTGATTGTCATAAGAAAACTCAATGTAATGCCAAACAAATAAAAAAAACCTTACCATAAAATTATAAATTATGGTATATAAAATACCTTACATATGAAATGATGGCTTAGTTAAACAATAGGATTTTATTGGTCAAGTTAGTATGATAAAATATTGTTTTACAATAAAGTAAAGCATAAAGTATCTTTTTACTGTGAATAAAGTTTTTATTTTTAAAAATTTAAAAATCAATTTTCTAAAAATTATTACCTGAAAAAACTATATTAGATAGTAGTCATCCTACTAAAGACTCCCATATCATGTGAAAAACATAATCTATTATGAAGGCAACAAAGAGTTTGTAAGAGTTCCTAGTGATTTTTGGGGACTAATTTACTCTGTGAAAATTAGATAAACCCTCCAATTTAAAGAAATTCTAATGGAAAGAGAGTAAATGACTTTCAGACTGGATTTTCATATGTTGTTCATAATTTACACCCAAATATACCTAGGTGTCTTTTGTAAGATAAATACTTGATAAATAGATAGAGTGGTCAGTATTTCTGGCCCTCACAATCCGCAGTGCAGCAGCCCTGTGGAACAGAACATAAGCAAGAGGTGTCTGAGAGGAAATTGAGATCGGCTGTGGGCATGAAGAGGCTAGAATATCACACTGATTCTTCAATTCCTCAACAAAAACAACAAATAGCAAAGGATGTGGGTGAGGTCTGTCCAGGCTTAAAACAGGAAGAAGAAAGATGCAGAGCAAGAGATGTCATTTGGCTGTTGTTGAAGTGGTTGGGGAAAGGAGAGCTTTTCCCAATCAATACAGCCGTTGTTTGCTTGGGCATATGGAATAAAACATTTCAATGGCCTAAGATGTTACTATGATCATATGTTGTAATTTTTCTTAAACTTTGACAGAGGAGACTCACCAGCATGTTTTGTACTTACAGCTTTATGCTGCTGGGAAATTCAGTGATTTGCCTTGGCAATTCCTTTTGAAGTGTACATCCAGCTTCTAGTTCAATATCGAAGCTGTCCACTATGTAGAGGTACCACTTATCAGTAGCTTTTCTTTCTTTTTTTTTTTTTTTCTCTGTTTCCCTTCCATGTACTTTCATATGTTTGCCCAGGTGAGCATCCTACTCTTGACTCCCAGGTTTTCCCCTTGATATGAACTCTAAATGCAATCATTTGTTTGTTATGATGGTACTGAAAACACTAGAAACATTTAGACTATTCTTTTGTGGCAGGGACATAACTGACCTCCCTTAGCATCTTCTCTTAATCTGTGGCAGCACTTGATGCAAGAGGTAAGAAATGAAAGAACCTTTCCTAACCTGCTCAGAAGAGACAGATCTATAATATGATGAGGCACTCCTAGTCTAGCTGCCTCATGCATCCCAAGCCTTCTGCTCTATAATTCACACAGGGGTTTAGTATGTTACTAGTGGTAGTATTTATATTTTTTTCTCTATCTCATCCTGTAGATGTTTTCGTCCATATGTCATTCTTCAATCGCTACCAAAATTTTAAGAATGATGTTAACAAATCGAACTCTAAGTTATCTCAATTAGTATTTAAAGATGGCACCATATCTGTTTACAGGAAATAGCCATAGTTCTTCTGCTCAACAAAAAGAGGCTACAATGGCCTATGCTGTATTGAACTGCAATACATCTTCAGAGAGACAGCAACATACAAATTCAAAACTCATTGAAAAGAACATTTTAGTGAGAGACCAAGGATACTCCAGATTTTCTCTTTGGTATTTTCCATATAACAAATTTCATAGCAGTCAATGGTCCTTATTGAAGACATGCATGTACAACAAATTTGTTGCCAGGTACTTGGAGATAGGTAGAAGAAAAGAGAATGTGGATTGCCAACACCATACCAACACCAACAACAACACCAAAAGAAACTCAAAGATGATCCCCGAAGTTGATTAGTTCACAAGTCAGCTAGAAGCTCTCCTTATTTTAGATTGTAGGCAGGTGATAATTAAAAAAATTAATTTACTGCTAAGTTCCACTCTGAAAAAAATATGCCAGCTTGTATATAATAAAACACTACTAAAAATAATCAGTGATTGAATGCTGAATCTTTCAGTAAAGGATAAAATTTTCAGAAAAACATTTTTAAAAACCCAAACAAAACCACAAACAAACAAACAAATAGACAAACAAAAACCCCCAACAACCAAAAACCCCCAAAACAAAGTAAAAAAAAAAAACCTGAAAAAGTGCTGGTGAATGCATTTGGAAAATAGACCTCTTCTTTTCATATCCTGTTGTATGTGTTCTGTATTGTCAAATCTAAACCAAAACCCCTCTTACTCAGTTTCAACGCTGAATGAAGATTGTAAAAAGGCAAATTAGAGAAATAACACTGCTGATTAGAATTAACGTTAAATGTCCAATATTTCTATTAATTTAGTTTTTAAAATAACCAGTCTTACTCAGTGTCAGTATTTAATTTTTGAATTTTGGATTGGATACTTCTGTCAAAGGGGCAGTGAAACCACAATTTAGTTTGTTAGGAAGTTTGGAATGTAGAAGTGCAAATCAAAGCATGAAAGTAATGCTCTAATTTTTGTGACGACAAGGCATAGAATTATTATTATGAAAGGTGATAAAAGTTAGGAAGATCAGGCATACTGCTCTGGTCCCCACATCACAAGTACAGTCACAGTCCAGGTCACTCAGTATCTCTAAGGGAAATGGTTATGTTTAAGGTTTAAGCACATAAACAAGTAGAAAAGGGCTTAGGTTTCCTGTCTAACCAATAAGAATATGGGTGTCCTTCTGAAGGTCTCTGGAGTTACTCTTTCCACCTATTTGAGTCACAGAAAATGCAAGCAGATATGACCCTCTCCACAGGGATCAAAGTCACCTCCTTCTTTAATGTCCAAGTTGCTTATATTAGAAGTGATGTTTCTCTAAAAGAGTAGGTACAAATTATCTTTCTAAGGGAAATGGGGTGAATGCAGGCATGGCCTTCCCCACGTGTACATGTTATAGCACCAGTTGTACTTTACAGTGGCTCCCTTAAAGCACTGCTTGCTCTAAAGGCAAGAAGGCAGCAACGCCCTGCCAGGTGCAGGACTCATGTAACGGGACAAGGCACGCTTCTGTTCTGTGAATCTCCAGAAAACCCCACTGTAAAACATCGCTGTAAGCAGAGGAGCTCTGCCTTTGCCATGATTGCAATGTGTTGTGAAATGCTTGCTGAGGCTTTACAGTTGATAGTGCAGTCTATAGGATAATAAACCCCAAACTGAGTCAGGGTGGCATATGTCAGCTACGGATGTGAAATCACAGCAGATCTTTCCAAAATTTTAACTATGTCTTCAGAAAAGGAACCAAATTGAAAAATAAGGATATGAAAGAAGCTTACCATGAACCATAAACACAACATGACCAACATCTTCAAAGCTTAAAAAAACTTTGGGCTAAATACATTTGGGAAATTGAGAGCATAAAATTACCCATCTGTTTCTATTTGATACCAATTGCTAAAGTAAGCTGTATTTGATCATTCACTTTCATATTTCCTATCCCTCTGGGTGCAAATATTTTTTCATTTTCACTAGGCTCAAATTTTGCAACATCATGTTGTTAAGAAAACTGAATCCTCAGGATTTAAAAAAAAAGTGAAATAAAGAAACCTCCAAACCAACCGTCCTTCCATGTATAGAAATCTATTTTTTTTTTCTTCTAAGTCTGTATTCCATTCCTGCATAAACTTTAAGAATCTTTAAAAGTATGTTCAAAATTATGTGAAGGGTAAAATTATGAAGTTCCCGCTTGGAAGAAAGTGGCTTAAATTCTATCCAATTATTTGCCATGGCAACCAGCTAAACACAAAAGGGCTGGAATGGATGTAGAGTACTGCCTCTATAATCATCACTGTATGTCCTTCAAATCATGGATATGCAGCACCACTATCCCAATCTACTTCAGGGCCATAAACCTACACGGTAATTATATGCTTTGGAACACTTCACTTAAGTGCACCAATAATATAGTGAGTGAACATGTTCTTTAATTCTGCACCTGTAAATGGGGAAAAAAATAAAGAAATATTTCTATCAGAAAAATGGGGGAAAAAGTAAATTAGATCATTATATCATTTTTAACCTACTTTCTGATATATCAAGTCCCTACAAATCTTAAATTAGCTGTTAATAATCAACAAGTAAAAATGCTGGCTAAGTGTCTCTTTCAGAGCTATGATATGTGTTTATAAAATGAGTAAAAATAAGAAACTCCAGATAAAGGGCTTCATCCCATCAATTGTTTCTTTGCTGTGCTGCTGGAAAGATCTCTGTCTTTCCACCAGTAGATTTCCACAACTGAATTTCCATGAGTTTGCAGGGTAGTAATTTTGCCGCTCAGACTAGTGATTTGCAGAACCAGGCCCCAGGCACTGGCACACGTAGGGTCCGTCTTGACCTTCTAACATGTAAGTTTCTATGTTTAAGGGTTATGAGGGAGGAGGTACAAATTGCCATTTGCCTTTCAAATGTGTTCTGGGCAATTTGGACCTAGATTGCAGACCAGGAGATGCAAGTTCCTTTCTGGTTCTGTTACTGAGCTGTTACAGCTTAGCCTTTGTATGCCTGTTTGCCCTCCTGCTTTTCCCCAGCCCAGTGTTTGGCTTGTAAACTCAGTGGAGCAGGAACTGTCTCTTATTTTCTATTTGTACAGTGCTTTGAACAATGGATCTCCACTATGCCTGTCTGCAGGTGCTAATACAAAATATGGTCAAGATAAACCCAGGTCACCTTTGAAGCTTGTTACTTCTATTTCAGGTCTGTCAAAGGCTTGTGTGTCCTGGTTTGTTTTTTCAAACTGTATTAGCTGGCTCATAAAAAATATTATTTGTCCCCATGAATCTTGCATTGCTTGTATTCTTTGATTATCAACAGCTATGATGATGATAATAATTATTAATGGTAATGTCTAACATCATTAATACTGCAACTACATCTAATAATACTTTGGCAAATATTATATGCCACATGGTTTTTGGAATTAAACCAGTTCTGATTAAACATTTGAGACTAAGATAAACCACAATGTGTCCATTTTGGAGCTACATATCTTGTATGAGCTACCATATATTTATATTTGTAATTTTTTTTCAGACAGTGAAAGGGAGCAGCCAACCCCACGCAGGGTAGAGCTGATGTGATTGAATGATTCCACAGGACATCAAGGCAATTTAACAGAATTAAAAGACAAAACTAAACTAAAATCCCCTTAATCTTCTAAGACTTATTAATCACACCCTAGATGTTGCAGCCCCCATACAAACTTCTAAAAATTTCACTCCAGTGAGCCAACTCTTGTGTCAGGATTTTGTATTTTAGATTCTATATTTAATAGTCACAACCACTGAACTGATAAGATTTAATAAAGACTCAAGATTTAAAAACATTTAGATGCTTAAACCTCACAGTTCTGCAAAAATATTGAAACTGTGAAATCAGTGTCCTTTAAAATGAAAAATATAGATAGTAGGTGAAGAGAATCTGGCAAATATGATAAACAACACTACAAGAAACTTCATTACTTCTAAGCCGATATCTTGATTTCTGAGAAATAACTTTCAAATTTTGCACACTTTAAATTATTGATAGCAGTACTTACTTAACATATTTAGAAAGAAAAATAATCAGATAATCTGGGACAATTCTCATCTGTGCATCTCTCCTACATAAATTTTCAGGTGTTAGAAAATGTCACGGCTTATGCATTCCTCCTGAACACAATTAATAAATCTGTTAATGCTGGTCCTTATGTATAAAGCTCACCCAAAATAAAGATCTTTATTTCTCTACTCAAATAAGACCTCTGTCAAAAATATTTTAGGATATATATTTTATTAATATTTTCTANNNNTTTTATTAATATTTTCTAAATATTTTCTTAGATTGTTAAAACTTTCCTATCTATGATATAACAGAGGACATAAGTTTTAATATATTAATATGCCATTGTTCTACTTTTAAAAGGCTTAAATTAAAAATGTGTGTTATTTGAGAATATATTGCTCAGAGCTGTTTTACAATTAAAAATTGTTAAAGGTGGACCAGTGATCCAGTTGGATGCATATTTTACCTAGCATAAACTGTGATAAGATGTGTTTTCTGTGCCTGTCACACAACACATATTGTGTATGAGGAAAACCATTAGAGTTTTATGAGGCAATTTGAACTGCCTGTAAAACTGCTGAGGGCAAAACAAGTTGGATCTTTAACAACAGAAAGTCAAACAGAGTATGTGGTGCTTTCACTGACAATTGTCATTGTTCCACATAAAAATGGGATCTGTTTTTCAGATGTGAAATAAAAATCAAACATCAAACAATTATGATATGCACCCTATTTTTTTTTGAAAAAAACATGATCTCCAAGACTTTTTTTTACAGGAAGTACTTCCATGTGGTTTCTGAAAAAAAAAATTAACCAAACCCCTCAAAAAAGCAAAGTTCAGGTAAAGTCTGTCTTGTCTACAAAAAGGGAATGAAAGTGTCATTTTTTTCTATTCAAGTACTTGCAAACTAATAGTTGCAGAGCCCCTGTACTAATCACCATAGCAATTACATAGAACTTACATTTCACAGGCATTTGTCACTTTATTCTGAAGAATCTTAAGACATTGTGCAAGCTGCATTTCCATAAAGTCATTGGGCAAGAAAGTCTTTCTTAATTGTATTACCAAAGCTAATGGTGGGTTTTGTGTGTTCTCAGAAACCACATCCCTAAGTTCCTTGGGTTACAGTAAGACTTCATTTCTTCTGTCCTATACAACAGGCATGTGATCCCTCCTTATAACCTTTATGATTTCGTTACACAATGACTCCTTTTCATACCGGCACTGATTTATTATTTTCACTTTCCCAGGAGTCAGCCTTGGCAGGCTTCCCACTTCACACCAGCACTTACATTCATGGTGTGGTTGGCACTGTGATTTCTGCAGGGCCATGAACCTACAGAGAGTGGGTGCCTCCCAGTAGCTCCTGATCTGGACCAGGTGGTTGGGTTGATCTCCAGCACTCAGAAAGTTAGGCAGCTGTCTCTGGAGCAGGGGCAAAGCACAGGGTGGACACTTGTGCACCTCCTAGCTCCCACAGTGTCACAGAGCAGGGGTGATGGCAATCATTTTGAACCACTCAGGCAAGCTGTGATTGAGAGGTTTCATCCATGACATTTAAATGTATTGCCTCATCAGAAAAATGCTTAAAAATATGAATTACTGTTAAAAAATGCAACGACTGGGGATGTGGCTCAATAAAAGTTTTGTGTTGTATTCCCCACTTTCGCTTACTTGCGTAGAGTTCACCAGTAAGTTCCTCATAAATACTTCTGTTTAGTATCACTGTAATGATGGCCACAATAGACACAGTGGGGAATTGCTGAGGTTTTTCTAAGCAGCAATATTAAAGTGTATGAAACACATGGGTAAATTTGTAACACACCCATATAAGAAAAACTATTCTACTCCAGTCCTCCAGGTTTTTTTGTTGGTGTAAGCCAGTGAATGTTTATGAATTAATTCTTTCAGTAAAAAAGTTATCGCTTAGTTATGTTAATACCAGAAGATGGGGGGGGTAGGAGGTAGGAATGGCTAAAATTCTTTGAAGAGCATTGTTTCCTTAAGACTCGCATATTTTTTCATGGCCAAATGAGTTCTCTCTATTTTCAGGCAGGATCTGTGTGTAATTGGTATTTGTTGGTGATGTGACTCATACTATGTTGCTTTTATGATCTTAGACACATGGGAATAAATTTCTGTCCACCACTTAGAAATTTCAGCCATTTTGTGTAATGTAACATGCATCCAGCCCTGTTGGCCTTGGATATTTATACATTTTTGTTGTTGTTGTTTATCTGGTAATGTAACTACTTATTAATAAATAATCTAAAAGGACAATTTTAACCTGCTTCTTTTCATGACCAAAACATAAATCTCAAAAATTCATATCAAATTATAAATTTTTACATTCTTTCAAGAAAGGGAAAATGTTTCTTAGCTCTTGTTATCAAACCCCATGGCTTTAGTTTATTTCAAAAGAATAATAAAAGTAGCAGAGTAGGGTAAAACAGTTAATTCTCCTCTGGTATAAATACATAGTCTTGCAGCAAGACTTGATGAGTTTTCACCTTCTGTGGATTCTCAGACTTGAATTGTAAACCACTGCAACAGGAAAGTTTGCTGCAGGAGCACCAGCAGACTCTTGGCTGTGAAAATACAAATGATGCTTCTGTAGCAGACAATTAAAGATATGCACAGCAGGGAAGGAGAGGTAATGTTTGAGATCCACTGTCCAAATGATCATAAATTTTAAGCTCTTTGCACTCTAGGACAGTAATTGATAATATTAAAGTAAGGTAACTATTAATAATTGCCAGATGACTTAATTTGCGTACGTCTGTAATCTTAATTACAATCTCAGCAAGAATGTCACCTTTTGAACAGACAGATGAATAAAGAATGAAAAATCAGGTCTATAGGAACTATCTCTTGGTGTCATCTAGTGGTTACATTCCCATACTGCAAAAAGGAAATCGTGTGTGTAGGTTTGTTTATGTACATATATTTCTATATATCTATAAATAAAAAAAACTCAAGTGAACACCCACACACATATAAAATACGTTTGTTTCTGACTGAGTGGAGTAAAGGAAGCTGCCATTTTTAGCAGATAAGGCAAGAGTAGCCCTTCTCTGCTCTTCACCCAGCCCTTTTTGCTGTGTCTTCTTATGAGGTCAAGACACATCGACAGAGAGCTCAGTTAGCATACACTGGTGTGAAGGTGCTGTCTGCTGCCCCTTTTAGCCTGCTTGACTGAGCGACTGGGTGTTGTGAGAGAACATCCTCTGCCAACACACAAGGTATTTCCTTACGGGTGACTGAGTAGCACTAAGGGGATGCTGACAGATTGAAGAGACATGCCACAAATCTGATTGCACATGGCACTGGAGGAAGAGAGAGCGGAAAAGGAGCATCCCCTGTCCCTCCTGCCAGCTCTGGCTGCCTCTCCCTCCTTGAGAAGGGAATGGTATGGCTGACACTGAAACAGGCAGCACTGCAAGAAATGTTCTGCCATGGGGGTGCTGAAGTTACTTTGAAAAGAAAAATTTAAAAAAATTAATATAGTTTTTAACTTTTAATATAACTCTACTGGTAACAGGAAAGGCAATAAACCTATAGATAGGGTGAAAAACAGATTAAAACTCAGGAATTTGTTTAGAGGTACCACTCAGGAATATACATGATATCCAAGTTTGCAAATCCTTTCTCAAGAAGAGTAGGGCTTAGCACCAGTGAATTGTCCATAACTATTTCACAAGGACTGTAACTTGTTTTGTTGCAACAGGGAGGGGAAATTTATACTCCACAGAAGATTTTATTCTAAAAAGAAAAGACTGGAGTAGACTTTAGTCCTGAGTAAGCAAACTTATTTTGTATTGCCTTTACTCTAAGCCAAGATTTCAAAAATTTACACTGATTTTTTAACAGGTGACCTGATATACATAA
Source organism: Leptocoma aspasia (assembly GCA_013399835.1). Classification (NCBI taxonomy): domain Eukaryota; kingdom Metazoa; phylum Chordata; class Aves; order Passeriformes; family Nectariniidae; genus Leptocoma; species Leptocoma aspasia. Next base: position 447,627 of record VXAX01001947.1, read on the forward strand.
GAATTTTGAGTACATAATATTGTTTTTATGGGGTTTACTAAATGTTAAATCATTCAGAAAAATACTTTGAGTACTGAAAAAATCTAACTTTTACCTGAGTTTAGCAATCTTGCCAGTATTTTGCTTGGATAGTTAAGAATCTGTATGTGGGTAGCATCACCCATACTTCAAAAAATTGATCAAGCTTTGTCCAAACTGAGTAAAATATTCAAAAAACAAAAGTATATAAATAAACTCAAAAACCAATACTCACTATTCATAATTTTCAAAAAGTGTTCTGATTATGGAAACATGAAAATAACAGGTTGTTTGAAAGTTTGTAGGAATGATTTTTCATTTTCATTTGAGCCCATAGGAGGATACACACAGAATCATGTTCCTTGTCTCTCCTTCCTAGCAGGGCAAAAGAAGCAAATACTGAGGAATATAACCTTTGAGAGATTTCCATGCTGGGTGACAAGATGGATTCAGCACCAAGAAAGACTGCTAGTCTGTCTACCTCCCAAAGGGTTCTGGAGCCAGGTCTAGATATAACTATGAAAGCATGAAGCAGACAGTCACATTATGCCCCAGCAGACAAACAGACTCTAAGGCACCACTGGCCGAGCAGCACTGAAAAGCACCCAAGTGCTCCATAGCCCACCCATCCTTCTTCTCACCCAGCTACTGGGGTAGCTATGTCATAGACACACGATTTGCCAGTCTAGCACTGGAGCATTCTAGAGTTTCTAAACAAAAGGTCCAAATCCATGTAGCTGAACTTGTGGGTTTTCCTTCAATTTTAGCATTTCACTGGCTCATAAGAAGCCTCACTTCAGGCTGGAGTTCAGTAACATTATGCATGGCACATACATCTAGCATCTAGAGACTTTTAAAAAATTCAGCCTGAAATGCTTTTACATTCTAAACCTGATTAGAAATAACTCATTCAGATGGATGTTATGCAAGGGCACTAAAATATTTACTGTGCTGTATAAAAATAACTGCTCCAAATACTGAATTTTAGCTGTAGGTAGAGAGGGAAACCATCCAACTAAACCAGCAAAGAAATTAGAAAGAAGAAGACAAATTATACAATTACATATGCTTTATCAGGCTGATTGAAATTCACCTGTAAGAATATTTTTAGTCCTGTTCAGGTTACCTCATAAATTGTCACTAATATCTTGACTACAGCAAATCATTCAAGCAAGAGTTTGTCTTTTTGCTTGAGTAAACTTATGGGAACCAATACATTTTTATGTATGCATAGAGAGAAGCAGTCCCTTATTGCTTTCATCTTCTTGACTTTTTTGAATTGGGGATTATAACGTTAAATCTCTTCAACAACATGAAAGAATAACCCTTCAATATTATCAGAATGGACTTAGTTATTCTCTTCTTATTTTTCTGGCATATATTCATTATATCATTGAAGTGATATTTACTATACATATCAAGGCAAAAAGGTTGCTGCAGTTTTCTGTGTGCCAGGATGTAGCACAGGCTTAACCTTTGCATGTGCTTCAATGAGTCCGGTGCTTCTCAGTGGAAAGGAAACCCCAAGGTCCTCCACAGAATTTGTGACTAGGCTGGGAGCAGCATGCTGGGAGAACCTGTCCCACCAAGGCCACACAGGGGTTGTCTTTCCTTGTGGTTTTGATATGGCACTACAACTGCATTTTAGTTTTCTGAACAGTACATTTAATTTCACGTTAGATTTAAAAATAATTCATGAAGCATTTGAAATAGATATGTTGCATACAATGGGTACATACAACTGTACTTGTGTTCTAAATTGTCCATGGCTATTGCTAGATATTGACATACATATTTTTAAACAACTTTAGCAATTTCTTTCCCATGTGTCAATATTGCATCCTGGTGTCTTAATAGAATTTCTTTATGAAAGCAAACCTCAAGCTGAGACTTGGTAATTTGATTGTAAAGTCAAAATTATAAAAGATGTCCAAAGAAATGGCAAGAATAATAGGATTAAAATCTTGATTTAGCTTTTATTTCTGGCTACTTAATTCCTGATAAAGCAGTTTCATTTAGTTTATTCTGAAAGGATGAAGTGAAACTATGTGAAACAACAAAGTTTTCATGTGCCTGTACTTGAGACTGAAGATGAGAGCAACAGTCAGGAAACTCTGAGGTAACAGGAGTTTACAAGACAAGATACGTAGAAGTGAAAAGATAAGGAAGTTACTTAAAAAAATCTCAAAAATCTTCTGTATGAAGATGGAAGAAAAAATCTTTTTTTCAAAAAAATATATTTTTGTTTCCAAAAAAATAGTGAAAACCCCTATTTTTTTATCGAATAATGACAATAACAGAAGCCACATTAAATAAATACATACACACATCGTTCATTACTATTCATTATTAGCAATAGTGCTTCACTCAGAAAAATACATTGTATATATGAGGAGAATATTCACCATCTGCTATAATTGTTTTGTCTTCTTTTTTAATTGCTGCACACTTTTGCAAGTATGATTTTTTGTTGTTGCTGCATGTGGGAGATTTGCAGCAGCAAATTGAGAGAGAACTATTTGAACTATATATAAACAGATTTTTTTTCTATGTGCATGCTAATTAATTTTACCTCATAAAATGCCATCAAGAGACATAATTTGGTCACTAACTGCCATTTATATGATGTAACATGCTGCTTTACATTGACAAGTTACAGCCTTAATCAAATTTGTGTAGAAAAAAATATTACTCAGAAAAATATAAGGGTAAGACTTTGGATTTATTTTAAGAGAATGGAACACATTTCTGATAGAGAGATTGTGGAATTTTCTAGTCTTAGGACTTAGAAACTTTGACAAAAATGCCATCTGTTAATAGCAGGACTCAAAAAGTGCCTAAAATACAACACCAACTGATTCTGTCATTATTTTAATTGAAGGCACTAAGTTTCTCCTAATCTAAGACCCAACAATACCCACAATAAATACAGTAAAATTTCCTAATCTGTCTGACTGGAAGAAATATATTATTTGTTCTCTTTTCTGCTCCTCTACTTTGCTCCACTCTTTAATGCACCAATTCAAAAAGGGTTGTTTTACTGCACTTCCCAAATAGAAAATTAGGTTAAAGGAACTCTACTTCTTTCTAAAGGTAAATTGCATTAAGTGCTGACCCAGAGGCAATGTGATATAATAAGAATACTTTTTGTAACTTTTCTGCTCTGTAGTCATAACCTGATTTTTCTCTAAACACAGAGAAACCAAGGTTATAACTCAGGAACTGAAGTACTAACAACCTTTTCTTTTTTTGTCAAATTTAACATTGCAGTGTAGACATAGCAAACGGTTGTATACAGTCCACTCTTTCTCTTGATGTTTAGCACCTTCTTATGTGAATAATCTCATTGGAAGAAAAAAAAAAGAGATATGTTTCTATTTCCCATTTTAGTAATGAAACTGAACTGTATAGGAAATCTCATCACAAATACTGCAGAGAGAATGCCTTTAAAGCTTCATTCAGGGCAGCAAAGATCACTGCTGGTTTAGGTGCTTTGTATGCTTCTTTAAAGAAATTTATTTCTGCCTCACGACATCCAAAACAGGCAAATAGGAGGTTCTGAAAGTGTTACAGTATTGCATATGCTCAAAAGTGCCTTATTAAACAAGAAGTGCACAATTATGAACAGCAAAATTCAAGACACAGATAATATATCTGTGGTTCTGGTCATACAACAGAATCTTCAGAAGTGATATTGTATATTCCTCTTTATGATTTCTGATGATATATTATATATAATACTAGTGAGTAACAATAGCTGCTCCTTACTCCAATAGGGTTATCCCAGTTAAAAAGACTTATTAAACTGAATTCTCTATATCAAGTTCTCTAATTCATAAATAATGCCAGATGAAATTTTAGGTTAAAACCTGGAGGATTAATGAAAGTCCACTTACTAAAAATGTTTTTTGTATGTTGGTTATTTTCTGATAATTTGTTAGCTTTGTATCAATGTAGAAAAATTATATCAAAATTCTCTCTATCTAAATTATTTGGTTAGATGCATTTGTCCATGCTGAAGCTAATCTTACTGTGCTCTATAAGCACAGCAGCTAAAGTGTGATTTCATTGTTTATTCAATTTTTTTTTCTAGGAATATTGCTCCTAAATAAATGTGTCTCAGAATGTGTAAAAATTTTCTCTTGCTCCATCTATCTCTGCTTTTGTATTTCTTGCATGCAGCATGCCTTTCTACTCAAGGAAATAGATACACACCTTTTATGTTGACATGGAGGTCTTCTCACCAAATCAGTTGGTATCCTTAGGTTTGCACTTGATGGATTAAAGTTCAGGTATAGGAAGGGCTTGCAACTGCCTCTCTAACCTTTAGATTTTAGTCTAAAGTTCATCTAAAGCCTTTGGACTTGACTGTCTCGGCATGTTTTGTAGGTCCTTAATTTCTCACATTTGAAAAACATTTGTTAAAAAGGCATTAAAACCACCAATTGAAGACAAATTTCCTTATGTTTTGCAGTAAGTTAGTAAGGGACAGGTATTAGTACTATAATTCTTCTCATGGATTCACATTTCTAGGAAAGGTGCTCATAATCAGTGCCAGAGAAGCCACACCAGTGTCCAAATTCAATCTAAGCTATAGAATATAGTTTCATATCTTGTCCCTTATGAAATCCACATACATAAAAGCAATAATATCTGTAATCAAGCACATCACCAAAAATTTTGATTTTTTTTTCTGACAGTAAGTATACTCAGTTATTGCTGCAATCATAATCTTTCCCCCACTTCTTAAATCAGCTGAATCTACAATGATGTTCCAGAGCTATATGTAGCACATATACAAGACAAAAGTTTTAAAAGTATTTGATTTAACATATTCCAGTATGGGAAGTCCAGAAAACTGAATTATACTCTCTTCTGTTTGTGCTAAGGATAAATCTGATCAAGTAAATTTTCTGTGCCATTAATTTGATAAACTAAAATTAGCACATATCACATTCTTAGCACATCCTTATCCATTAGGATATAGCACATATCAAAGAGTATAATTCTGACTTCGCACTAAATAGTATTAATGCTTAATTATCCTGAAATATAAAAAATGCATAGTGTCTTGAAAAAGAGGTGCATGTCTCTGTTTATGCATCTATCCCATTTATATACACAGACAGTGAGAGATACCAATGTGGAATCATATATTAGTAATATTATTATTTAAAAACTTCGAAAATGTCACAGAATGACAGAATTGATTCCATCCCCTCAGACACTTACAGACATAGATGATATCCCCTCTCACCAGTCTCTTCTCGAAGTTGAACAGGCCCAGCTCCCTCAGCCATTCCTTATAAGAGAGGTGCTCCAATCCCTTCATCATCTTTGTCACCTTCCACTGGACCCGCTCCAGGAGTTCCATCTCTCTCATTCTGGAGAGTCCTTAACTGGGCATAGCATTCCAGATGTGCCCCACTGCAGCTGAGTAGAGGGACAGGATCACCTCCCTCAGCCGGTTGGCAATGCTCTTCCTGATGCATCCCAAGGTGTTTTGGCCCCAAGGACACGCTGCTGGCTCATGGACAGCTTGTTGTCCACCAGGACCCCCAGGTCCTTCTCTGCAGCAGGTCAGCACCCAGCCTGTGCTGGTGCCTGGGGTTCTTCCCCTCCACGTGCAGGATGCTGCACTTGCCTCTGTTGAGTTTCAGACTGTTCTTTGCCCATTTCTCCAAGCTGTTGAGGTCTTTCAATAATGTGAAAGAACATGTGGTCAGTCCAATCTTTACAATAACTAGAAGAATATAGTAAAGATATTTTGGGGCTCTTTCCTCCTTACATAATATAGAGCTCAATCCTCTCCTAACTAATTATGGGTTGTTGGGTTTTGCTTTTTTTTTTTTTTTACCTAACAAACAGTGAATTTCTAGAATTATTCTTAATCTGCACTTATACAATCAGAAAGAATCAAACATACAAAATCAAGACAATAAAAAAGTTAAGAATTCCCAAAGTAAGGAGTTTCAGAATTTTGTCACAGACACTATACTCACAGAATTTTTTTCCAGACCGTTTGGCAATTTTCTTAACTTTTCTAAAAGAATTTTTTTGTGATCCCCAATGATACAACTGTGAAATATTGGCTCAATTTTCTTGAGCCTAGAGTCATAGTCTTGATCTTTGAGCAACAGTATCTGATAAAAATTAAAATGCTAATCAGCATTATTACCACATAGACCTACAGCTTCTATAATAATGTAGAAAAAGAATTTTTTTTTATAGTGAATCTCTGAGCAGTCATGGCTAAAGAACTCCATCATGTCCTTTCCCTGACAAATATTATTAGTGATAAGTTAAAAGTTTGGCTGCTGTCACTGTGACCTTAGCTGACCCCTTAATTTCCTGAGTTCAAGTCCAATTAACCTTTGGGAAGAAGCACAACTGCTCTAACCAGACAAGTCAATAGAATCCAATAGTAATCATTTCATTTTCTGGTTTGTCAAAGGGCAGTGGTCCCACCTCAACCGTTTCACACAAAGGTGGTAATTTATCAATGTTTAGAATGATCTGTACTGGACCATACCCAGCCCTCTCTCAAGTGCACTAATCAATTAAACAGGCTGTATCTCAGTCATGCCACCCTGTGTGCTGCCACAGAAGAAGGCGCCAGTTGAAAAATTACTCTCCTCTTGTGATATTTGCTGGTTTAGTTTCAGGAATGAAAATATTGATATACACATCAAGCTCTTGTTACCACAAGAGGCTTGAACTGGTTCTATGAGAGTATGGTGGGAAAACCTGTCTGGTGTGAAAAACTGTTTCTCAGCATTGTCTGTCTTCCATCACCTCCCTGAACATGTGTGGCTGCTGTTGAGTTTATTCAGAGTTAGCCATAGCATAATGGAGGAAAAGAGTCCCAGGAGAGTAGGAGGAAAGCAGGATTAATTAAAGTTGGCTTCAAGATTAAAAATAGGAAAGAGGAAAAGAAAGACGTGACAACATTTTATTACTTTCTGTCTTTCAATTCTGACAGAGTTGGGAGAGCAGCCCCAGCTCACACAAAAACACTGTCCCCAGTGTATGGCTCAGTGTGCAGGGGGGAGACACAGTGACAGCCACACTTGTGGCAAAGCTGGAGTGATACCACAACACCTGTCTTTGCATGACTACCTGAGTATTTAATGCAAGTGTGTGAAGAAAAGCTGGATTGTAGGGTAGTGGTTTGTCAATAAAAGGGTAGAGGGCAATTTCTGGTGGGGTCAGGTCTAAAGGTTCGGTCCTGAGCTAAACAGCATAGTGCTTATCTTCTCCAAGCTGATGATCAGATTCTGCTGGGCTCTTGGGAAATAAGAGAGAAATAGGAATTGTCCTATGATTTAGGCACATGGAAATTACATTATTTTTCCCAGAGCAGGGAAAGATGAGAAAAATTTTGGATGAAAATGCACAGCAATAACCTAGGTGCTGAATTATGGGACCTCAGGTTTGATGTCATTGTTAAGAGAGAGCTCCCACAAATGTTCAGCATTGGCCAACCTGACTGAAACATATTTCTGGGAAAAAGTCTTTGTGAAAGTGGCACCAAAGTGATGGGAAAAAGGAACATACTGAATTTTTCATTTGCGTTTTCCAAGTCCTTCATATGTCCATTCACCTTCTGGTAAGAGAGGTGAACAAACAAAGGGTAATTCTGGAACTTAGAGGGATGGAGCTTTTGCAGTAAATGGGCAAAAAATGAACTACCTAACCAGGTGTATGCTTAAATAATAAACTTGATTTCCAATTAATTATTTTCCGGTTGTCTAAATTAAATAAGATATTTTTAAAGCTTCGCATATATAAGTATTTTTTCATTGACTTATGAATTCATTAATTTGTAGCAGTATTTGACAGTTATAAGATAAAGACCCTAAGTTCTTCATTCGTTAAGAGCTCTAGCAACATTTTTATTACCAAAGCTAAGTTTGCAATCATAACAAATCTTCAAAACACAATTGAAGCTATTTTTAATTTAGCTCTCTCTTGATTATTGTCATACAGAATATACAAAGATGGTAAAAGGAAAAAAAAAACCTTTAAATTAGTTTTGCAGTTTCCTACTGTCCTATATTAAAGGCAACCTAATAGAATTTATAGGAGTAGAACCCTTTTAGGCAGCACTCTTTGTATTTTTTATTAAGTCCATACTTGCAGAATCTACTTAATGTCAATTTTGTACAATGGTTACACTGTACAGACTATTTTATTTTAAACCTGCAGGACACAATGATAAATTGATAATTGACCCCAAGGCCACAGCAAATAAAGAAGCCCTGTTTTTCATTAGTACAGTATTACATCGTTGTTAGGGGAAAGAAGAGCGATGCTAATTGAGTACTGAGGAGTTGCACAATTAAGAAAACATCCATGGTTTTAATTTCACATGTTTAAGGCTGCAAATTTCCTAATTGTGAGCAGTAAAATAAAATAAGATTAATGTGAGATACAGTTATATAAAGCTGCACATCCAGAAGCAAGTTACAGCCCTCCATATTTGACTACATGTTCACTAGTGGTATAATCGATAAATATACTGTACTTTTGCTTTTGTGTCTCTGGTTCTCTAAAGCTTCAGTATTCCTACAGGCTTCAGTTGTCATAGGATTCAGAGGACAAATAGTGTGGTTTTTGTCAAAAATTGGGGCGGTTATTTTAAAAAGAAACTCCAGAGGCTCCTATTGTAAATGTGTTTATTCTGTATCAGGCTTTCTTACACTAAGACCAGAGCTGGTAACATTTCAATCTGAACCAGGCTAATGCTGTGATGAAAAAACATGGATTCATTCATAGTATATCAGGACCTGTTTTTTGTTTATTATTTATTAACTGACCTGTTGTGTTTGTACATTTTCCCAAGCATTCAAAGTTTCAGCACCTTCTCTCACATGAAACTAGCTGCGACTGAGACTGCTCAATTAAGGATTCTTTAACTCAACTCCTGATTACTTCTTTCTCTCTTCAGCATTTTTGAGTTCCTCTAGTTCTCCTCATTTGTCTCAGTGCAGTTTCTGTTTTTCTCAAGCTTGGAGATAGGCTTTGTTTGTTCCTGAATTACACCTTTTTTTCCACAAAGGTGGTGTGAGCAGCACAGTGTTCCTGCTCAATCTAGTGAAGCCTAGGAGATGTTTTCCGGCTACTTGAAAGAGCAACTGATTTAGGGAAGAATGTTTAATAATATAAAAACTAAGCAAATCAAAAATATAGTGGAAAATTTAAGAGCCAGGCAGTAATATATTCAGGTCACTCGAGCATTGATAACACCCTCCCAAAGGAATAAAAAAGCTCAAATGTAATTAAATCTCTAGGTTCTGAAAAGCCAGTTAGTGTAACTTGTTTTGTCACATGTGGGTAAAGCAGAAAATAAGCATGTACACAAAGTACAAGTAGAGTTTTCTCAGGAGACTTATCCCAATCAACTAATATTAAATGCAAAATGCACAAGAAAAGGAGGTAACTAAAATAAATAGTAACTAAATTAAATAAAATAAATAAAAAGGGGAAATGCTTACCAATTTTTTGATGACCTATTAACAAAAGTGATTAAAAATGCACTTTAATTTTAAGTCAGAGGTAAATTTGTTCAAGCTGAACAATTCACAGAAGGACATAAATCAGATCTGTTCTGAGTAAATTACGGCTTTACAAATTAATCTAGAGCAACCCTTATGTGAAAGATAATAAAATTTCACAATTTATTAAAGGTCCCTGCTTTGGTTAGTGATAATACCACAGTACCCAATATTTTTGCTATTTTATTCTCTAACGTCTTCCTAATTCATAATTTTTTGCTCTCTCTTTTGTCTCTCAGCACAACTTCCAGATCTAATCTATGATACATTTGAAATTGGATTTTGACTATGACTGTCTTTCCTTTCAGTGCTATACTAAAATTAGCTCCTTTAGAATGATAAACCTTTTTATAATAATAAGAGAAGTAATATTTCCATTCTGTGGAATATTCTTCTTTAAAAGAAGGTATTAAGAAATGGAATAAAAAGCTGTGTTATGGTACTTTGGAAATTATGCATGACCCCCATGACTGGTTCAAGACTCACCAGCTGGTGTCACAGACTTCAGGAGATTGGGAACTTGCAGCCCACCCACCTGGCCTGTCAAGGTCCTTCACTGAGGAAACCCTGGGAACCAAGAAAGGAGTAGAGCTGTAATCCAAACACCCACCAGAACACTCTTACTTACACCTATGCAGAAAATACTTGGCATATGGGATGTGCAAGTCTCTTATTGTGGCTGAGTAATTCATATAAGTAAGATAATGGTAAATGAAAACAGTTTGTGTTTCAAAGCACTCTTCCTCTCTGACCAGCATTATTTCAGTTTCACACAGCTTAATTCCAAGCTAAACAGAAGTAAGGTGGTGGGTGTTGTGCCAGCTGTTACACCTGTAAAAAATAAGACACACAGGTGAATGGCATCAATATAGCCATGTCTCATCTCATCAACAGGGATGAACCCATTTGTGATGCTCTTAAGAGATGACTCATGAGGATGATGGGCAGCTGTACACCACTATTCTTTGAATTATATTTAAATTGTAATATTAATATTGGAAATAGCAGACATGTTTGCTCTAGTCTCAACTTTAAGATGAAAGTCATTTGTAGTCATGCATAAGGAATGGAAATTAGACTCATATATAGCACGACATGCTTAGAAGTAGCAATTGCCTTTTTTTTTGTTCTAATATACATTTTAGTATAATTTCAACATATATTCTAGGTGAATAACTAACAAGTGCAGAAACCTTATTGGGTTCAATGGAGTGCCATACCATGTATTTCCTTGGATAAAGTATATTTTCTGTCTTGCAATATTTTTTTGCATAAATTGCACCTTGTGCTTTCTGTTCATAAGGTAATATGACACCACAGCTATAGAAAATTTGCCTCTGAAAGCAATTCAATGCTTTGTTAGCAAACTTTCAAAATTCTTTGAGGATGTAATGGAACAAAAAATGCACACCAGTAAATATGTATTAAGAGAATAGCTATAAGTGACTAACAAAATGTTCCAAAATGTTCTTTGGAATCATTGTTTTTGTACAGTAATTGAAATGAATTGTCAAGCTATTGCAATATATGTGGCACAGGTTTTGGAAACCTTTATTTTATTAGTGGGCTGTTTAAAAAGAAAAGTTTGCGTAATGGTGTGTTGTGTTCTAGGATCAAAATGCAGACCATTTAATCCAAGAAGAGCATGACAACAACAAGCAATTCAATTACACTTGTAGATTTTACCAAATAGCTCTCTTTAGCAGACCTACACCTACGCAAAGCAGGAAAAAAAGCCCTGAAAGTGTTCTGTCCTTGTCTTTGGCTAATCTGTTGTCTTTATAATAAGTGTGAAATCTCTAAATATATGCACATTTACTACAAGCAAACAAGCTGTCCAGAATCTAATTAGACAAAAATCTGCCCATCTGTTCTGCATTATCATTTGCTCACATGTATGTTGTCTCATTACTAAAAGGCGGAAAGGCAAATTGAATTGAACTGGACTTCCTCTTAAAGTGGGATCAGGACACGAAGCCAGACCCTTGCTGTGAGCCAACAAAGCGCCACTGGGAGGAAGTGGGATGAGAGAAGTTTCTTTTTTCTACAGCCACATGCCCAGTGCTTTACCATGAGGCCTAAGGGGATGCTAATACCATTGTTTGGCACAATAGGGCACACACTACAACCATATAACCTTTGTTTTCAATGCAAATTGTTTGCTTTTTTTTGTCATCCCCTATGTCCAATGTATATTATTATCTGCCTGCCATGGTATGCTGCATTTCAGGCATAAAGCTTGTTTAACCTAAGTTGGAAAGTTTCATTAAAGCTAAACTTCCTTATAAAAATAATTAGAATAATGTCTAACTTTTTCTAAAATTATATCTTAATAACTTAATCAAGGTTTTAAAAATGTTACTCAAGGCCACAGGCTACTGGGAGTAATTTGTATGGAAATAGGGAATTTTATATGAACATGCTTATTTGCATATTTTCTAATCACTTATGTGATTAATACTTAGCACTTACAAGCATTTGTGTATATCTCCCATAAGAGCACTTTGCATCAGCTGTAAACTCTGTTGTTTCTGAGAATAAGAATTTCTAGTGGACTGTTGCTACACTCCTTAAACAGAAATGGAGATTTATTTGTGGTTGTGAATGCTCTAAATGAACAAATACTTTGAAAATTAGTAGTTTTTGAGGATTAAGGAGGATCAGTGCAGATATACACTCAAAAGTTGGAGTATGTAAGTAAAAACTGGAATATATTTCAATCTGTTGCATAGTTCTCATTACTAGAGCACTTGAACACATAAAAAACTTTAATTTACTAATTCTGCTTAATGACAGCTCCTTGAAAAATGTAGGACTTGTGGACTCCCAGAGGAGGATGAGCCCACTTTTCCTCCTGCTGCAAGGGACTGTATGCCTCACTCTCTGGAGTCCAGCTCACCTGCTCTCCTCTGGTGCTATTTCTCACTGATCATATTGACAGAACAACATAAATGAAGAACAGCTCTGCTTAGGATACTACAAAGGCTGTTAGCATAGTTTTTATGCTAGTGATAGGCAGATAAACCTGGGTACAGGCAAGGATATTGAACTTATCTCCTGTTTCTCTGCACTCTGAGCAGATGGAATTTGTACAAGTGATTCAGGCTGGATCGTGCTGTGCAGCAGTTCAGTTTCCTGGTACAGCTCATTGTATCACCTTCTCCATCCTGATGGCACACTAGCCAAGGCAGGACATTTTTCATCCAATAACGGCTCTGTGTAGAATGGAAAATGTGGCTTGGGAATAGGAACCGGTAACAAAGATTATTTAGGACAGCAAGAAGTTACATGTTTTCAGGCAAGCTAGGAACAGCTAGTGGCACATGAATGAATAAACAAACAGATTTGAACAGAAAATGAAAACTATTTTAAAGAGCATATGAGGGATGTTGTCACATTTAATTTCCAATATTGTCACATTTAATTTCCAATATTAACGTTTTGTTATAAAAAATGTAGAACCCCCCAAAATTTCAGAATATATTACAAAATTATCTCTCCATAGAAAGTAGAGTCTCTTTTGAAGTGTAGAAATGAAGGATGGCACGTGCTACGGAAAAGTGGAGCAAGAAGAGTAAAGAGTAAATTGATGTATACAAGTGAGGAACTGGAGACATTAAAGTAAAAAGAAACTTAAGGAGAGAGAAATATTTTCTTTAAGGGAAAAATCCAGTTTTAAATGTCTTTCATGATGCATTTAACCACATATGTTATGCAAAAATACAAAACTGTTTGGAACATTTTCTTGTAGATTTATTTGTGCATACCCACAATTCTGCTGGACTGAGAGCAGCTCTAATATCTGCCAAAGAACAAAAACTACAAAGCCATAAGATGACCAACAAAAATAGGTGCTCTTGTCGCTTTCTCTTTAATTTTTTAAAACTGTCATTAAACATTTTCTTCTTTCTTCTCTTAGTACAAATATATGCAACACAATTTGGCTGCTGTGATGTATATATAGGATTAAAATTTTCCTCACAATACTGGTATTCATCTTACATGCACATTTTATGGCCATTACTTATTCCTGATTGCTTTTCACAATTTTAATATGATCCTCTTTTGATTCTTGTAGCTAACCAGAATACAACCAGCACAAAGGTGGCACAAAGCCCTGAAATATATATATTCACTGTTTCTCTGTTGACATAATACTGAAGCTAACTTCAGATTTTTCTGTCATCTCTATATAATGCATTCCTCATACATGTGCTGTGTAAATCATTAAAAAACTATTTTTCTTTTCAGCATCTTATTATTTTGTCTTTATTTACAGAGGTGGAACTTAAGGCAAGTTTACAGCTTCCACATAAATACTCATTTGCTGAAAGAAAACAAAATATATTTTGCCTTTAGACGATCTGCATTGATATATTGAAATAGCAGGGAAGGGGAAAAAAAGGCTCATAATGCTTCATTAGTTAATTGCGCAGAGCACAGCTCTTTAGGGGTAAACAAGTGAAGGACATTTGCTGAATGGTCTATGCCCATCATGCATATTATGGCCTAATGGTGCTAGTAATGGTAGGAGGCTCCTGGAGAGTCATCTGTCAAATTAGCACACTGAATTATTTATTGCCTCAGAGTAAAATCGAGAAAGGGAGCAGCTGAGATCCATTTGTAAGAAATTACAAGATAAAGAAACAACCCCTCCCCAAAATTGTAGTACAACTGCTTTGCATGTTCAGTTATGTCACCAGTATTTGTAAACATCAACAATATTTAAATAGTATTTGTGTGTAAAGATATTGGGATGTGCATAGAAGTTCTAACACATAATTAATACTATACATATATACATTATCTTCATGTATTTATATGTACAGGTGATTTGCATAATGCTAATCATAGTAATTTATGTTAATGTAAGTGTGCTTACACTTGTTTATACTATATTTTGTATAATAAACAAGAAATGTAAAAATATATATGTAAAATAGATACAGTATATAATACATGTTATATTTTTTTTAATTAAAAAATATAAAATGAAAGTGTATAAATGTGTTGAATACTGTGCTTCAGATGGAGGTACACTATTCTCTCTCTACAAATGTCAGAATGTATGTTCTTAACCTATTCGTCATATTAAAGCTATTTCATAAAATCATGAAATAATTTTTGCAGTCACTGAAGAATACATCTCCTGCTGCAATTGCATCTGGAGATTAGGAAGATATGCATGATTTTTTTAAGTTAAAAGAGCTGGTGCTGGAGTTCCTTACTGGCAATAACTTGGAATTAATCCTTATTGCTCAATATATCTTTTTCATTCCCTTCTGTCTTTATCAAGCCAGTTATCAAAGTCATGGTAACTTTCCAACACTCCTGATGATGAATGTGTACCATGAATAGCTCTTCAGCCCCTGGTGCTTTTAATGACACCCAAGTGTCTTGTATCTTAATTACCGGTCAGGCTGTACCTCTGCTTTCCTCAAAGTTGTTTAAGTGAGATTTTTGTGATGTCTGACACTTAGAAAGATATGTGCTATGAGTTATCACTAACCTGTTGAAGGTACTTGAGACTGCATATTAACTTAATGACTTCACACAGTACACTTCCGTAGGGCACTGAGCAGTCCTGTGAACCACTTCTTCATGAATGTCAATGGTACTGACCACAAGAATACAGGTAAACATGCTAATACATGCTCTGCTGCCTTAAAAAAATAATAAACAGATCCCTTAAGAGAACATTTACAGATCATTTACTTTCCTCTAAAACCTGACAGCTGCATTTTAGTATTTCAGACATTGGCTTTTTGGAAGAGGATATTTCCCTCCCAATAAATAGATTTATTCACTTAGTTCATAGATTTATTCTCTAGTCTTAAAAATTAGTTCCATTGCTATCTGAATTTGCTTCCCCATGATGATATAGAACTGAAAGTGGGATTTAAAAATCTTTCTTATGAGGGTACTTACTAAATATTCTTGAAGATTTCATAGAGATTAATTACTGCTTAGCTGATAACTTTGAATGTTTCTGTAGTTCCTTTTCCAAATTAAAATACATATTTTGGGGAAAAGCAGGATTTTCCACAAAAAAAACCCACTTTGTAACTTTTTTGCTGTATTATAGAGACAGTTCTGCAGATAACTTACAGATGTTGCACATTGGCTAGTAATGACTACAAAGAGAATTTACTACTTCAGACAAAGGTGTTTTATATGCTTTACTACCTCTAGAAAGAAATGCAACCAAACATTCAAATACTTATTTGTGTGATTTCTTTTCTTTTTTATTTTGGTTTCAACATTAAGTTCAAAGGCTGAGTATTTCTTATTCTAAATATAATATAGTTCCTGCAGCACCTATATTTTGAAACTTCTACCCACACTTCAGGTGCTAGGATACTAAAGACAGAAACCTTGGGTGTGGAGGAAGAGAGCCTCTTTTCTCTTAAGCATGGCAAAAGACATGCTGATAACCAGTAGTAGAAATACCTCCTGGCATGAATCCCATGTGAAGATATTTAGTTAAAGGAAGTTCTTACATTGATAAATGTCTGGAAGTCAAATTTGGTATTAATATTCATGATCAAACTTATTGTGGTACTTTAAAGAAAATATCTCTGTTCCTGAAAATATTTTTGCTTCAGACTTAAAATTTTCTCAGACTTAATGTTTAAAAGTATGACTAACTGCTTTTATTTCCTCTCTTTCTCTTTCCCTACCCACAGATTTTTTCATACACACACACACACACACACACAATATTTTCAATATTGCAATTTTTATCTATATATGACCTGAAATAAAAATAACTAAAATGGCATTTCAAAAAGTTTATAGTTGCTGAAAACATATTCTATGAACTAGAATTCTAACACTTCTAAAAATCTTGCCACTTAGATGTGGGCTTGCAGTATTTTTGTTCGATTGTATATGATTTGTATAAGTAAAATTAGCAACAATCACTGGACTAAGAGAGGAAAAAAACTACTTGTCTGTATAACACCACGTAATTGTTCCTCAATATTTCATGTCTAGAGGGCTCGACTGCCTGATGATTATTCATTTGAATATACTTTGTCTAGAAATGTGACCTTAGAATAAAATCTGAATTTCTTAAGACCAAAGATTTTTACCTGTCAATCTAAGATTTCATTGTAAGTTTTCCTCTCACAGAGAGAATAAAATTACACTTCTTCTCCATGTTCACAGCCTAGTGGAGAGAAGAAAGCACAGAAGTAATAAATACTTGAGTTACCTTCAAGTGCATATGACAACTAGACCACAACCTAAGGGCTAGTGCAGAGTTAGAATTTAGCTGTTCAAGTCCACCTACAGTTTAAAGAAAGGAACTTATCCTCTGAAACGAGGCCAACAAGTAAGATATAACTGCCATTTATTTTCCAGTAAATAGGAAAGAATTTTCAATGGCAGAACCTCAGTGAAGCAGCTGACAAAGCAAACAACAGTTAGTTCTACTTTGATTAGCATCTTGTAAGCTGTTCATCTCCCATAAAGGTCTAAAGTAAATGTACTCTGAAGAACGATTTACATGTGTTTCCAACAAACAACCTGTGCTTGTAAACAGCTGGCATCTGCTCAGGATCACACAGGAGCAGAGCCCACTTGATTTGCATTTAAAACTATTATTCCAGGGATAAAAAAGCCAAATGAAAACTGAAGAGTGCCAATTCAGAACAACAATAAAAATCCTTTGGAAAAGAACAGCTAAGGCCCTGTCTTGTATAAAAAAATTATATGCAAACCAAGAGAAAGTCTGCTTGTATTTTTAATTATCAGCTGAAGCTTGGTTTGGAAAGCAAAATGTTTAATAATAACCAATTTTCAGACTCTTAGTTTGTTATCACAAGGCTTAGGTTCTGTCAGCCTTTTTCTTGGTGAATTTTATTTTGCTTCCAGAAGACTTGCTGGAATTAATCCAGCTGTGCAAAGCCAATTATTTTGCATATGAGCCTAGATTAATGGGTTGCCATAGAGCAGATAGGGATCTTGAGGGAGCCATATTCTGATGACTGATAATACAGGGACTATTCTGTAATGGATCATATAGTATCATGTTTGATCTGCATTAAGCAATGATACATAACCAGGTCAAAGTTTATAACAGTGTGAAGTTTTCATGTTGGACTTTTCCTGTCTGCAGGAAGGCTGGACAAAGAGAAAGACAGTGCACCATATTTGAGTGTAGGAGACAGGTGCTTTGCATCCTGAGGCTGCAGTTCTTTGATGAAGGTGCAGCTGACTTTAAACTATTATCAAGTTACAGTTGCAAGTACATCTAATTGATCTTAGCTATGAATCTGCACCCAAACTTCAGTTCTCTGGCTGTATGCACTGCACATCCACACTTGTACTGTGGTTGAAGGTTGTGTCTGTTTCATCCACGTAAACATGGATATGACTGAAATAGTGGCTTAAGGCTGAGCTAACTCTCTGTAGGATTAGGGATGTAGTATTGTCCTGTTTTCTTCCAGTCCTCACTGGGTGATCAGATTCTTCTGTATTGCACTGCACAATGCCACCATGTCTTTGCAGTTCTGTGCAAAAATTAATGCAATCTAAGAACAATATTTTTGATTGTTATGCCAGTTCTTAATGATTATTGAGAGAAAGGTTATTTGATATAAAAACACACTTTGAAATTGGCAAGCAAGGAGGAATGATGGGTGGCTGAACAGGCACCTTACCACTGAGCCCTCGTAACTGAAGTTAGCCTTTACAGAAATTTGCACAGTCTAACTGTCCAATGACAAAATAAGATTTCAGAAATTGCCTGCTCTAAAGTGAGGGACTGAGTTATTCTTCCTATTACAGTTCCAGCAAATTTCCACAGACATCCCGATGGTTCATCGTAAAATTGCAGCAAAGTCAAGGCATTAGGAAAATACTTTCACTGATGTTCAGTCCTCATCTGTGTTTAAACTTGGAAGGATCCCACTGAAGGTGACCTCTGCCACATCCCTGGGGGCAAACACCATGAAGGTATTTTTGTGTAACTACTTCATGGGACAGAGGGCCAAAGGGTTGTGTTGGAAGACCAGATGGAGAAAACTCTGGCTGTGGAATTAGGGCAAGCAATAGGTCTGAATGCTTTTAAGGGCAAGGATCACACCTGCACAAGAAGCTCTGTCCCTCTATCATCCAATGATGGGGTAGAGGCTTGATGGCTGACATTTTTGGGGTCAGTATAAATAACTGTTGCTGCTCTTCCATGTTCTGCTCCCCTCTTCAGGCGATCTCCCACGATCTATAAGGGACCTTAAAACACTAATTCACGACACAGTGAGAATTGCTCAAAGACTTCTGCTTGGCCATTAGCCACCACATCCTACAGTCCTTAGTAGCCTGCAAGGGCCAAGGTCCACTTCTATGTCTTGTGATGTTTAATTGTGTCCATTAAGGGACTTTGAGATATGCCCTTTGAGGGAAGCAAGAGATGTGTCAGGAAAGGAGGCTGAATTATCAGACAGGAGCATCTTCTAGCTCACAGTGTAGAGATTAAAATGTGGATGCCCCGGAGGAGACTTGACAACAGCAGGTAAAATGCAAAAACAGACAGGCCAGTTTGGATTTACTGGGACCTTGTAATTTCCTGTTTACAATATGCCAGAGGATTATGGAATGTACCCAGTCTGAACAAGTTGGATAAAGCATGGAGTAGAAAGCTGTAAAGGCACAGATGCAGCTCAGAT